>CM062808.1:953282423-953690526 GCA_031772625.1 Pinus tabuliformis | reverse complement strand
AGGTCGAAACGGCAGTTGACCCGTTTCTCCCTTCAGAAGTTTCATCTTCAAACACCACATCACTGAAGATTCATCTTCATTGACACCCTTACCGAAGAGAGTAAGGATGACACCGTCCAATTCTCTTTCATCAACACCGATTCTGATGAACATCGGGAAATGTGCCCACTCCTTTATCGCAGAAGGAGCATCGTCAGGATCATACATACCCGGCCGTATATTCGGTCCCACCACCAAGCAACCTGGTTGTGTCCTTTGATTGGAACTAACTAGAAGACCCCGTTACCAGCCAGTATACCATTTAGAATTATAGTCCAAATATACAAAATGGTGATGGCTGGAACTATCATTGATGAAGGGTCATCTGTGAGTATCCTGTCCTCTATTGCTTGGAAAGCACTGGTTGCCCGGCGCTTTTGCCTGAGACAAGAAATCTCTCGGGTTTTGACAAAGGAACCAGTCGACCATTAGGGATTCTACCTAATGTGCCTATTACCTTGAAAGGGAAGGCTGTCAAGATGAATTTGATGGTCGTCCAAGGACTCTTGGATTATAACCTACTCCTTGGACGACTACACATATTGCATGGAAGCAATAGTCTCCTCACTCTTTCGAATAATGTGTTTTCCATACGAAGGAAGAATGGTCAAGCTCGTAGACCAACTTTCACTTCCGGGATCACGCATCGCAAGTAGTCACATACCTATCCTCAATGGTCTATTTGATCAAGAAAGGTCTCTACCTCCGGTTCTTCTTCCTGATGAGTGCGAGTAATTCGGGAAAGGAAGGCCAGAACCCCAGGGGGCATGCATCCTGGTCTGCTCTGGAGGCAGAAAAAACCTTGGGTGTAAAGTAGAATTTCCGTGGGAGAATATGACTAGTCCGTACCCCGTCCCCTCCTTCTTCTTCGTAAAACAGAAGAGCCAGTAAGAGCTCTCATGCAGAAGAAGGGCGGTTAGGAATGGGGTTGTTCTAGAAAAATTCTTTTGTTAAAGTTAAGTGTGTGGCGGAGCGTCGTCATTCACCTTTGTCTAAATAAGTAGGCTCTGCCAAAGAAGGGTATCCGTTTGCGGCAACAAGTAGTAACCATCTTTGTATAAAAGGCAAGCCTCACCCATTAAAACAAATGTTTTAGAGGATAAGTAGGGGCAGCCTCCAAAGAAAGGGATTCAATTGCTGCAACAAATTGTAACCATCTTTGTGTAACCTAATAATAGACATCGCCGAAGAAAGTTTATGTTTGAAAGAATTAGCAGAACAATCTTTGGGTAACCTGAAAGAGGTAAGCCTCACCTGTTGAAAACAAAGGTTTTTAACGGAAAAGTAGGGGCAACCTTGAAATTAGACTTACACCTGGGGGCATGCAAACCTCTTGGAATGCAAGCTCGGGCGGCTTTTAGTTTTAGGTAGGACTAACCCCGCTAACCCGTAGATAAGCCGATACTCGGCTTGCACAAAGAGAGGATATGGAGCAATACGTAGGGAGATGAAGCTTTTTAAAAAATAGCGATCTCCCATGAGACCTTCCTACTTTATGACTGGTAAAAACAAGCAGTTTTTGCCAAGTTTCATGCTCGTTAAAAAATAAACGCAAAAACGAGCAGTTTTGGCAAAGTTCATGCTCGTTAAAAATAAACGCAAGATCCAAGCAGTTTTAATGCGGAAATTCATGCTCGTTAAAAAATAAACATAAGCTTGTGAGCAAGGTTTCCCCATAGTTCAAGCTCATTCAGAAAAAATGAACCGGTAAATAACCATTTGAGACCGTAAATTCATCAGCCATAAAAGCCTTGGTCGTGTTTGTGCACCGTCACCTCCACTTTTCGTTTGGCCGATCATTCACATCCACTTGATTGTTTACCTATTTTGAGGAACAACTGCGAAGAGTGATCCCACCTAGCCATCCTTGTAATACTGCCGTGATTGGAAAATTCCAACCTGTACCTGGAATCTGCTTCTATCCCCGTTTATCACTCGTTCCTCAAAAGACGAGTCTTCTTTGAGCTCTTTTCACTGACTCGTAAAATATGAAAAGTTTGCCGAGTTTTGGCCTTCCAGCTCGTTAAAAGGACCAGAAGAGCTATCCTCCTCTAGATTTTAATCTTTTTGGACCTGAGGGATTATTGCACAAAAAGATCGAGCGCTTGTCTAGTTCGGCTCGATAAAGATATCGAACATTCATCCCTTCTGTATTGTTTTATACTTTTTCGGACTTAAGGGATTAGATGACGAAAAAGGACCCCTGGAGTCTACTTTATGTACACTTTTCAGACTCTCTAAAAATGAAAAGGACCGAGTTGTCTTTGTCGCTGGGCTCGTTAAAAATATTAGATAGCGACAAACTTGTCTTTAGACGAGAACGAGTTTCCCTATCGCTAGGCTCGTTAAAACATAGCGATGGGCTTGCCCGAAGGGCAGGTTATAGATCAAGCATATGTTATCCTCCTCAAGCTTGACAAAAATAAAGAGGTACTGGTCAGAAATGACTGGGGAAAAATTGGGAAGAACCTCAAAGCTTAATGGTAGCAAGTCGCTCTTGAACATGACACTTTTGCCTCCGTAAATATCGGGTTAGGTTATTATCATTCACCGTTCCCTTCACCATGGTCTTGCCATACCATCCATACATGGGGTAATGCTACCGATCCATCACATCAGTGTCGTTATATGTTCAAGAGATGTCATTCAGAAAGTGTCAACCGGGTCCCGTCCACTACCGTACATCATCTTTCATCCTTCCATGACACCGTACATCATCTTTCATCATCCTTCCATGACCGCCACCCTGAATCATATTTCACAGATCGTTTTCACCATCATCACTAGCTCCGTTCCGTGTCACTGATGTGGGATTCATTAAGGCCCTCCTTTGACGGATCGCTTCTTGTCGACATCAGCTCATTATCCAAGAAGTTGGTCTAGGAACACCCCCTCAGTACTTTGAAGCTTGCATGCCTCAATGGCAAGTTTCTCCTCCCCGGCGATAGGTATACATTAATGACCTTCGACCTGGGGACTTTGCGTGGTGTTCGACGTCAGATCCTATATTCACACCACGTGAATTGTGCTGCAGTACCTTGAGGGTCATCATCATTATCGGTGATTCCTCTCGCGCTTGTTAACAGTTTACATTATTGACTGGTAATCAAGCGATGTCTTTCCATGTTCGACTTCAAGAAATTCTCACATGGATCGACTTGTACTAGAGTGAAGATCGGACAAGTTTGAAGACCCCGGATCTAGTTTCATCCATCCGGGCTGCGATATATATTCAGGAGATAAAAACATAGACATGTGCAGCAGATGATCATCCTACTAAAAGGATGATAATTAAAAGCAGAGAATTATCAGTCTATTATCAGACGATCGTCTGTTTATGTACAACAAATGTATTTATAAAGCTGAGCATGGGAAATGCCCGCATCAGCTAGATCATGAAAAGAAAGTATGAAAAGATAATGTATTGTATTGTATTTTGTTACAGGTCACCTCCCGACGATTGAATGAACTTCGGATCCTCCTAATAAAGCATTTCACCCGATAAACGACCTCATACTTTAGGGGGCAACTGTTATAGACATTTTTGTGCCTTACAGCATAGAGCATGAAATGTCAATAATCTAAGGGATCCAAAGTCCCTAAACATGTTGTTCTTACCCTTAGAGGAACAAGGTCAACAAACCACAGCACTGCAAATCAGTTCTCCACTGAAAAACACTCAGAAATAGGTCAATTTTGGATCAAAGCAGCTGCTCCACTAGGCATCTGCGCTGAAAGTCAAAAGCTCTATGGTGTACCTGCGTTGCATTGCAAGTGCAACAAAGGCTACCTGCGCTGGGCGTACTTTGACATGTGGAGGAATCTTTTTCTCAATGTGCCAGTGCCCAGGAAGCTTCCAAAAAGACACTTGATCATAAGATTCGCCTAATGATGAGTTAAGAGCTTCTAAAAACTCCAAGTGGAAGGTAGAAACTCCGAGTGAAGGACTGAAGAACAACTGGAGTTGAAGAGGACAACAAGTCACACATCAAGTTGACTTATCTTCACTCCAAAACTCTATATAAGGATCTCATCCCATGGGATCTAGGGGCCGGATTTAGTGCAAAGGATTGTTGTTGGTTTACAGTTGTGAGCATTGGGTGATTGCTTGAGGGAGGTGAAGAAGAGATTTCTCTCCGTCGGGAAGGTGATGCTGGATTGGACCTCTCATGGTTGTATCACCGCCTGAACCTTACTTCCGTATATTAAAAAGCATTTGAGGTTCTTCTATTCGCATGTGTTTCAATGATGTATTGTCTTACTTGCGTTTTTTATTTATGCTAATCCTTGAATCATTTATGAATGCATGCTTCTTGTAGTTTCCTTTTCTTGTCTTATTTGCAGGATCTCGTGTAGCTGGGCCCGTGAAAAGACTTGGAGCTGGGAGGAAGCGGCAAACAAAGGAGATTGGATCGACCATTTGCGCAAGACAACGGTAAGTATCTCTCCTCCCTTTATCTCTTGCATGTCATAAAGAAGAAACTTTAGATAGCTTTGCTTTCAGCTGTTGCTAAGGAACTCTCACCCTTAGAGTGGGTTAGGGTCATTCCGAGTTGGATACTTTCCCCAAAACACACCCTCCCCCAACATTGCAATGTTTGGTCCTATAGCACACCCTTAATAAAAGGTGAACTCTGTTGTTTCTTTGCCTAGGATGAAGAAGAAGAACACCTCTACGTAATAGGTAATACAAAAAAATGCATATACATAAGAAAATTAGTTTTTGCAAACGTAGCCACTAAAGTTGGTTGACACACCTAACCTATTATTAACTTTTTAAAGTTTAGATTAACATGTCACAAACTTAATATTTATTCCTAGCATTCACCAAGAATTTCCTAGTCATTTACTTGAATACTAACATTAAATTTTGAAAATATAAACACACAGTAACAGTGCTAACAATCTAACCTAGACTACCTACATAGAATCAACAAAAAACCTAAAAGTATTATCAAAACTGTAATGTGATTTTACTAGAAATTGGAGCACATCGAACTGAAAATTATAACAACAAAGTACAATAGATGTGAAACTCAAATCGTGTCACTATTTTATTACTCTTAAATACAATAAATCTAGACACCACATCCTTAGCTGTCTGGGACATCCTGTAAACAAGATAACCCCCTATGACCCCCTCGTGCGTGCGACTAGTCATGGAAAGAATATAACACACACCCAAAAAAATGAATGTATAATAAGGCCAAACATGTACATATGAATTTGGTTTAAGAATGGAATTTCTATATGCTTATGGATTATGTAGTATCTCTGCATATATATTAATGAATGTTTGTATGATTGTAATAGTTAACTGGTCAAATTTATGTAGATTTCTGGTATTCTTAAGATTGCAGGTTCGTGGAAATGAACATAGCAGAAAAGTCAATTTTTTTTTGCATCAAGTGGTATCAGACCAGGAGATCTAGAGACGAATTTTGTGCAACAATACAGAGAAAAAATTAGAACAATATTAAGACAATGAAAGGTAAATTGATTTTGGTTTTTTTATAATTTATGGATATTAATGACAAGTAGCAACAATTGAGAAGGAATATGTGGTCAGAATTATGACAGTTACTGTAGTTGCAATGGAGGAAAAGGAATGACTACAGAAACTTGAATAACAAGGAGTGATCGAAAATAGTTCCAGAGGAGAGGACCAATAATGCCAACAGTTTGAGCTTGGAGGAGAAGGTTAGTGAGGCGTGTGTAATAAGAAAGAGATTTGCTACTGCGAAGGTGATTTACAGGTCATAATGGGTAGTGAGAAGCTCCTAAAAAGGGAAGACAAAGATGAATATGGGAAGTCAATTAAATAATTCAGAGGGAAGTCACCGAGATGATAAAGCAAATGGCATAAGGAAAATGAGTGATGAAGAATACGAGAGGGAACTTGTTGAGATAAAGGAACAGTTGAATGCACTTACAAAGCTGATACAACATAATGAGGACAACCAACAATATGGGTGGAACTTAAGGAAAAGGGTTAAATGTCCTGTTGAAATATTATTGGCCAAGAAGCAGAGGCGAAAGCTAAGACACAGGTTGAAAGAATAACTCAAAACTACTGAGTGTGAGGAGGCAGTTCATAGGGGCGAACATGAGTAAGGATAAATCCATGGAGAAGATAGCAATGTTGGTGGAGATTTGATGCTTGAGACATCAAATGATGTTGAAAAGCCTTATATTTTTCTTGATGGTTTGTTTATGGTTGTAGGTGTTATTGATGCTGAACAACCCTTTGAAGCTATCATGAAGAAACAAGAAGATAGAGGAGAACACAGTTCAAATTTTGTTCTGAGCAGTGAATACGATAAATAATTGATTGGGATGCTCAAAAATAATGATGAGCCAAAGAAGATACAAATTTTAGTCCACACTGATTGTGTGCATGCATGTGGGACATATATGATTATCATTTTTTAAACTAATGCAAGTGGAACAAAAACTGAGGGTGAAAAACTTGCAAAAGTTGTTGTGAACAAGGATGATACAAACTCAAAGGAGGAAGAGTTTATTGGTAGCATGAAGACCAAACTCGATGAGGAGATTGGAACAGGGAAAATAATCCAAGCAACAACTCTACAAGCATGGGATAAGTTTGAAAGTATAATTGTTTGGCTATATACTTTTGTTTTGATCACTTTCTTGGCTATAAAAGTTTCACTTAAAATGGTGAGAAGAATGAGTGTGAAGACAAATGTCTTACAATCAGACAAGTTGGAATGGAATTATGGTGGAATTCAAGAAATAGGTGGAGAAGGACAACCATATAATGAGATGGATGGTCAACTGCAACACAAAGTTTGGGATCCTGTGAATTTTGAAATTAATGAAACATGACCAGGAGGTCATGAATTTTTTTTCTACCTTGGGAGTCTGATGCAGGAGCATTAGAGCTTCCAAGTCATCACGTTTTTTGGAAATAAAGCTCCAAAATGGGTTTTAATATGGAAAATGAATTTTATTTCCTTATTGTAAATAATTTTAATTTCTTAATTTCTTAGAGAACTATAGACAAAGATAAGATTTTTAAGAAGAAAATCTACCTTTTAAGGAATGAAAAATTTCAGAAACAAATCATGAGAGGTTGTAGGAGAAAAATATTGGTAGCAATTAGAAAGATGTTAGGATAAGAAAAAGTTTAGAAATCTTATAAACTATTGGGGTGCATTTAGGTTTTATAAAATCTATGGATAGGCAATATTTTTCCAACAAGCGAAAAGTGAGTCTACCTTGAAACACTTGAGTGGGTTGTGGATTGATTTATCAATCTAAGAAAATTTATTTTGTTTATATACGTTATAATAAATATTGTAAACCTAAGGGGAAAACAAATGGCCAAATGAATGTGTAGTATACCTAGGGGGGATAATATGGGGTACAAAGGAAGGTACCCAAGGGAATAATGTAATAATGAGATGTGCCATAGTAATAAATAAGGTGGTTAACCCATATCATGTAAGGGACCACAAGTAGTTAGTAATAATGTAATGGGCCCATGGTATTAGATAGATGGTATTGAGGGAACCATGGTAATGACCCATGGTGTTGTATGTATGAGGCCTATATAGAGGCTAGAGACTCCACATTGAGGGATGTCAAGGAATATTGTATGAACAGGCATATGGCTTGTGGAGTGTTCTCCTTCCTTAAGGAGTGAATGTATGGTGTTGCCCTACCTTAAGGGTTTTATTAAAAAAGAGAAGCATTTTCATCTATAATCGGATCTTGCTATTTCTTAGGTTTATTTTCATTGTCTTATATTTTCAGATCAGATCTATAACAAGTCGTATCAGAGCACTTTCTTGGGCAAAAGTGGAGAATTTTTTTTTTTAATTATTTTTTGCAGGAACTTTCTGGGGCGACGAGTTTGCAGATCAGATCTGTATGTTTTGGTAAAAACCCTGTGAAATCTAATTGCAGATCTAGATTTTTTGTGAAAAAATACCCAAGTTAAAAAAAAAATCGGCCGAATCAGAGTTTGGATGAAGGAGATATCGCTGATTTAACAATCAGTGGTGTTGCAGATATTTTTCAGGGCGGCGAATTTGGAGATCAAATCTGTATGATTTTGGGAAAAATATGCAAAATCTAATTGCAAATATGGATTTTTTGTGAAAAAATACCCGATTTAAAAAAAAATCGACCGAATCGGAGTCCGGATGAAGGAGATCTCGCTGATTTAAAAATCAGTGCTGTTGCAGACATTTTTTGGGGGCAGCGAGTTTGCGGTGCATATATGTATGTTATGGTGCAAAATATTTAGAATCTAACTGTAGATTTGGATTATTTGTGAAAAAATACCCAATTTCAAAAAAAAATCAGTCGAATTGGAGTCCGGATGAGGGAGATATTGTTGATTTAAAATCAGCTCTTTTTTTAGAAATTTTTGTGACGGCGGGACAGTTGCAGCGTGGATCTGAAATTCCGGTGCCTAGATTGGGATTTCTATCACATGAGAAGATGCAAAATGGTTGTTCCATTTCCGAAAACAGGTCATAATAGAGATTTTGAGCAATATTGACTAAACTGTGGCCAATTTAAATTTTCGCCAAGTAAGTGATTTTTTTCGTGCCGTCTAGCAAGATGTTTTTTTACAGGAAAAGATGATAGACCTACTATTGAAAAATTCATACAGAATCAAAATATCACATATGGGAAACAATGGAAAATTTTATTATCGCTCGGTTTCCAAGATGAGGTTTATAGATGGTGGAAATCAATTTACAACAAGTTGTTGTCTAAACTTTCGGATAAAGAATTTGAGAAACTCCTTTTGGACAAATGTTCTCAGGCTAAAAAACAAGATAAGGGGAAACATGTGCGGTTATTTCCTACTTGTATATCCTTATTGCAGGTTCATGGAATGATTCAGAAGGAGAAAATCATTGTGTCTATAAATCCGAGTTGCAAGCAAAATCTCATAAATGTCAACTTGGCAAAAAAATTGCAAGTTCCAGCCAAACACATTGAAAACACACAGTTTATGATGAGGATGTTCAAGTTTATAAGGATTTGAAGCTTTCGATGAATAAGTATGTGTTATATGGTGAATTTTATACTTCAGATATGGATAACATGGATGTTGTTTTGGGATATGCTTGGATGGAATCTGTTGGTACTATCAATATTAATGTGTAGAAAAAATTCCTGAAGCTTTGGTATAAAAAGAAGAAAATTACATTACAGGATATTTCCATCAATGAACAGGTAGAGTCCAGAGGTTGAAGTAGAAGATGTTCCAGGGACTAACATATCAGATGATGAGCCATTGATGGTTGATAGGCACACACAAACATCAAACCAGGTACCAGAAAAATAGGTAGAGGTTGAAGCAGAAAAGGTTACATCAGAGGAAGACTCATGGTTGAAGTAATATTGGAAGATAAGTAACAACAAAATATGCCACAAAATGTACCAGCTACCCTTCAGGCTCCATTAGGTGGTGAATTAAAGAAAAATACATTGTGGGTTAAAACTTCAGCATATCACCACCCACATCACCCTGTAAGAAAACAACCAACAAGATGGCAAAAAATTAGCCACGAGGACAACAACCCCCGCATGAAAGATAGCGAGGAGCGAAGATCCACCTACTACACATCAACACAGAAGAGCTGTCACGGTCAACGTCCATCTCAAGCGAGTGAGGCACCATCGAGATCGAGGGTTCACCTTTCTCTTAGATGGCTAGATGCACATGCATGGTACAAGTGGACTACTCTTTTGAGTAGATCTTATTATTTGTGTTCTTCCCATGTTTCGGGGACGAAACATGTTAAGGGGGGTGGAATGTAGTATACCTAGGGGGATAATATGGGGTACAAAGGAAGTTACCCAAGGGAATAATGTAATAATGGGATGGCCCATAGTAATAAATAAGGTGGTTAACTCATAGCATGTAAGGGACCACAAGTAGTTAGTAATAATGTAATGGGCCGATGGTATTAGATAGATGGTATTGAGGGAACCATGGTAATGACCCATGGTATTGTATGTATGAGGCCTATATAGAGGGTAGAGACTCCACATTGAGGGATGTCAACAAATATTGTATGAACAGGCATATGGCTGGTGGAGTGTTCTCCTTCCTAAAGGAGTGAATATATGGTGTTGCCCTACCTTAAGGGTTTTATTAATAAAGAGAAGTTTTTTCATCTATAATCAGATCTTGTTTTTCTTGGGTTTATTTGCATTGTCTTATATTTTCAGATCAGATCTATAACAGAATGTATAATCAGGCCAAACATGTACATATGAATTTGTTTTAGAATTGATTTTTTACATGCTTATGGATTATTTAAAATCTCTGCATATATATTAATGAATGTATTTATATGATTGTAATAGTTAACTAGTCAAAATTTTGTAGAGTTCTTGGTATTCTTAAGATTGCAAGTTCGTGGAAGTGAACATAGCACGGAAAGTTAAATTTTCCTGCATCACCATGGTTAAAGAAATGGTGGCCTTAGAAAAGAAGGAGGCTTGGGATCTAGTGGAGTTGTTGGCTATAAGAAAACCCATTAGTAGCAAATGGGTGTTTAAGAAGAAGTTGAATGCAAAAGGAAAAATGGAGAAATACAAAGCTCGGTTATTAGCAAAAGGTTATTTGGAGGTGTAGGGAATTAACTTTGGTGATATTTTTTTCTCTTGTTGCAAAGTAAGCTTCTATTAGATTTCCTTTTTTCAATTGCCACTACTTTTGGTTTTGAGGTAGAACATATGGATGTGAAGACAATATTCCTACATGGGGATATGGAGGAAAATATCTACATGAAGCAACCGAAAGGATTTGTCATGAAGGGTAAGAAGGAGTTGGTATGTAGGTTGAAAAATTTCATGTATGTGTTGAAGCAATCACCATGGACGTGGTATCAAAATATTGATACATATATACTGGGAATTTGCTTCACAAGGAGTAAAACAAATCATTGTGTGTATTTTAAATTAGTTGGTGATCATGTTTTTTATTTGGTCTTTATGTGGATGATATGTTGCTGATTGGGAATGATCGGAAAATCATCTAGGAAGTGAAACCTAGTTTTCCTCTAAACTTAACATGAGATATCCTAACGTTGCAAATTTTATCTTGGACATAGAAATTAAAAGAGACCATGAAAATAAGGAACTATGTTTAAGTCAGAGAAAGTATGTTGAAACAATAATAAAGAGGTTAAATATGTAAGAGAGTAAACCAATGAAGGTCCTTATTCCTATAAGTGTAAAGTTATTTGCAGATCAGTGTCCCAAGGCACAAGAAGAGGAAGAGGACATGTCCCACATTCCATAACCTAGTGTGATTGGAGAGGAAGAGAAAGAGGTTAAATATGTAACAGAGTAAACCAATGAAGGTCCCTATTCCTATAAGTGTAAAGTTATTTACAAATCAGTGTCCAAGGCACACGAAAGAGGAAGAGGACACATCCCACATTCCATACGCTAGTTGGTTGGAAGTTTGATGTATACAATGGTCCTTAATAGATTGAAGATTGCACATATAGTGGGAGAATTGAGCAAATATATGTCAAAACTGAGGAGGGAGCTTTGGACAAGAATGAAGAGGGTTTTCAGGGATTTGCGTGGCACTATTGGATATGGATTGTGCTACCAAGCAAGACTAGGATTGGATAGAGTGTATTCCATTCATGACTTTGTTTATGGAGATTGGGCTAGAGATCTGGATCGTTTTGTATCTACAAGTTAGTATGTTTTTAACCTATATGGAAAAGCAATTAGTTGGATGATCACGAGACAATATGTAGTGGTAATTTCAACTACAAAATTTTATACATGGAAAACACTCATGCAAGCAAGTAAGACGTTAGGTTATTGAGATTGTTCAAGTATGGGGTCGGTACAACAAGATATAAGGATAGATTGTAACAACCAAAGTGCAATTTTCTTGGCAAGGAACCGTGCTTATCATTCAAAGACAAAGCATATTAATGTTTATTAACCCTTTGTGAGGGATATGATTGAAGACAATAATGTGTTATAGTTAAAGGTGGACACTTTGAAAAATGTTCCAAATGTATTAACAAAATATATGAGTATTGAAAAATTCCCTTGGTGTAGAGGAATAATGGGAATCACTACCTTGAATTGTTGATTGTGTACTCCTGTGGCCCCTTGTATGCAAGTAAAAATAAAGATGGAAAATGTTGGGTATGTGTTATATTCTTTGCACGAATTATATGCACCACGAAAAAAGGGGGGGATGTCATCCCCCCTTGCTCTGGAGGTATGCAAGGTGATGAGCCCCCTTGCATGGGGTTTGGGGCAACACCCATTTTTTGGGAAATTTTTTGTATTCGGTTTTTTATTCTTTTCGACCCTCGGTTTTTCTAAAAGTGGTTCTGTGGTGCATGATGGTTTTTCCAATGGTTTTGTAGTTTTGGTTATGGAACTACGGTTGGATTGGCGTTCATGTATATCACAAGGACATATATTATATTTTAATACTCTATAGAAAATATAATGAAAAAAAGTTTGTTGATTTTCCTATGTTTGTGTTTCGAGGATAAAATCTCTGTGTAAATTTGTGTGTTTTCCATCGTATCTTTTCTGTTTTATTAAGAATTTGTTTGTAGTTATTAATTGTATAGGGTTGACAACCTACATTATTTTCCTAATGAATCTTAGAATGGTGATGGTTTTCAGTATATTTTAGACATGGATTTATCATGGAGGCATTGACACTCATGTCAAAATGGATGAAATAGGCCTTCCCTCTAAAAAATCATATTCCTGAGACATATGAGCTTGGCATCCGGAGTTAACTAATTTGCGTGCAACTTGGCTCTACTTAGAGTTGGATTTCCATTAGGAGACTGAACATATTTAATTTTTTAGAATTTATTAACTTTACATCAGATCCTTTTCTTTTGAAAAATGGTCAAGCACACCTTGGCACTGTGCCCAACTTAAATTGTGGGTATAGGTGCATGATATTAAGGAAAAGTCCAAAACTGAAGTTGATATTTTCCATAAAAACATAGCAAATAAGAAAACACTAATAAGACACAGGTCCTAAAAATTATCAACTTCAGATTTCATACTTTTAAATTATTTAAAAACCACAAAAATTAGGAAAAAAATTATTGGTAAGAAACATAAAACAAGATGAATATTAAATAAATTTTATGTGTTATTATTTAACTTGTCAATGACTTTCCAGAAGGTAGGAATCAATTCAAAAATCCTTTTGAAAAAATAATGTTACAATTTAATGAAAAATATTATTTTACATGGAATCTAATTTTGTCATGATCATGATACCAAATATTTTCACCTTTTATTAAATGTATTTTGTTTAATTTCATAGAAAATTCTATACAAATTATAGTTAAATTATTAGTTGAGATTATTCAAACTTATAAGAACAAGAAGATTATGAAAAGTACACATTGAAAACCCTACTAATTTTTCCACTGCTACTTATGAAAAAAATGACGATCAGAAGGGGAATGAAAAATATCTATTTGAGAAAGACATGATCGTTTGAAGTTAATATGCTAACACAAAAATATGCCAATTTGCTTCTATCCATTTTTGTGCCTAGATAAGGGCAAAATCAATCTTGAAGGTGGTACCACTCAGAGGCTTGTTTTAGAGATTCAATATCACATGCAACAAGTTAAGTGAATATAAATACTTAATTTACATGATAATTGTTTGACAAAATGCATTTCAAAAAATTCAAATTTTATTTATTTATTTTATTTTGTGTTTCAACTATTCTTTTTAGTTTTAATAATTTTTTTAATTATTATTTTTTTAGTTTTAATCATTATTTTAGTTTTATGTTTTGATTTGTTTTTGATTTTATTAATTATTATTTTGATTTTTATATTTTTGTTACTTGTTTTTGTTATTTTTCTCATATTATTACTATCTACATTTTATTTTATTATTTATTATTTTCTTGTTTTTATTTTATTTTACCATTTTGAATTTTTATTATTTTTTTGATTTTTGTGCTTCTTGGCTTTGTTTTTGTTTCCATTTTTTTTGAAACCAATTCTTTTATTAATATCAATTTATTTTTCTTTTTCCCTTCTATTTATATGCTCTTATTTTCTCCTCTTCTCTGAACATATTGTCCTTATTTGTGACTGAAACGAAAGATGGCACCTTTAGATTCAATTCTGAAATATCATTCTTCATAAAAATGTTAAAATATAAACTCCATATAATGTTTTTGATAAATTATTTCGGATTAATCACATCATGAGTTTTTGGTTTATTTTTCGAACCAACTAATGTGGTTCATCATCAAGACAAAGGTGAAAAAAATCAGTCAATCAAAATAAAGGTGAAAAATCAGTCAGTCAAAATGTTTAAATAGCAAGGATGTATCTGTTCCAGAGTTAGCCAATAGGAAATAGCTGTTATGAATTAGCCGTTAAAAAATTAGTTGAATAAATTTATTGCTATTTTGTTATGTTTTATTTTAATTTATTAATATTTTTAATTAAAATAATATTGAATTCAAAATTAATTAGATTAATTTAATAATATAATAAGAATTGAATATTTGTAAATATATAATTAAAAATAAGTTTAATATGGTTATTATTAAAAATGAATAATTTTTAACAATTATATTTAAATATTATTATATTAAATATAGGGTAATATTTTAATAGGGAGGTCAAAGAGGATATAGATTGCAATATAAAAATAAAAATAATCAATTATTAATTATTATATTTATTGCATTTATTTATTTATTTTTTATTATGAAAAGCGGGCGAGGATCCAACTACTCTGGAACAGATGCATCCTTGCTATTTAAACATTTTGACTGATTCATTTTTCACCTTTGTCGTGATGATGAACCACATTAGATGGTTCGAAACGTCGACCAAAAACTCATGATGTGATTAATCCGAAAGAATTTATGAAAATCAGTATGGATCACAAAAGTCTAAAATCAAGTTCCATAAAATGTTTTTGATGATGATGATGGTTAACGTCCACTGAGACCAAAATTGGTCTATTGGACCTAAAGAAACAAATTATTTAGTTTGATTTAAGATTTTATTCCTATGCTCAAAAAGCATGGAGAGAAGCCTGCCGAGCTCACTATAATTTTGACATCGTAATAGGCTAGGAAGGTCAGTGTTATGATAGAGATTATGACACTAAGATCTAATATGGTTGTACGTGGGGCACTCTAAGAGGAAGTGGTTTTCATCCTCGATGTTCCTATTCTCACAGAGATGGCAGATCCTTTCCATCCATGGTGTTTTAGGAACTGCCCAACGACCTGTTTCACTATGGAGCTCATGAGAGTTCGTTCTAATCTTCGCTATATTAATTTTCTTCTTTGAGCTAGTTAAAACAGAGAGATGATTTTGATCTTCTAGGGTGGGGTTGATGACCTTCTTATAATAACTTAATTTTCTTTTAGCTGCTAAATCTTTCTCACACCACATTTTTTCTTTGAACTTAGAAGTAACAATATTTTTAATGTTATTAATGTTTTTCAATGCATCATTCTCGTTGATCTCCCAATGGTTTAACCAGGCCCTCGTGTCTTTATACCACCCCCACTTGAGCCTTAGGTGGTTTTGGCTGGAATTTAAAGCTAGCTTAGGAAGTCTATGGTCTCCTATGTTATTGAGTTTGTGCTTGTACACTAAAAGCCCAGACATAGCTAGGCTCTCGATAGGGGAAAGACCTACTTCTATAAGCATAATAGGATAGGGTGTGTTGCTTTTAATTTTCAGGTTATACATTATAAAATGATTCCTGATTTGCTCAATCTTTCTCTAGGATTCTCTAGAGATGGTGCAACCCTAGACCCCACATCCATATAAGATAATAGGAGTGACTAAAGTTTCAAAGAGGAACTTATTTTTATCCCACATTACGAGGTTTTCCATTTTACAATTATTTTCAAGAACAAAATAAGCTTTCCACCCCCCATTAATCCTTTTCTCAATGCTATAGTTCCAGTTGAGCTTGTGATGAATATCAATTCCTAGGTACTTGTAAGAATACACTTCCTCCAAGTTATTATTGTCATACATAAAATTAGCGTAAGTGTCCTTCTTGGATTTGATAATCATAACTTTTGTTTTGTCAGTGTTAACAGTCATACCCATGGTAGAGAAGAAATCCTTAAGAAGCCTAAGTTGCTTATCAATATCAGATGGGCACCTTGCGAGAAGAACAATATCGTTAGCATAGAGAAGAAGGATGATGACTATCCTAGCTAAGATCGTGCCAGCACATCTTGCTTCCTCTAAATACCCTTCAAGCTTGTCGATGTAAATGCCTATTAGGGTAGGGAGAGGGGGCAACCTTGTTTAACTCCGATATTACATTTAATATCTTTCGACCACCCCTCATTGCTTTTTAGCTTGGTAATTACATTCTCGTATAACCTTATAGTGGCAGCTCTCAACTCGAAAGGAACCTTTAGCTCTTCTAATCTATTCCAAAGGTTGTTTCTAGGAACCATATCGAAAGCCTTTCTAAAGTCCACAAAGCAACAAAAGGGATTGGATTTATCATTACGAAATTCCTCCACAATGATCCTAAGCGTAATGAGGTGGTTTTTTGTTGAGTGATGCCTTCTAAAACCTGCTTGGCCTTTAGCCCACTTACCTTCACTTTCAAGCCATATGCTCAAATTATTTTCCAAAATAATACCATATAACTTGGCTAAGAGAGGGCTGATCATAATTGTCAGATAATTAGAGGGGTTATTTGTATCCCCACTTTTAAAAATAGGGATGATGAGGCTCTCAGTCCATGGTCTAGGGAACCCTTGCTTGACTGCTTGATTGAAAGGCTTGTGAATGTGGGGGATGAGATCAAGACCTCCAATTTTTAAGATTTTTGCCTGGTAACCTTCAATGTCCTTAGCTTTCCCATTTGCCAGGCGATTAACCCCAAAATCAATGTATTCTAATGATGAAACTTCTTTCGATGTGAGCAAGGTTTCAAAGTTATTCATGACATTTGGAGATTCATAAAGCTTTTTAAGATAGGAATTCTAATCGTGTAAAGCAATTTAAATATTATCTTTAGTTTTCCTATTCGTAATTTGCCTCCAAAATTTCTTAGGAGCTACCATAGAGAGGTGTAAGTGATTCTCGTCTTTTACGAATGTACTGACTCTTTTTCCTTTTAGTTAGGGATTTGTATATTTTTATCTTGCCCATTTTAAGAGATTCATCAACAACTTCCTTAATTGTTCTCCTCACACTCTTACAATCTTTGTCATACCATGGGTTGGTTTTGCTATTTTTTTATTGTTTGAAACTTCAATTGAGAAGTTGTTAATAGAATATGAGAGGGTTGTAGTAAAATTATGATAGAGGTCTTCTATGTTGTCTATACTAGATAACAGAAGAAAATTACGTTTTAATTCATGTAGAAAGAGATTGTTTTTATTTCTATCAAATATTAAGTTCTTTTGGCTATAAGGATTATTTTCTATGGGATCTCTATGCATGACAAAATTGAGAGTTATAAGTAAAGGCCTATGATCAGAGTCAGGCTCGTTGTCGTTTAAGATGCCAAAATTTATTATTTCGTTGTATAAAGGGAGATCGGAAATAACATAGTCTACCACGCTACTACTAAGTCCATGGATGCAGGTCATCTGGCTAGAGTTGGGCCACTTCTTTAGACCGTTGCAAATTATGAGATCCTGAGCACTACAGAGATTGACTAGCTCAGACCCAAACAAATTCTCCCTGAGGTCTTCAGAGCTCCTTTTGTACCTACTAGCCACAGTAGGGTCTTCGTCTAACCAAAGAGGATTAGGGTTGGAATGATCACTTAGAATAATAGCTTGGTTGATTGAAGTTCGAGCATTAAAGTCACCTATTAAAAGGATATTACCTTCATTTCTTAGGCTAGAAATATCATTCTCTAAACCATTGTAAGGACTATTTTTATCTAGATTCTTTTTCTTATAGAAGTTAGAATTGATGGGGGGAAAATAGCATATTGCTATGTAGGTCTTTTTATTATTGATGTCAGTGATCTCTATCCAACTATATTGTTTGTAAGGTCCGTTTTTATAAATCCTAGCATGGGGGGAGATGTTCTTCTTAATGTAACAAGCTATTCCCCCAATGCCTCTATGAGAGGATCGCTTGTTCCGGGTAGACCATAGCGTAAAGCCATCTATGTTAGGGACCTTAGATTCTTCATGCTCCCAAGTTTCAACAACCAAAATAATATCAACCTCATGTTAGATCCAACTTAGCTTGGGGCCTTTGTTCCATATAAAACCCCAACAGTTCCAAGAAATAATCTGGAGCATGTTGAATTGCTATTTATTACTATCTTTTTGGTTTCTATCTAGAATAAAGGATTTTTTATTTAGGATTATTGCCCATTTTCCTTCCTTCCTAGCTTCTTTTACCTTTTGAACCTCCTTTCTTAATTCTACTTGATCTTTTGGAATGAGATCTTCATTTATGAATATTCCTGTTCCTTTTAGACTAGAGGTTTTACTAAGTATGTCATACTTATGATCAGTAGAGCTCACCTCTATTCGGATCAATCTTCCTTTATTCTCAGTTAATTTCCCCAACCTTGTTGCTTCTGTGAGACACGTGTTTCAATTTGTAATCTATTATGTAATTTTGTCTGGGCTATGGCTAAAGTATCCTCATATACCTCCTCTTTTAAATCGAAGATTATAATGTTCAAGGCCCTTTTGTTACGCGCAAGGTCTAATTCTATTAATTTTTTCATTTCATCTTTAATTGGTTTGATATCTAATTTATCTACCACATTATTTAGGGTGAGGTGGCTGTTAAATTTTTATTCTAGTTCTTTAATCATGTCCTTCATTTTAAGACTCTCTAAAGTATCAACATCTCCTTGCTGGGATGTTGGGTTAGTATCTTGGCTTTGTTTTTCTATGACTTGTAACCTAGTCTCCATTGCCACCATTTTATTCTCCAATAGTTCTATTTTATTTTCTATTTGTTTTTGGATCGTGTGTTCAAGAGATGCAAATTTATTTTCCAGCATGGCTTCTAACTCTTTTTGTAGCTTGACTTCTCTTTCTTCTCCACGTTTCTCTAAAGACTCTATATACTCATAAAGACCTTGTAGAGTAACTGTGCTAGGTCTGCCTTTGGTAATCTTTGGTAGCTGTGGTGAAATATTCATACTTGAAAATATATGAGCAAATATGTATTAGAAAAAGATAAGGAATGTGTGCACCTGATGTCAGCAAACTTGACTGTAGATCACACTTGCTCCAAATTGGATTGACCGTAGATCCAAAGGTAAAAACCCGCGAGTTTCTAGTCACAGCAAATGGTTCATTATAAAAGTCCTCCGCGCCTGGTGCTGAGAATTATTGCAGAGGTGTATTAAATGTGGCAGACCCAATATAGATGTATATGATTATTTGACGAGCCAAAGTATATTCAACAACCCACCTAGACTGCAGATTATTCAAAGAACCACTAAGAAATTGTGCAAAGTTCTACGAATACACCACCGCAAAAGCAGGTTATATAACACTGTAAAGTGTCTACTCAGAACTGCTTATCCCACAAAGGTGTGACAGCTACCTTAGAAACAAACAAAGTAAAGCTACTTTCATTTTTCCTTTATGAAGTATAGATAGAGAGGAACAAAGAAGACCAACCTTTGTCTTGTGCTAATCTCCTGGTTTGATTCCTCTCTTCCTTGATAGTCTTTCGTTACTTGTTCCCTTGCACGCCCAGCTTCACAGAGTACCTGTAAGATCACTGTAGCATAGCACTATATAAAGACATGGATCTATAATCATAAACAATCTAGGATCAGATGTAAATTGACCATACAAATGCAACAAACATAAATGACACAAGAGTATGGAGGAAAACTTGAATAGCTTTTATTGATAAACAAGAAAAAGCCAAGAGGAGTTAAAACCAGTTGTTCTGACCCAGCATCAACCTCTTAGCAAGGAAGCCCCTCTTCACCTCATACAAAGCTTAGATCACCCAACAATCTGATGTTTGTCTCAAGAAACCAACAACAATTCCTTACAATATGCAAAATTACAGCCTCTGGATCTCTGGGATGAGGGATCCATATAGATATCTGTAAGGGAGATGAGTCAGCTTATGATTTGATTAGTGTCTTCCCTCTGATAGTTCTTGCTTCCACTTGGAGATTGATGATATGTTACTCATCCTTGGTCGAATTCAAAGACGCAAGTGTCACAGGAGAAGTTTCTGGAAGCTTCCATTGCCTCTCCACCTCGCGGAATGACACTGCCATTTTTCATTTCTCGCCCATCGCACCCCATAGAAGGGATTTTTGAAATGCAACGCACCCACACAGTGTATTTAGGTGAGATGCAACACACCTGGCCTGTGGAGCAGCTGAAATGATCCTGTTTTGACCAATTCTGAGCAGTTTTTCATGGAGAACTTCTGGGAGAAGCTGTAATCAGTTGACCTTTTTCCTTTAGGGGTTAGAACAACATTTTTAGGGACTTAGGAGCCCTTGGTTTATGGACATTTCATGCTTGGGGTTGTAGTGCCCAAAAATTTCTATAATAGTTGCCCCCTAAAGCATGAGGTCGTTAATCTTTTGATGTCAGGTGAAATGCTTTATTATGAGGATCCGAAGTTCTTTCAAGCTAGGAGGAGACCTGTAATAAGATACAACACAATACATTATCTTCATAGTATTTTTCATGATCTAGCTGAGTCGGGCATTCCCATGCTCAGCTTTATAAATTCATTTTCATGTACATAAGACAGACAATCGTATGAGTGTAGACTGATGATTCTGATAGAGCCATCATCCCTTTGATTGGATGATTATCTGTGCATCAATGATGTACATTTGATGTCTTCATTTCCCTGAATATATATCGCAGCCCGGATGGATGAAACTAGATCTGGGGTCTTCAATCTCGTTCGATCTTCACTCGAAGTACAAGTCTATCCATGTGAGAGATGTTCTGGAGTCGAACATGGAAAGACATCGCTTGATTACCAGCCAATGATATAAGCTGTTAACAAGCGCGAGAGGAATCACCGATAATGATAATGACCCTCAAGGTACTTTAGTACAATTCACGTGGTGTGAATAAAGGACTTAGCATCGAACACCATGCAAAATCTTTCGGTCGAAGGTCATTGATGTAAACCTGTCGCCGGAAGTGAGAAACTTGCCATTGAGACATGCAAGCTTCAAAGTACTGAATGGGGTGTTCCTAGATCAACTTCTTGGATAATGAGCTGATGTCGACAAGAAGTGATCCGTCACAGGAGGGCCTTAATGAATCCCACATCAATGACACGGAACGGAGCAAATGATTTTAATGGAGGTGAAAACGATCTGGTGATATAAGGTTCAGGGTGGCGGTCATGAAAGAATGGAGTATAAATGTATTGTAGTGGGTGAGACACAGGTGAATTCTCTGAATGACTTCTCTTGAACATATCGGTGACTCTGACGTGATGGATTGGTAGCATTAACCTCAAATGTGGATGGTATGATGGGACCATGGTGATGTGACTGGTGAATGGAACAACCCAACCCGACTTGGATGCGGAGTGAAAGTGTCATGTTCAAGAGCGACTTGCTACCAACAAAGTTTCTTCAAGTTTTCTTCCCAATTTTTCCCCAGTCATTGCTGACCAGTACCTCTTTATTTTTATCAAGCTTGAGGAGGATAACATATGCTTGTTCTATAATTTTCCCTTCGGGCAAACACATCGCTATGTTTTAACGAGCTAGCGATAGTGAAACTCGTTCTCGTCTATAGACAATTTTGTTGCTATTAAAATTTTAACGACTTTAACGACAAAGATAACTCGGTCCTTTTCAATTTTAGAGAGTCTGAAGAGGAACATAAAGGAAACTCCAAAATTCCTTTTTCGTCATCTAATCCCTTAAGTCCGAAAAAGTATAAAACAATACAGAAGGGATGAATTTTCGATACTTTTAACGAGCCGAACAAAACAAGCGCTCGATCTTTTTGTGTAATAATCCCTTAGGTCCAAAAAGATTAAAATTTAGAGGAGGGATAGCACTTCAGGTCCCTTTAACGAGCTGGAGAGGCCAATGGCTCGGCAATATTTTCATATTTTACGAGTCAATTGAAAAGAGCTTAAAGGAGACTCATCTTTTGAGGAACGAGTGATAAAATTGGGTAGCAACTGATTCCAGGTAAGGTTTGGAATTTTCCAATCACGGCAGTGTTACAAGGATGGCTAGTGAGATCACTCTTCGCAGTTGTTCCTCAAAATGGGTAAACAATCAAATGGAGGTGAATGATCGGCCAATGTAAAAGTGGAGGTGACGGTGCAAACATGACCAAGGCTTTAAAGGCTGAAGTATTACATTCACGATGGTTATTTACCGGAAATTGGTTCATTTTTTAATGAGCTTAAACTCTGGGGGAACATGTGCTCATTGCTTATGTTTATTTTTTAACGAGCATGAAGTACGCACTAAAACTGCTCGATTAATCCAGTCGTGTGATAAGAATGTCTCATATATAAAAACGGCAACTTTTAGAGTTTTGCCCCACATCCTTTCTTTATGCAAGTTAGGAAACGACCAATCCTACGAGTTTAAAGTGTTAGAGGACCTACACATTTAAAAAATAAAGAGTCGTTCTTCGCTTGCATGCCAAAAGGTTTGCATGCTCCTAGGTATAAAACAGAGTTTCAAGGTTACCTCTTCTTCTTTCCATTAAAACATTTGTTTTACCGGGAGAGGTCTACCTCTTACAAGTTACCAAAGATTGTTCTATTTACTGCGTAAAAAAAACACTTCTTCGACGATGTTTCTCTAAATAAACAAAGGTGAGTGGCGATGCTTGCCAACCCACATAACTTTGACAAGAGAATCTTATTCCAGAATAACCCCCTCTTCTAATCATGGACAGGAGTACAGACTAGTCATATTCTCTCACGAAAACCTACCCTATACCCGAAGTCTTCCTGCCGAAGCAGGCCAGGGTGCATGCCCCCTGGGTTTCAGTCATGTCCCCCGAATCACTCGCGCTCATCAGGCGGATGGACTAAAGATTGAGACATTTCTTGTGTGAAAAGACCATTCAGGGATGGTATATGACTATTTGCCATGCGTGAACCGGGGAATGAAAGCTGGTCTACGAGCTTGACCACTCTTCTTTCTCGCGGAAAACATATTACTCTAAAGAATGAGGAGATAATCGCTCCCATGCAATAAATATAGTCTCGTCCAAGGAGTAGATTATAATCTAGAGGTCCTTGAACTACCATTACGTTCATTTGAACGGTTTGCCCCCTCAATGTTATTGGCACATTGGGAAGGATCCCTAATGGTCGACTGGTTCCTTTATCAAAGCCTGTTAGATTTATCATCTCAGGCAAAAGCGATGGCGAACCAAGCGCTTTCCAAGCAGTCGAGGAAAGGATACTCACAAAATCCCCTTCATCTATGATGGTACCAGCCATAACCATTCTATATATTTGAACAATGATTCGGAATGGTACACTAGCTCGTAAACGGGGTCTGCCTAGTTGATTCCAATCAAAGGAGACAACTAGGTTGCTTGGAGGTGGGACCAAATAGATGGCTGGGTATGACTCTGACGAACTTCCTTCCTGCGGTAAAGGAATGGTAAATTGCCCCCTTGTTCATTGGAGTCTGTGCTTATGAAAAGAATTTGGACGGTGTCATCCTTGTTCTCTTCGGTGACTGTATCATATGAATATGGAACCTCTGAAGGCAAGACCGGGTCAACTGCCGCCTCGACCTTTTGACTTTCTTTTGGTATGGGTTTAGATGGTTTGTCTTCAATGATAGATGCTTCAGCCGACCACCTGAGTAGGCCAGCCGGATTTTCAACTAGTGACGGACTCGACAAGAGTTTTTTATATCCAGGAGGAAGTCGTAATGGTGAAACCGGACGATCGTCCAAAACTCTTTTAGCCTCGTCTAAGAAGGGACAACGGTGGACGGCATGACCGCCTTTGCACAATTTACAAGGAAATCTATATTTTCCTTTTTGTCCTGGGGCTTCACTTTCACTAGTCGACGGTGTGTTTTCAACATGATCATCAGAGGTTGACGACACCGGGTTGTGCAAATGAGGAGACCAGTCCCTTAAGATCCGAGGGATGCAAGGACAATCTCTATGATAGTGGTCTCCTTTGCAAATGACACATGGTGATTTAGGCCTGGTCGGTGCAGTGTGTGGATTTTCGCTAGACGACGCTCGTTTGTCCCCATTCGCTTTTGGCTCCTTCTTCTTCTTCTCTTTCTTCTTCTTTTCCTTCTTCTTCTCAGGTACTTGACTTTTGGCTTTACCAGCCCCATCAAGTGAAGAGGAAGGAGGAGAGGAAGAATTGGAGGAAGTAGAAGGTTGGTGGGTAACTCTGGAATCGTCTAGTTGCTGACTCGATTGTTCAGGAATTGCGGTGTTCTGAACGACAGAGGTTGAGAAGAGCCATACAGGTAAGCCGATTGTCAGTCCTGGAAGTGACAGTGTGGCCATATGGGGTGCACCAACATCTCCCCAAGAGGAGAAGGGACTAGGATTTCCTCCAAGGGGAATTCCTTGGTTGGTGGATTCCATTTTCTCAACCCAAGATCAACATAGGAAAGGGTAATGAATATTCCATTTAAAATAAATTTTAGATTCTTTGACACAACTTGTTTTTTCAATTTTTAAGAGTCGAGAAAAAACAAAAGATGACTCTAGTCGCCTTCGATTTTTAATGAGCCTGAAGTGACAAGTGCTCAGATGAACCTTTTCTGTTAAAGAGTCTGAAAAGGAACGAAAGGGACTGCTCTAGAAATCTAGGTAGAGGGATTACCAAACCAATCGCAAAACTGCAGAATAATTTTTACGGTACGACAGTCAATCTTCCCGAATGTTGTGTTCAATGCATTGTGATCGATAGGGCGGCAGACATGGCTTCCTATGGATAAAGGATTAAGCCTATTGTGGTCTCCCAAAATATACTCGACGGTACGTGGGAGCACAAGTCCGTACTGGCACTTATCGTCTCAAAGTGGAGGAATCACCCAACCATCAGTGAGAACAACAGTTACCAGGCTTTACGATGTCGGAATACGTCTCTAGCCTAGACTTCTAAATATTGTGCGTTAGGTTCCAAAGCGTTGTTAGATTCATTGAATTTATTTTATAGTTGATCTTGTTTATGAAGTTTGCCTTTCAGGTTCACCGCGAGATGTAGATGTAATTCCTAAAATGAAATCTAAGATGATAAACAATCTTTTTATCTTCTTTGTGCAATGAAAATCCTAGCTACTAAGGAAAGAAAGACAAAATTCTTTCACAAAGAGCAAAGAGTACACTCTAAATGCACTTTCTTAAATCAAACCAATCAGAGTGTCTAAATGCAAATGCACATGCATGTATTTGTTTTCGACTTTCTTAGTATATGAATGATAAGAAGAAAGTTGATGCACAAATCTAAATTTCTTTTCAGGTGACAAATATCAACAAGTTTCTTTTCGAAATAAAAAATGGAGACGGTCACAACACCTTACGATTTTGAAATGAATACTTGTTTTTGACACTAGAAAAATTACAAATTCAGAGCAAAAACAATAGTAACAGGATAATCGACTATCAACAACAATCAAACTTTCCTACGATTAGAATCGACACTTGCGACAGTTTCAAATCAAAGGACAACAGTACAATTCTGCTACTTTTGCAAAGGAGAACTGAAAATGACTCAAAAAACACACAAAAACATTTACAGTTATTTTGTACAAAGGAGGTGGAATAACAACAAGGAAAAGGGGTTTCAAACAGACATATACTGATCACAGGCAGCAAAATTCAGGAATAGAACTGGAAAGAATGAATCACAGAAACCAACTCTGGACAAAGCCTAGTCTGATCAGCGCACCTGTAACACAGGGAATTTGAAATGAAACGCACCTTCTACACTTGGGAAGTGCGCTGAATTTCAGATTCTCAGAACAGTACCTGCGTTGGGCCAGAAACGAGACTTTGCTTGGGTTTTGGGTCACAGTTTGCAGTTCAGTTCATGGGTTTTGGTCGAGCAAAAGGTAATCAGTAATTCAACAATCAGGGGTAGATCTAAGGAGGATCTAAGAGCTATCACAAGGGCAATCAGAGAGTTTGTGAATCAGTTGTTTAAATCATAAACAGATCTCGTAGATGGAATGAAGTAACATTTATCTACTTTGCATTTGCTATGGCAAATGCAGTTCGAATGCTACCTGTAAGTTTATGAAATAGACAACAAGGAATATAAATAAACAAACTAATTCGTCCCCAGCAGAGTCGCCATTTTGTTACCGGGAAAATTGTCTACTCAGAATTGCTTATCCCTCTAAGGTGTGACAGCTGCCTTAGAAACAAACAAAGTAAAGCTACTTTCGTTTTTCCTTTATGAAGTATAGATAGAGAGGAACAAAGAAGACCAACCTCTATCTTGCACTAATCTCCTAGTTTGAGTCCTCTCTTCCTTGATAGTCTTTCGCTACTTGTTCCCTTGCACTCCCAGCTTCAAAGAGTACCTGTAAGATCACAATAGCATAGCACTATACAAAGACATGGATCTATAATCATAAACAATCTAGGATCATATGTAAATTGACCATACAAATGCAGCAAACATAAATGACACAAGAGTATGGAGGAAAACTTGAATAGCTTTTATTGATAAACAAGAAAAAGCCAAGAGGAGTTACAACCAGTTTTTCTGACCCAGCCTCAACCTCTCAGCAAGGAAGCCCTCTTCACCTCATACAAAGCTTAGATCACCCAAGAATCTGATGTTTGTCTCAAGAAACCAACAGCAATTCCTTACAATATGCAAAATTCCAGCCTCTGGATCTCTAGGATGAGGGATCCATATATAGATATCTGTAAGGGAGATGAGTCAACTTATGATTTTATTAGTGTCTTCCCTCTGATAGTTCTTGCTTCCACTTGGAGATTGATGATCTCTTACTCATCCTTGGTCAAATTCAGAGAGGCAAGTGTCACAGGAGAAGTTTCTGGAAGCTTCCATTGCCTCTCCACCTCGCGGAATGACACTGCCATTTGTCATTTCTCACCCATTGCACCCCATAGAAAGGCCTTTTGAAATGCAACGCACCCACACAGTGTATTTAGGTGAGATGCAACGCGCCTGGCCTATGGAGCAGCTGAAATGATCCTGTTTTGACCAAACTCAGCAGTTTTTCATGGAGAACTTCTGGGAGAAGCTGTAATCAGTTTACCTTGTTCCTTTAGGGGTTAGAACAACACTTTTAGGGAATTAGGAGCCCTTGGTTTATGGACACTTCATGCTTGGGGTTGTAGTGCCCAAAAATGTCTGTAACAAACACTTCAAAATTTATGTGCCACAACGATTAGGGTTCATTGCAGAGATCTACGAATACAATCTAACCAAAAGTTCCAGATACTACAAATTCCTTGAATTCTACGCAAAAACTGCAATGCTCAGGATCCGTGTATTACCCAACATCGATCCATGTCAACAAATTTGATTCTGTCCCATCAAAATCATCTATAGGTGCTGTGTTTAATTTCTGAAGTTCAGACTTGGAATAGGAGTTGAATCTACTATAGAAGCTTCGGTCTGTTCATATTTCACACCTATTTGACGAGCCAAAGTATATTCAACAACCCACCTAGATTGAAGATTATTCAACAAACCACCAAAAATACCACCGAAGATATATATACCACCGCAATTGCAGATTAGAATGGTTCAGACCGCTGAGTTCAGAAAATATATATGGAATGATGTTATGTGCAAGCCTCAGAATGCAAATATATAATTAGAGTCAGAAGATATGTATATATACCACACCGAGTTTAGAAGATATAAACCATAGTTTTAAATTTTGTTTAATTGGAGTTGGATAAAAAAAGTTTCGTAGACTTTAAATTTATCATTATGTAGATAGTAAATGTCCACTCAAACTTACTATTATCTATAAGTAGAAAATTGTTCAAATATTAATAAAAAATGTAACAAATTTGTATAATATATTTTTAATCAAAATTAGAGTCATGTTGTGTGAAAATATTAGGAATTTTATTTTCCAAACATTTTCCATAATGCTTTCAACATTTTCACTTTAAATTCTGAAAATCTTGAAGAAATCTAATATTGATAAATAAAAAATATCTTAATATTTAAAACAAAAAAAAGTAATTTTGACCATTTCCATTCTTATTATTCAATTTATATCGAGAAAAGAGTCGCCACACACATAAATGGTTGAATTAAGGAAATATGGCTATAGTTGTTTATGGCTTTCGAATTGTGTAGTTATGTACTCTATAGAGTTAATAAATAATATTCCAATATAATCATTAAATTATAAAACAAAATACATATCAACAATCAACTCCACACCATATACATTTTTTTAAACTCTATAAATAATATTCCAATATAATCATTAAATTATAAAACAAAATAAATATCAACAATCAACTCCACACCATATACATTTTTTTATTTTAGAAGACTTTTAAAACCAGTCATTAAACGTAATAACATCACATTTATAAAAGAAAATTGGTAAACCATCTATCTACGTCGACTTGAGTTAACCATCTTGACCTATGTGACATAGGAAGAGTCATTATATATTAGCACATGTTCCCCTTTGGAAAGCAAAAATTCGACGTGAGTATTTGAATAAGCCGCAGGGTTCTATGCATATTTTGAATAGACCACAATATTGGAGTGAGTGAGTGCGAGACTCGTTGTTTTAATAAGAGAAAATGGAGCAGCCCCGCGTACAGATTCAAACTAAAATCAGATCAGAGTGGATAAACAGAGTCTTAGCATGCGGTAAATGTTTGAAATACATAACGACTTCCGGCGAGTGTGAGTGCCATGAATGGATTACTCCAGGCAGAGAAGACAAAAACACGATGGAGTTTTATCGCAAATGCTTGCTTTGCCTGGTTAAACATTACATAAGCACCGGGGTTCCAAACCATTCTTCTTTGGAGGAAAATATTGATTTCAGAAACGAAAATACTGGTGGAAGGGAGACTTTCTATTATGCAGGAAATGGGTTGAAAGTGGAATTCGTCCTATGGGATTCAGAGGAGGGTGATTCGCAGGAAACTGAAGATGAAGAACCGAGTATTTCCGCGAACCTGGACCCTGGTGATCCTAATTCCGTTTCTGGACTAGGAACTTCAGTCAATCAACAAAATCCAAATCATAGTTCCCAGAATATTGAACAAAGCCTGATTGGTAATCCAAGTGAAGGGAACATGGAGGGATATGAAATGTTAAATTATCTTCAACTCCGATTAACGAGTGTAATGTTTATTGGGGCAACCTCTTGATTGGCAACAAATTCTCCAACATGTGGAGTCCCATACGGTAGAATTAAGATGGCGGTTTTACAGAATTGATGGGATTTTTGATGAATATGACCACACTGATTATAGTGAAATTTCCGTAGAGAACGACTATGGGCACATTGATTTCGGTGAAATTCATGTAGAGGACGACGACTATGTGTTGGGTTCGAGTGCAGATGAATTTGGGAACTTGATTAGCTTTGATGGACATGACGATACTGAGTATGAGTTTGCGTTGAATGCAGACGAATTTGGCAGCGATGGACATGACGATATTGTGTCTGAGTTTCCTTTGAATGCCGCAGATGAATATGAAATCATTGTTCCTGATGATGATAATTTCAACAGTGGACCTCGTCCCGCATCGAAATCTGCAATGGAAAGTTTGCCCACGCATGTAATCTCAGTTGACAGTGCAGATGCAGATGCATGTTGCTGCATCTGCACAGACCCGATAGTTGTTGGTGATGAAGTCAAAACACTGCCATGCAATCACTTTTATCACAGTGAATGCATCATTAAGTGGCTTGGCATTAGCAATGTTTGTCCTCAGATATACATGAAGATCAACGCCAAAACTGAAAGACTGATCAGTGAATATACTATTTATTTTGTGTATCATCCGAAAGTACTTTTAGTGGCTTCTGAATTTGTTTATTGAATAAAATTTGGGTTTAACGTTTTTTAGATATAGATTTTTTGTTTAGAAAAAATTAAAAATATGAAAGACTAAATTTAAGAATGAAATTATAGGTGATTCCAGCTGTATCTGGAGGCTGCCTAAACAACGCTGCTAAGTATGGAGGCTGCCTAAACATGACTGCTAAGTATTTATTGAATTAAGAAAAAAAAAGATACAAATATTATAAGAGCTTATTGAGTTAAGGAGATCAAATAAATTTCCTAAAATATGATCTAACTTAATAATAAATTATTAAAGTTATTTAACTAATCCATTTTCCAAGGATTTCAGTTTTCTGTGATCTGTAATGTATTTTGTAATAATCACATTTTGGTTTTTAGCCAATGTTTTGAATCATCTATTGTGGTTTATCCTCAAGACAATGATGGAAAACAAGATTTGTCATTAGATATAAATAGCAGAGATGCTCGAGGTTACAAAAAGTAGACTTCAGAAATTTTGTTAATAAATTAAGCTGCTATTTTATTCCCCTCCCTTTATGAAGAATGTATTTTTATGAACAAACAATAAAACTTTGGTCGCGTTATAAGATACTGTAAATTAGCCACTATTGGTCACGGGCTGAAAAATGGTCATTTATATGCAAATTTTAGTCGTTGTTTTAGTAATTAATTAGCCATTTTGTACTAGTATATGCCCCCCCTGTTATCCCCCCCTCGCAGGTGCGGCCAGTCGTGGAAAGAATATAACCCACACTCGACATTCTCCCACTTGTTATTTTCTTTTCTACACATGTGATCATATGAGAGCTTAGTCATTGGTCTAGCCTTGCAACACCCATTGTTTCTCTACACCAAGAAAAATTCTCAGTGCTCATAGAATTCGTCAATGTATCTGCAAAATTCTTCAAAGTGTCCACCTTTTCCATCAACACATTTTTGTCCTCAACCATATCCTTTAAAAAATGATGCGGAACATCAATGTGCTTTGTCTTTGAATGATAAGAAGGGTTCTTTGCTAAGAAAATTTCATTTTGCCTGTCACAGTCTATCCTTATAGCTCGCTTTATGAATCCCATACTTGAACACAATCTTTGCAACCAAACTATTTCCTTGCTTGCATGAGTGACTGCCACGTATTATGCCTCTGTAGTTGAAAGTGCCACTATAGGTTGTATCTTTCTCACCCAATTGACTGCACCTCCAAATAGGTTAAACACATACCCACTGTTAGATCTTATCTGATTCAAATCTCTAGCCTAGTCTAGATCAACAAAGCAATGGATGTCTAAAACTCTGTCCAATCTCGGCCTTCCTTTGTAGCACAAACCATAATCACGAGTGCCACAGAAATACCTAAAAACTCGCTTCACTGCTATCCAATGCTCCTTCCTTGGTTTTGACATAAACCTACTCAATACTCCCACTGCATGTGCAATGTATGGTCTAGTACAAACCATTGCATAGATCAACCTACCGTATGCAGCTGCATATGGAACACGAGACATGTCCTCTTCCTCTTCTTGTGTCTTGGGACATTGTTCAATAGATAAATTTACACTTATAAGAATAAGGATTTTCACCAATTTACTATCCTGCATATTAAACCTCTACAATATTGTCTCAACATACTTCCTCTGGTTTAACCAGAGCTTCCTCTTTTCTTGATCTCGTTTAATTTCCATGCCCAAATTATAGTTTGCAGCCCCAAGACCCTTCTTCTTGAATTTGGAGGAGAATTGGGTCTTCAAATTCTAGATAATTTCTTTGTCATTTCAAATCAACAATATATAATCCACACACAAGACCAGATAAATAACACAGTCACCAATTAATGTAAAATACACAAAGTGATCCACTTTGCTTCTGGTGAAGCCAAGTCCCCCCATAAATGTATCAAATTTATGATACCACATATTTGGTGATTGTTTTAACCTATACAAAGACTTTTTAACTTATATTCCAGTTCTTTCTTTCCCTTCGCCGTAAAATCTTAAGGTTGCTTCATGGAAATCTCTTCTTCCATATCTCCATGAGGAAATGTTATCTTAACATCCATCTGTTCTACCTAAAAATCAAAATAAGCAGCAATAGATAAAACTAATCTAATAGAAGCTACCTTGGAAAAAAGAGAAAAAATATCACTAAAATCAATTCCCGACACTTGGGAATAACCAGATCCCAAGCCTCATTTTTGTCCAAAGATGCCATTTCATCAACCATGGCCTCTTTCCAGAGTTTTCCATCCTCTGAATCTACTGCCTCCCTGACAGTTCTGGGATCATCATCAGTAATAGATAAAGCAAAATTGGAAATAAAAGTAGATGGACTATACCTTTTTGGCTGCCTTCTTTCTCGAACTGATCTTCTCACAATTGGAGTTTGTGGCTCTTCATCTTTTGATTCTTGTTCTGCTGTAGAGTCTGATTCTTCCTCCTTTAGCTCAAAATCTATCTTCTCAGGTTCCTTTGGTAGGAATTCATGTTTAATAACATCTTTCACCTCTCTAAACACCGCATCTTGGCTGTACACAACCTTCCTTGTTCCTGGGTTCCAAATATTATAACCTTTTAAACCATCCTATACCAAATAAAGATGCACCTTTCAGATTTACTATCCAACTTGGTTTTTTCCTCCTTTATAACATGTACATACGCATCACAATGAAATACCCTTAGATTTGAAAGGGAGGGTTTCTTACCAGTCCATACCTCATGTGGAGTCTTATCCTCCAACACTAATGAAGGTGATCTATTGACCATGTGGCATGCAGTCTCCACCACCTCTGCTCAGAATTCTTATCCTAACCCGACACCACTGAGCATGCTTCTAGCCTTATCCATCAACGTCTTGTTCATTCTTTCTGCAATTCAGTTTTTCTGAGATGTGTGTGGAGTAATCTTATATAGTGCTATACCACACTTCTTACAAAACTCTTCAAATTCCTTCTTGCCAAACTCTCCATCATTATTTGTCCTAATCACCTTTATCTTCTTCTCTGTTTGGTTTTCCACTAGAACCTTAAATTCTTTAAACTTGTCAAAGACTTTAGATTTCTTCCTAAGGAAATATATCCATGTATTCCTTGACAAGTCATATATAAATGATACATAGTACACAAATTTACCTAGTGATGGAAATGACACAGGTCCAAACACATCACTATGCACAAGCTCTAATATCCCTTTCACCCTCTTAGCACTAGAGGGGAAAGTCACCCGATTCCTCTTCCCATTTACAAAATGTTCACACAAATTGAAGTCTAGAGAGAAATTAGACATACCTTCTACCAAATCATTACCATGAAGTATTCAAAGTCCCTTCTCTCCAATATGTCTAAGCCTTTGATGCCATACCATGGTCTTTTCTATAGAGACCACTAGATTTTCTGCTCCACTTTAAGGAACCACATAACTGTTGCACCCATCAATAACAATACTACCCAGAAGCTTGTATAGAGTTATAATCCAAGCTCCTCGTATTAATACCAATGCATTCCAAACCATCTTGAAAGTATATTTCTCAAACACTATTTTTACACCTACATCATCCATCTTGCTTACAGAAATCAGAGTTCAAGCCAATGCAGGAATATGCAGAACACCCAAAAGTTTTCTAATCCTTCCACCTTGCAACTTCATTTTCAATTTTTTGCATCCGATTACTTTTGCTTTCCTCTTATACCCTACGAAGACATCACCACCATCATGTTTATCATACTCGCAGAACCACTCCCTATGGGGAGTGAAGTGCATGGATGCACCCGAGTCAATCAACCATGCCTCATGATATACATGTGTACTTGAAGAAGAAGCCAAGTACACATCCCCACCTTCATCTAGGGTGGTTTTTTCCTCTGTAGAAGGGGCATTATCAGATCCATTTCCTTTCTCAGAAGCTTTATATCTATAATCCTTTTTGAAGTGCCCTTCCTTTCTGCATTTCTAGCACATTTTTACAAGTTTTCCTAGAGATTTAGATCTCCCACTCGAGGACTTTTTTTTTTGGTTGTATTCTGAGACCATCCTCATACAAACAAGGCATATCCATTATGGATCTCCATATTTTTCTGTCTCATCTCTTCCGACAACAAGGATGAGATTGTTTCATCAAACTCCAAGATTGTTGTATTGCTACCTATAGAAGAAACCAAACTATCCCAGAAATTTGGTAGAGAAAACAACAAATTGATGCACTTATCTTTAAATGAATTTTTTATATCAATAGATAAAAACTGACTTACCTTAGTATGAAAGGCGGTTAGATCCTCTGTCACCAAGTCTCCATACTTCATCCTCATGTTATACAACTTTTTTCGCAGGAAAAATTTGTTCACCAAAGACTTAGATTGGTATAAAGTCTCTAAATTTACCCACAAATCCTTCGTCGTAGCTTCCCCTAATACATTTGGAAATACTGAATGTAAGATACACAACCGTATTGTGATCCACTGATCTTTATCCACCAACAAATTCTCCATCTTGAGCTTCCACAACTCAAAACTCCGACCATTGAATTTCTTAATCTCTATCTTTCCACTACTCACAATCTTCTTTCATCATAAGAATCGACCCCACAGATCTCCCACTAAACAAGGTCTACCATAGGTATGAGAAAAAACACTCAGCAACAAAGGCGCCCCCTTGAAGCCGAAATAACTCCAATACCAAATCTAGGTTTTAACCCTGTACAAAAATTAACTGGAAACGAATTCTTAAAAATAGAAAATATACAATGGCGAGAAACAAAAAAACAAATACACAGAGATTTTCCGTGGATCCCAAAAATAGGACTATGAGATTGATTTTTCATTATATTCCTTTCAATGTTACAATACACACACTGACACACACACACACACACACACACACACACACACACATACGCACATATACATGCCAAAGCATTCATAAAACCCAATCCCCTACCCAATGGTAGTTAATGGTATAGGTCTTGGACGATACTTGCAGATTCATCAATAAACCATTCCTCCTTTAGTATTGTTATTTTTTGGGTCCTTACCCTACTATGAAAAACCTTCATGGAATTAAATAGGAAAGTGAAACTTAGCTCATTCTTAGCAAGCTATTTGGAAATTTTGTTTGGTGTAATCAAGTCGTTTGCACTCAGTTCTAGTCCTCTAACACTAATTAGTTGTTGTCCTTCCTCAAACTTTAGGTAAATTTCCTCCATAATCATGAAAAATTCGCCCAAGGTCTTCAACCACTGAGCTCCAACACCAACATCAGCCCTTGTAGCTGTCCAATTGCAAATTCGTCCCTTTGAAAATCATTTTCCACTCCATCATACTGGCATTGGCCACAGATGCTTGGAAATTCTATAATTAGAGTACTTTTAGGTGTAATAAGTTACCAGTTTTGCATCAATGATGTTACGAGAACTCTCAAAATCAATGAGATTCATCATAATTTACCCTTCTCTAAAGTTTTAAACATTGGATTGCATAGAATCTCTTCTTGTGACATTTGAAACTAGTGACATTCCTCAAGTCCTCCCTCTCAGAATGAAACATTTATCATTAGATCTTGATCTGCATGACACATTGAACTAAAACATTCCAAGCAGCAAAGATGAGGTCCAAAAACAGTCACATTAAACCTGTCTTACTCAGAAAAAAAAAAAAGTATTACTACCACTTGGCACCACACTCATTCTCTACGAACAACTTAAATATACCACACACATTAATTGTCAGTGCTAAGTTAATGTGCCCCTTCTCTGTTTATAGATTGTGAGAGTGAAGGGAGGTCACAACCGCCTCATAAAAGGCTTTGAGGAATGCACCCTCATGGAGCTAATGTCGTCAAATAAGATTAAATTCCACTCATGATTGTAATCTCGACAATATATGCATACAAGGAGAGTGTTACACCTACAAGGTGTCTTCTACCATCAATGTGGCCATGTTCAGTTGTAACCACAGGCATCTAAAAAGCCCCTTGGGGAGTGCACCCTACCTAAATGATGCACAATAACTCTTGCAAACCAAAAATAGCAGAGATGGTTTATAAAAAAAATATACCCTTTGTGAAGATCTCTCTCATAAGATCACCCTCTCCCAACATTGCAATGTTTGGTCCTATAGCACACCCTTACTAAAAGGTGAACTCTGTTGTTTCTTTGCCTAGGATGAAGAAGAAGAACACCTCTAAGTAATAGGTAATACAAAATAATGCATATACATAAGAAAATTATTTTTTGCAAGCGTAGCCACTAAAGTTGGTTGACACACCTGACCTATTATTAACTTTTTAAAGTTCAGATTAACATGTCACAAACTTAATATTTATTCCTATCATTCACCAAGAATGTCCTAGTCAAGACTAACATTTAATGTTGAAAATATAAACACATAGTAACAGTCCTAACAATCTAACCTAGCCTACCTACTTAGAATCAACAAAAAAACTGAAAGTACTATAAAAACTGTAATTTGATTTTACTAGAAACTGGAGCACATCAAACTGAAAATTATAACAACAAAGTACAATAAATGTGAAACTCAAATCGTGTCACTATTTTATCACTCTTAAATACAATAAATCCAGACACCACATCTTTAGCTGTCTGGGACATCCTGTAAAGAAGATAACCCCATATGACCCCCTCGTGTGTGCAACTAGTCATGGAAAGAATATAACACACACCCAAAAAAATGAATGTATAATAAGGCCAAACATGTACATATGAATTTGGTTTAAGAATGGAATTTTTACATGCTTATGGATTATGTAGTATCTCTGCATATATATTAATGAATGTATTTGTATGATTGTAATAGTTAACTGGTCAAATTTATGTAGAGTTCTTGGTATTCTTAAGATTGCAGGTTCGTGGAAATGAACATAGCAGGAAAAGTCAATTTTTTTTGCATCAAGTGGTATCAGACCAAGAGATCTAGAGACGAATTTTGTGCAACAATACAGAGAAAAAATTAGAACAAGATTAAGACAATGAAAGGTAAATTGATTTTGGTTTTTTTTATAATTTGTGGATATTAATGACAAGTAGCAACAATTGAGAAGGAAGATGTGGTGAGAATTATGACAGCTACTGTAGTTACGATGGAGGAAAAGGAATGACTACAGAAACTTGAATAACAAGGAGTGATCGAAAATAGTTCTAGAGGAGAGGACCAATAATGCCAACAGTTTGAGCTTAGAGGAGAAGGTTAGTGAGGCGTGTGTAATAAGAAAGATATTTGCTACTGCGAAGGTGATTTACAGGTCATAATGGGTAGTGAGAAGCTCCTAAAAAGGGAAGACAAAGATGAATATGGGAAGTCAATTAAATAATTCAGAGGGAAGTCACCGAGATGATAAAGCAAATGGCATAAGGAAAATGAGTGATGAAGAATACGAGAGGGAACTTGTTGAGATAAAAGCACAGTTGAATGCGCTTACAAAGTTGATACAACATAATGAGGATAGCCAACAATATGGGTGGAACTTAAGGAAAAGGGTTAAATGTCCTGTTGAAATATTATGGGCCAAGAAGCAGAATCAAAAGCTAAGACACAGGTTGAAGGAAGACCTCAAAACCACTGAGTGTGAGGAGGCAGTTCATAGGGGCAAACATGAGTAAGGATAAATCCATGGAGAAGATAGCGATGTTGGTGGAGATTTGATGCTTGAGACATCAAATGATGTTGAAAAGACTTATATTTTTCTTGATGGTTTGTTTACGGTTGTAGGTCTTATTGATGCTGAACAACACTTTGAAGCTATCATGAAGAAACAAGAAGATAGAGGAGAACACAGTTCAAATTTTGTTCTCAGCAGTGAATAGGATAAATAATTGATTGGGATGCTCAAAAATAATGATGAGCCAAAGGAAGATACAAATTTTAGTCCACACTGATTGTGTGCATGCATGTGGGACATATATGATTATCATTTTTTAAACTAATGCAAGTGGAACAAAAACTGAGGGTGAAAAACTTGCAAAAGTTGTTGTGAACAAGGATGATACAAACTCAAAGGAGGAAGAGTTTATTGGTAGCATGAAGACCGAACTCGATGAGGAGGTTGGAACAGGGAAAATAATCCAAGCAACAACTCTACAAGCATGGGATGAGTTTGAAAGTATAATTGTTTGGCTATATACTTTTGTTTTGATCACTTTCTTGGCTATAAAAGTTTCACTTAAAATGGTGAGAAGAATGAGTGTGAAGACAAATGTCTTACAATTAGACAAGTTGGAATGGAATTATGGTGGAATTCAAGAAATAGGTGGAGAAGGACAACCATATATTGAGATGGATGATCAACTGCGACACAAAGTTTGGGATCCTGGAGAATTTTGAAATTAATGAAACATGACCAGGAGGTCATGAATTTTTTTTCTACCTTGGGAGTCTGATGCAGGAGCATTAGAGCTTCCAAGTCATCAAGTTTTTTGGAAATAAAGCTCCAAAATGGGTTTTAATATGGAAAATGAATTTTATTTCCTTATTGTAAATAATTTTAATTTCTTAATTTCTTAGAGAACTATAGACAGAGATAAGATTTTTAAGAAGAAAATCTACCTTTTAAGGAATGAAAAATTTCAGAAACAAATCATGAGAGGTTGTAGGAGAAAAAATATTGGTAGCAATTAGAAAGATGTTAGGATAAGAAAAAGTTTAGAAATCTTATAAACTATTGGGGTGCATTTAGGATTTATAAAATCTATGGATAGGCAATATTTTTTCAACAAGCGAAAAGTGAGTCTACCTTGAAAAATTTGAGTGGGTTGTGGATTGATTTATCAATCTAAGAAAATTTATTTTGTTTATATACGTTATAATAAATATTGTAAACCTAAGGGGAAAAAAATGGCGAAATGAATGTGTAGTATACCTATGGGGGATAATATGGGGTACAAAGGAAGGTACCCAAGGGAATAATGTAATAATGGGATGTGCCATAGTAATAAATAAGGTGGTTAGCCCATATCATGTAAGGGACCACAAGTAGTTAGTAATAATGTAATGGGCCCATGGTATTAGATAGATGGTATTGAGGGAACCATGGTAATGACCCATGGTGTTATATGTATGAGGCCTATATAGAGGCTAGAGACTCCACATTGAGGGATGTCAAGGAATATTGTATGAACAGGCATATGGCTTGTGGAGTTTTCTCCTTCCTTAAGGAGTGAATGTATGGTGTTGCCCTACCTTAAGGGTTTTATTAAAAAAGAGAAGCATTTTCATCTATAATCAGACCTTGTTATTTCTTAGGTTTATTTGCATTGTCTTATATTTTCAGATCAGATCTATAACAAGTGGTATCAGAGCACTTTCTTGGGCAAAAGTGGAATTTTTTTTTAAATTATTTTCTGCAGGAACTTTCTGGGGCAGCGAGTTTGCAGATCAGATCTGTACATTTTGGTAAAAACTCTGTGAAATATAATTGCATATCTGGATTGTTTGTGAAAAAATACCCAAGTTAAAAAAAAAATCGGCCCAGTCAGAGTCCAGAGGAAGGAGATATCGCTGATTTAAAAATCAGTGGTGTTGCAGACATTTTTCGGGGCGGTGGATTTGGAGATCAAATCTATATGATTTGGGGAAAAATATGCAAAATCTAATTGCAGATATGGATTTTTTGTGAAAAGATACCCGATTTAAAAAAAAATCGACCGAATCGGAGTTCGGATGAAGGAGATCTTGCTGATTTAAAAATCAGTGTCGTTGCAGACATTTTTTGGGGGCATCGAGTTTGTGGCGCATATATGTATTTTCTGGTGCAAATATGCAGAATCTAATTGTAGGACTGGATTATTTGTGAAAAATACCCAATTTCAAAAAAAAATCAGTCGAATTAGAGTCCAGATGAGGGAGATATCGTTGATTTAAAATCAGCTCTTTTTTTAGAAATTTTTTTGTGATGGCGGGACAGTTGCAGCGTGGATCTAAAATTCCAGTGCCTAGATTTGGATTTCTACCACATGAGAAGATGCAGAATGGTTGTTTTATTTATGAAAATATGTCATAATAGGGATTTTGAGCAAGATTGACTAAACTATGGCCACTTTAAATTTTTGCCAAGTAAGTGATTTTTTTTTGTGCTGTCTAGCAAGATGTTTTTTTACAGGAAAAGATGATAGCCCTACTATTGAAAAATTCATACAGAATCAAAATATCACATATGGGAAACAATAGAAAATTTTATTATCGCTTGGTTTCCAAGATGAGGTTTACAGATGGTGGAAATCAATTTACAACAAGTAGTTGTCTAAACTTTCGGATAAAGAATTTGAGAAACTCCTTCTGGACAAATGGTCTCAGGATAGAAAACAAGATAAGGGGAAACATGTGGGGTTATTTCCTACTTGTATATCCTTATTGCAGGTTCATGGATTGATTCAGAAGGAGAAAATTATTGTGTCTATAAATCCGAGTTGCAAGCAAAATCTCATAAATGTCAACTTGGCAAAAAAATTACAAGTTCCAGCCAAACACATTGAAAACACACAGGTTGATGATTAGGATGTTCAAGTTTATAAGGATTTGAAGCTTTCTATGAATAAGTATGTGTTGCATGGTGATTTTTATACTTCAGATATGGATAACATGGATGTTGTTTTGGGATATGCTTGGATGGAATTAGTGGGTACTATCAATATTAATGTGCAGGAAAAATTCCTAAAGCTTTGGTATAAAAAGAAGAAAATTACATTACAGGATATCTCAATCAATAAACAGGTAGAGTCCACAGAGGTTGAAGTAGAATATGTTCTAGGGACTTGACATATCAGACGATGAGCCATTGATGGTCGACAACCACACACAAACATCAAACCAGGTACCAGAAAAATAAGTAGAGGCTGAAGCAGAAAATGTTACATCAGAGGGAGACTCAGTGGTTGAAGTAATATTGGAAGATAAGCAACAACAAAAGATGCCACAACATGTACCAGCTAGCAATCAAGCTCCATTAGGTGGTGAATTAAAGAAAAATACATTGTGGGTTAAAACTTTAGCGTATCAGCACCCACATCACCCTGCAAGAAAACAACCAACAAGATGGCAACAAATTAGCCACAAGGACAACAACCCCCACATGACAGATAGCGAGGAGCGAAGATCCACCTACTATACATCAACACAGAAGAGCTGTCATGGTCAACTTCCATCTCAAGCGAGTGAGACACCATCGAGATCGAGGGTTCACCTTTCTCTTGGATGGCTAGATGCATGTGCATGGTACCAGTGGACTACTCTTTTGAGTAGATCTTATTATTTGTGTTCTTCCCATGTTTTGGGGACGAAACATGTTAAGGGGGGTGGAATGTAGTATACCTAGGGGGGATAATATGGGGTACAAAAGAAGTAACCCAAAGGAATAATGTAATAATGGGATGGGCCATAGTAATAAATAAGGTGGTTAACCCATATCATGTAAGGGACCACAAGTAGTTAGTAATAATGTAATGGGCCGATGGTATTAAATATATGGTATTGAGGGAACCATGGTAATGACCCATGGTATTGTATGTATGAGGCCTATATAGAGGCTAGAGACTCCACATTGAGGGATGTTAAGGAATATTGTATGAACATGCATATGGCTTGTGGAGTGTTCTCCTTCGTTAAGGAGTGAATATATGGTGTTGCCCTACCTTAAGGGTTTTATTAATAAAGAGAAGCATTTTCATCTATAATCAGATCTTTTTATTTCTTGGGTTTATTTGCATTCTCCTATATTTTCAGATCAGATCTATAACAGAATGTATAATCAGGCCAAACATGTACATATGAATTTGGTTTCAGAATGGATATTTTACATGCTTATGGATTATGTAGTATCTCTGCATATATATTAATGAATTTATTTATATGATTGTAATAGTTAACTAGTAAAAATTTTGTAGAGTTCTTGGTATTCTTAATATTGCAAGTTCGTGCAAGTGAACATAGCAGGGAAAGTTAAATTTTCCTGCATCACCATGGTTGAAGAAATGGTGGCCTTAGAAAAGAAGGAGGCTTGGGATCTAGTGGAGTTGTTGGCTATAAGAAAACCCATTAGTAGCAAATGGGTGTTTAAGAAGAAGTTGAATTTAAAAGGAAAAATGGAGAAATACAAAGCTCAGTTAGTAGCAAAAGGTTATTTGCAGGTGTAGGGAATTAAATTTGGTGATATTTTTTTCTCTTGTTGCAAAGTAAGCTTCTATTAGATTTCCTTTTTTCAATTTCCGCTACTTTTGCTTTTGGGGTAGAACATATGGATGTGAAGACAACATTCCTACATGGGGATATGGAGGAAAATATCTACATGAAGCAACCGAAAGGATTTGTCATGAAGGGTAAGAAGGAGTTGGTATGTAGGTTGAAAAAGTTCTTGTATGTGTTGAAGCAATCACCATGGATGTGGTATCAAAATATTGATACATATATACTGGGAATTTGCTTCACAAGGAGTAAAACAAATAATTGTGTGTATTTTAAATTAGTTGGTGATCATGTTTTTTATTTGGCCCTCATTCCTATAAGTGTAAAGTTATTTATAGATCAGTGTCCCAAGGCACACGAAAGAGGAAGAGGACATATCCCACATTCCATATGCTAGTGTGGTTGGAAGTTTGATGTATACAATGGTCCTTAATAGATTGAAGATTGCACATATAGTGGGAGAATTGAGCAAATATATGTCAAAACTGAGGAGGGAGCTTTGGACAAGAATGAAGAGGGTTTTCAGGGATTTGCGTGACACTATTGGATATGGATTGTGCTACCAAGCAAGACTAGGATTGGATAGAGTGTATTCCATTCATGACTTTGTTTTCGGAGATTGGGCTAGAGATCTGGATCGTTTTGTATCTACAAGTTAGTATGTGTTTAACCTATATGGAAAAGCAATTAATTGGATGGTCACAAGACAATATGTAGTGGTAATTTAAACAACAAAAGTTTATACATGGAAACCACTCATGCAAGAAAGTAAGAAGTTAGGTTTTCTAGATTGTTCAAGTATGGGGTTGGTACAACAAGATATAAGGATAGATTATGACAACCAAAGTGCAATTTTCTTGGCAAGGAACCGTGCTTATCATTCAAAGACAAAGCATATTAATGTTTAGTAACCCTTTGTGAGGGATATGATTGAAAACAATAATGTGTTATAGTTAAAGGTGGACAATTTGAAAAATGTTCCAAATGCATTAACAAAATACATGAGTATTGAAAAGTTCTCTTGGTGTAGAGGAATAATGGGAATCACTACCTTGAATTGTTGATTGTGTACTCCTGTGGCCCCTTGTATGCAAGTAAAAAAAAAATGGAAAATGTTGGGTATGTGTTATATTCTTTGCATGAATTATATGCACAACGAAAAAATGGGGGGATGCCATCCCCCCTTGCTATGGAGGCATGCAAGGTGATGAGAGCCCCCTTGCATGGGGTTTGGGGCAACACCCATTTTTTGGGAAATTTTTTGTATTCGGTTTTTGACGCTTTTCGGCCCTCGGTTTTTCTAAAAGTGGTTCTGTGGTGGATGATGGTTTTTCCAATGGTTTTGTAGTTTTGGTTAAGGAACTACGGTTGGATTGGCGTTCATGTATATCACAAGGATATATATTACATTGTAATACTCTATAGAAAATATAATGAAAAAAAGTTTGTTGGTTTTCCTATGTTTTTGTTTCGAGGATAAAATCTCTGTGTAAATTTGTGTGTTTTCCATCGTATATTTTCTGTTTTATTAAGAATTTGTTTGTTGTTATTAATTGTATAGGGTTGACAACCTACATTATTTTCCCAATGAATCATAGAATGGTGATGGTTTTCAGTATATTTTAGACATGGATTTATCATGGAGGCATTGACACTCATGTCAAAATGGATGAAATAGGCCTTCCCTCTGAAAAATCATATTCCTGAGACATATGATCTTGGCATCCAGAGTTAACAAATTTGCATGCATCTTGGCTCTACTTAGAGTTGGATATCCGTTAGGAGACTAAACATATTTAATTTTTGAGAATTTATTAACTTTACATTAGATCCTTTTCTTTTGAAAAATGGTCAAGCACACCTTGGCACTGTGCCCAACTTAAATTGTGGGTATAGGTGCATGATATTAAGGAAAAGTCCAAAACTGAAGTTGATATTTTCCATAAAAACATATCAAAGAAGAAATCAATAATAAGACACAGGTCCTAAAAATTATCAACTTCAGATTTCATTTTAAATTATTTAAAAACCACAAAAAGTAGGAAAAAAATTATTGGTAAGAAACATAACACAGGATGAATATTAAATAAATTTTATGTGTTATTATTTAACTTGTCAATGACTTTCCAGAAGGTAGGAATCAATTCAAAAATCTTTTTGAAAAAAATAATGTTACAATTTAATGAAAAATATTATTTTACATGGAATCTAATTTTTTCATGATCATGATACCAAATATTTTCACCTTTTTATTATATGTATTTTCTTTAATTTCATAGAAAATTCTATACAAATTATAGTTAAATTATTAGTTGAGATTATTCAAAATTATAAGAACAAGTAGATTATTAAAAGTACACATTGAAAACCCTACTAATTTTTCCACTGCTACCTATGAAAAAAATGATGATCAGAAGGGGAATGAAAAATATCTATTTGAGAAAGACATGATCGTTTGAAGTTAACATGCTAACACAGAAATATACCAATTTGCTTCTATCCATTTTTTTGCCTAGATAAGGGAAAAATCAATCTTGAAGGTGGTACCACTCAGAGGCTTGTTTTAGAGATTCAATATCACATGCAACAAGTTAAGTGAATATAAATACTTAATTTACATGATAATTGTTTGACAAAATGCATTTCAAAAAATTCAAATTTTATTTATTTATTTTATTTTGTGTTTCAACTATTCTTTTTAGTTTTAATAATTTTTTTAATTATTATTTTTTTAGTTTTAATCATTATTTTAGTTTTATGTTTTGATTTGTTTTTTATTTTGTTAATTATTATTTTGATTTTTATATTTTTGTTACTTGTTTTTGTTATTTTTGTCATATTATTATTATCTACATTTTATTTTGTTATTTATTATTTTCTTGTTTTTATTTTATTTTACTATTTTGAATTTTTTTTATTTTTTTTTTATTTTTGGGCTTCTTGGCTTTGTTTTTGTTTTCATTTTTTTTGAAACCAATTCTTTTATTAATCTCAATTTTATTTTTCTTTTTTGCTTCTATTTATATTCTCTTATTTTCTCCTCTTTTCTGAACATATTGTCTTGATTTGTGACTGAAACGAAAGATGGCACCTTTAGATTCAATTCCGAAATATCATTCTTCATAAAAATGTTAAAATATATACTCCATAAAATGTTTTTGATAAATTTTTTCGGATTAATCACATCATGAGTTTTTGGTCGATGTTTCGAACCATCTAATGTGGTTCATCATCAGGACAAAGACGAAAAAATCAGTCAATCAAAATAAATGTGAAAAAATCAGTGAGTCAAAATGTTTAAGTAGCAAGGATTTATCTGTTCCAGAGTTAGCCAATAGGAAATAGCTGTTATGAATTAGTCGTTAAAAAATTATTTGAATAAATTTATTGCTATTTTGTTATGTTTTATTTTAACTTATTAATATTTTAATTAAAATAATATTGAATTCAAAATTAATTAGATTAATTTAATAATATAATAAGAATTGAATATTTGTAAATATATAATTAAAAATAAGTTTAATATGGTTATTATTAAAAATGAATAATATTTAACAATTATATTTAAATATTATTATATTAAAATATAGGGTAATATTTTAATAGGGAGGTCAAAGAGGATATAGATTGCAATATAAAAATAAAAATAATCAATTATTAATTATTATATTTATTGAATTTATTTATTTATTTTTTATTATGAAAAGCGGGCGGGGATCCAACTACTCTGGAACAGATGCATCCTTGCTATTTAAACATTTTGACTGATTCATTTTTTCACCTTTGTCCTGATGATGAACCACATTAGATGGTTCGAAACGTCGACCAAAAACTCATGATGTGATTAATCCAAAAGAATTTATGAAAATCAGTATGGATCACAAAAGTCTATAATCAAGTTCCATAAAATGTTTTTGATGATGATGATGGTTAACGTCCACTGAGACTAAAATTGGTCTATTGGACCTAAAGAAACAAATTATTTAGTTTGATTTAAGATTTTATTCCTATGCTCTAAAAGCTTGGAGAGAAGCCTCCCGAGCTCACTATAATTTTGACATCGTAATAGGCTAGGAGGGTCAGTATTATGATAGAGATTATGACACTAAGATCTAATGTGGTTATACGTGGGGCACTCTAAGAGGAAGTGGTTTTTATCCTCGATGTTCCTATTCTCATAGAGATGGTAGATCCTTTCCATCCATGGTGTTTTAGGAACTGCCCAACGACCTGTTTCACTATGGAGCTCATGAGAGTTTGTTCTAATCTTCGCTATATTAATTTTCTTCTTTGAGCTAGTTAAAACAGAGAGATACTTTTGATCTTCTAGGGTGGGGTTGATGACCTTATTATAATAACTTAATTTTCTTTTAGCTGCTAAATCTTTCTTACACCACATTTTTTCTTTGAACTTAGAAGTGACAATATTTTTAATGTTATTAATGTTTTGCAATGCATCATTCTTGTTGATCTCCCAATGGTTTAACCAGGTCCTCGTGTCTTTATACCAACCCCACTTGAGCCTTAGGTGGTTTTGGCTGGAATTTAAATCTAGCTTAGGAAGTCTATGGTCTCCTATGTTATTGTGTTTGTGCTTGTACACTAGAAGCCTAGTCATAGCTAGGCTCTCGATAGGGGAAAGACCTACTTCTATAAGCATAATAGGATAGGGTGTGTTGCTTTTAATTTTCAGGTTGTACATTATAAAACGATTCCTGATTTGCTCAATCTTTCTCCAGGATTCTCTAGAGATGTTGCAACCCTAGACCCCACGTTCATATAAGATAATAGCAGTGACTAAAGTTCAAAGAGGAACTTATTTTTATCCCACATTACGAGGTTTGCCATCTTACAATTATTTTAAAGACCAAAATAAGCTTTCCACCCCCCATTAATCCTTTTCTCAATGCTATAGTTCCAGTTGAGCTTGTGATGAATATCAATTCCTAGGTACTTGTAAGAATACAATTCCTCCAAGTTATTTTTGTCATACATAAAATTAGTGTAAGTGTCCTTCTTGGATTTGATAATCATAACTTTTGTTTTGTCAGTGTTAACAGTCATACCCATGGTAGAGTAAAAATCCTTAAGAAGCCTAAGTTGCTTATCAATATCAGATGGGCACCTTGCGAGAAGAACAATATCGTCAGCATAGAGAAGAAGGATGATGACTATCCCAGCTAAGATCGTGCTAGCACATCTTGCTTCCTCTAAATACCCTTCAAGCTTGTCGATGTAAATGCCAAATTAGGGTAGGGGAGAGGGGGCAACCTTGTTTAACTCCGATATTACATTTAATATCTTTCGACCACCCCTCATTGCTTTTCAGCTTGGCAATTACATTCTCGTATAACCTTATAGTGGCAGCTCTCAACTCAAAAGGAACCTTTAGCTCTTCTAATCTACTCCAAAGTTTGTTTCTAGGAATCGTATCGAAAGCCCTTCTAAAATCCACAAAGCAACAAAAGATATTGGATTTATCATTACGAAATTCCTCCACAATGATCCTCAGCGTAACGAGGTGGTCTGTTGTTGGGTGATGCCTTCTAAAACCCGGTTGGCGTTTAGCCCGCTTACCTTCACTTTCAAGCCATATGCTCAAATTCTTTTGAAAAATAATACCATATAACTTGGCTAAGAGAGGGCTGATCATAATTGTCAGATAATTAGAGGGGTTATTTGTATCCCCACTTTTAAAAATAGGGATGATGAGGCTCTCAATCCATGGTTTAGGGAACCCTTGCTTGACTGCTTGATTGAAAGGCTTGTGAATGTGGGGGATGAGAACAAGACCTCCAATTTTTAAGATTTTTTCCCGGTAACCTTAATGTCCTTAGCTTTCCCATTTGCTAGGCGATTAACCCCAAAATCAATGTCTTCTAATGATAAAACTTCTTTCGTTGTGAGCAAGGTTTGAAAGTTATTCATGACATTTGGAGATTCATAAAGCTTTTTAAGATAGGAATTCCAATCGTGTAAAGAAATTTTAATATTATCTTTAGTTTTCCTATTCAGAATTTGCCTCCAAAATTTCATAGGAGCTACCATAAAGAGGTGTAAGAGATTCTCGTCTTTTACGAATGTACTGCCTCTTTTTCCTTTTAGTTAGGGATTTGTATATTTTTATCTTGCCCATTTTAAGAGATTTATCAACAACTTCCTTAATTGTTCTCCTCACACAGAAGCAAATTAGTTTTTAATTCATGTAGAAAGAGATTGTTTTTATTTCTATCAAATATTAAGTTCTTTTGGCTATAAGGATTATTTTCTATGGGATCTCTATGCATGACAAAATTGAGAGTTATAAGTAAAGGCCTATGATCAGAGTCAGGCTGGTCGTCGTTTAAGATGTCAAAATTTATTATTTCGTTGTATAAAGGGAGATCGAAAATAACATAGTCTACCACGCTACTACTAAGTCCATGGATGCAGGTCACCTGGCTATAGTTGGGCCACTTCTTTAGACCGTTGCAAATTATGAGATCCTGAGCACTACAGAGATTGACTAGCTCCGACCCAAGCAAATTCTCCCTGAGGTCTTCAGAGCTCCTTTTGTACCTACTAGCCAGAGTAGGGTCTTCGTCTAACCAAAGAGGATTAGGTTTGGAATGATCACTTAGAATAATAGCTTGGTTGCTTGAAGTTCGAGCATTAACGTCACCTATTAAAAGGATATTACCTTCATTCCTTAGGCTAGAAATATCATTCTCTAAACCATTGTAAGGACTATTTTTATCTATATTATTTTTCTTATAGAAGTTAGAATTGATGGGGGGAAATAACATATTGCTCTGTAGGTCTTTTTATTATTGATGTCAGTGATCTCTATCCAGCTATATTGTTTGTAAGGGCCGTTTTTATAAATCCTATCATGGGGTGAGATGTTCTTCTTAATGTAACAAGCTATTCCCCCAATGCCTATATGACAGGATCTCTTATTCCAGGTAGACCATAGCGTAAAGCCATCTATGTTAGGGACCTTAGATTCTTCGTGCTCCCAAGTTTCAACAATAAAAATAATATCAACCTCATCTGAGATCCAACATAACTTAGGGCCTTTGTTCCATATAAAACCCCGACAGTTCCAAGAAATAATCCGGAGCATGTTCAATTGCTATTTATTACTATCTTTTTGGTTTCTATCTCGAATAAAGGATTTTCTATTTATGATTATTGCCCATTTTCCTTCCTTCGTAGCTTCTTTTATCTTTTGAACCTCCTTTATTAATTCTACTTGATCTTTTGGAATGAGATCTTCATTTATGAATATTCCCGTTCCTTTTAGACTTGAGGTTTTACTAAGTATGTCATACTTATGATCAGTAGAGCTCACCTCTATTCGGATCAATCTTCCTTTATTCTCAATTAATTTCCCCAACCTTGTTGCTTCTGTGAGACACGTGTTTCAATTTGTAATCTATTATGTAATTTTTTTTGGCTATGGCTAAAGTATCGTCATATTCCTCCTCTTTTAAATCGAAGATTATAAGGTTCAAGGCCCTTTTGTTACGCTCATGGTCTAATTCTATTAATTTTTTCATTTCATCTTTAATTGGTTTGATATCTAATTTATCTACCACATTATTTAGGGTGAGGTGGCTGTTAAATTTTTATTCTAGTTCTTTAATCATGTCCTTCATTTTAAGACTCTCTAAAGTATCAACATCTCCTTGCTGGGATGTTGGGTTAGTATCTTGGCTTTGTTTTTCTATGACCTGTAACCTAATCTCCATTACCACCATTTTATTCTCCAATAGTTCTATTTTATTTTCTATTTGTTTTTGGATCGTGTCTTCAAGAGATGCAAATTTATTTTCCAGCATGGCTTCTAACTCTTTTTATAGCTTGACTTATCTTTCTTCTCTACGTTTCTCTAAAGACTCTATATACTCATAAAGACCTTGTAGAGTAACTGTGCTAGGTCTGCCTTTGGTAATCTTTGGTAGCTGTGGTGAAATATTCATACTTGAAAATATATGAGCAAATATGTATTACAAAAAGATAAGGAATGTGTGCACCTGATATCATCGAACTTGACTGCAGATCGCACTTGCCCCAGATTGGATTGACCGTAGATCCAAAGGTAAAAACCCACGAGTTTCTAGTCACAACAAATGGCTCGTTATAAAAGTCCTCAGTGCCTGGTGCTGAGAATTCTTGCAGAGCTGTATTAAATGTGGCAGACCCAATATAGATGTATATGATTATTTGACGAGCCAAAGTATATTCAACAACCCACCTAGACCGTAGATTATTCAACGAACCACTAAGAAATTGTGCAAAGTTCTACAAATACACCACTGCAAAAGCAGGTTATATAACACTTCAAAATTTATGTGCCACAACAATTAGGGTTCATTGCAGAGATCTACGAATACAACTTAACCAAAAGTTTCAGATACTACAAATTCCTTAAATTCTACACAAAAACTGCAATGCTCAGGATCCGTGTATTATCCCAACTTCGATCCACGTCAACAAATTTGATTCTGTCATATCAAAATCATCTACAATTTCTGAAGTTCAGACAATCTACTATAGAAGCTTGGGTCTGTTCATATTTCAACCTATTTGACGAGCCAAAGTATATTCAACAACCCACCTAGATTGCAGATTACTGAAAATATATATTCAATTGCAGATTAGAATGATTCAGACCGCCGAGTTCAGAAAATATATATGGAATGATGCTATCTACAAGCCTCAGAATGCACACCTGTAATATTTAAAACAAAAAAAGTGTAATTTTGACCATTTCCATTCTTATTATTCAATTTATATCGAGAAAAGAGTCACTACACACAAATGGTTGAATTAAGGAAATATGGCTATAGTTGTTTATGGCTTTCGAATTGTGTAGTTATGTACTCTATAGAGTTAATAAATAATATTCCAATATAATCATTAAATTATAAAACAAAATAAATATCAACCATCAACTCCACACCATATACATTTTTTTATTTTAGAAGACTTTTAAAACCAGTCATTAAACGTAATAACATCACATTTATAAAAGAAAATTGGTAAACCATCTATCTACGTCGACTTGAGTTAACCATCTTGACGTATGTGACATAGCAAGAGTCACTATATATTAGCACATGTTCCTTTTTGAAAGCAAAAATTCGACGTGAGTATTTGAATAAGCCGCAGGGTTCTATGCATATTTTGAATAGACCACAATATTGGAGTGAGTGAGTGCGAGACTCGTTGTTTTAATAAGAGAAAATGGAGCAGCCCCGCGTACAGATTCAAACTGAAATCAGATCAGAGTGGATAAACAGAGTCTTAGCATGCGGTAAATGTTTGAAATACATAACGACTTCCGGCGAGTGTGAGTGCCATGAATGGTTCCAAACCATTCTTCTTTGGACGAAAATATTGATTTCAGAAACGAAACTACTGGTGGAAGGGAGACTTTCTATTATGCAGCAAATGGGTTGAAAGTGGAATTCGTCCTATGGGATTCAGAGGAGGGTGATTCGCAGGAAACTGAAGATGAAGAACCGAGTATTTCCTCGAACCTGGACCCTGCTGATCCTAATTCCGTTTCTGGACTAGGAACTTCAGTCAATCAACAAAATCCAAATCATAGTTCCCAGAATATTGAACAAAGCCTGATTAGTAATCCAAGTGAAGGGAACATGGAGGGAGATGAAATGTTAAATTATCTTCAACTCCGATTAACGAGTGTAATGTTTATGTCTGGAAAAAGCGCTATGATACTGGATATATTGGGGCAACATCTTGATTGGCAACAAATTCTCCAACATGTGGAGTCCGATACGGTAGAATTAAGATGGCGGTTTTACAGAATTGATGGGATTTTTGATGAATATGACCACACTGATTATAGTGAAATTTCCGTAGAGAACCACTATGGGCTTTTTGATCGATTTGAGCACATTGATTTCGGTGAAATTCACGTAGAGGACGACGACTATGTGTTGGGTTCGAGTGCAGATGAATTTGGGGACTTGATTAGCTTTGATGGACATGACGATACTGAGTATGAGTTTGCGTTGAATGCCGCAGATGAATATGAAATCATTGTCCCTGATGATGATAATTTCAACAGTGGACCTCGTCCCGCATCGAAATCTGCAATTGAAAGTTTTCCCACGCATGTAATCTCAGTTGACAGTGCAGATGCAGATGCATGTTGCTGCATCTGCACAGACCCGATAGCTGTTGGTGATGAAGCCAAAACACTGCCATGCAATCACTTTTATCACATTGAATGCATCATTAAGTGGCTTGGCATTAGCAATGTTTGTCCACTATGCTGATATCAACTGCAATGAAGATCAACGCCAAAACTGAAAGACTGATCAGTGAATATACTTTTTAGTTTGTGTATCATCCGGAAGTACTTTTAGTGGCTTTTGAATTTGTTTATTGAATAAAATTTGGGTCTAACTATGGAGGCTGCCTAAACATGACTGCTAAGTATTTATTGAATTAAAAAAAAAATTACAGATATTATAATAGCTTATTTAACTAATAAATCCATTTTCCAAGGATTTCAGTTTTCTGTGATCTGTAATGTATTTTGGAATAATCACATTTTGGTTTTTAGCCAATGTTTTGAATCATCTATTGTGGTTTATCCTCAAGACAATGATGGAAAACAAGATTTGTCATTAGATATAAATAGCACAGATGCCTCAGGTTACAAAAAGTAGACTTCAGAAATTTTGTTAATAAATTAAGCTGCTATTTTATTCCCCTCCCTTTATGTAGAATGTATTTTTATGAACAAACAATAAAACTTTGATGTGGGTCTCAGATCTAATATATCTTCTTCTCACCAAGGCACCTAGAGTTTGCATGTGCAAAATGTAATTTTATCATTATCTTGATGAATGGAATTACACCTTTTTTCCTTGCTAAAAAAATATATATGTAAACCATAATAAAATATTTCAATTTCAATACTTAAGAATAAAAAACAATAAAAATTAAACAATTTAATTACCTTTTAATATGAATAATAAGAAGATTGTGCAAAATATTATTATTAATAATAAAATTCAGTTTATTTAGTACTTATGAACATAACATATACCACAAACATCCAAAGAATAATATTATAATATTCATGATACATGCGTGAAAATGTGTTGGCTCAATGAGCTTCTAATTATTAGGTGAAATATCCAAGTACACAATTGCAATGGTGATACACTAGCTCCAGTATTGGAGCATTAAGTCACTTTTTTCTTCTAAGGAATGGTATTCTCTCCTATGCCAAGCTGAAGAAGCCAAGGCTAGCTCTCCAAAGTATAAGCATCCAAAAATCCCTTTGCTTGAGTTATGAGGTTTATTTTATAATAAGAGGAATTACCTTCATATCCCTATGGCTCTTGAACTTCCCTCATTACTCTTGAACTTCTAAATGACTTTTGAACTTCTATTTGACTCGTTTGTCCATATGTGATTTTTCATATTCCACATGTGACTCTCAGACTCCCATACATTACATTTTTCCTTTTACTTTCGATAATTACATCATTACATTCCATAAGTGATGTGGCATGACACAAGGAAACATATGACATTGTGATGACACTCGTACTGTTGAAGAATGTAACTAGTGTTATTTTTATTGATGTATTAAAGCATGGGTTTCATGCTTTGGTCATTGGTCAATAGGTCAAGGCATCCATTGTAGGATTCTAGGTTTATGTCTTGAGTCATTGTCATTATCATTATATTCTACACCCTTATTGGGATCATTATGTCAAAGAAAAAAAATTATTTCAGGTATTTTAGAATGTAAACTCCTCCATCATCAAGTCACCCTCAAACACTTAAAGTTGGCCTCAAGTAGCTATCAAGTCCGCCTCCTTAAAGGGTCACATCGCCACACAATAAGACTATATATATATATATATATATATATATATATATATATATATATATATATACACAAGACCTATTTGACCTATTGAAGAGGTGAAGTAAGTGATCTATAATTGAGATGAAGAAAAGGTAGATAAAATGAGTCTAACTGAAGTCTTTTATCATCACAATGAATGAGTTATTATAGTGAAGGAAGGAGAGATCTATGGAGTCTATATTTTGCCTCAAATACAATGGGAATGATAAATATTGTAGGAACAAAAGGTGTATGATGGAATACTTAGACCAAGGACTACAGAGGAAATAGAAGGGTGACTTGATGTTCAAGAGTTTTCATCGTTTTTTATGTCTTATACTATGCATTGTTACTTCTTTTGTTTTCAGAAGAGGAACTCTGTATTCATGGTAAAAAGAAAGAATTGAAGAAAGAGGAGAACAATAACACTAGAGTGACAAATGTAGAAAAAGAGAGAAGAGAACCGGTCTAGTGATCATTTAAAGCCAATATCCCCCATGAGACACACACATAGAGATTGATGGTCAAGTCTTCAGAGTTGGTGAATTCACTTGTAATGCTTTGGCAACACAATTATAATGTTTTGAAGTGATGAAACAATATTTCATGTGTAAATTGTAGTCCAACCAATATTAAGTTGGAAACTCATATTGTAATACTTGACATTTCATATAATATAATTTATGTGGTTGAAATTATTTATAGTTGTATTTGATATTATTTAATATTGTAATTAACATATGCAACTTTGCGTTTTCATATTAGGTGAACATTGTATGACATTTTTTTAATTTAGTCACAAAATCATACTAATTAATTTATGTTGATTAATAATGAACACATAAAATCAATCTAAAACTACTAAATTAACAATTTGTATTGATTAATGATGAACACAAATAAAATGAATATACAACTCAATTAGTCGTTTATAATGATTATTAATGAAAGTAAATGACATGAATATAAACTACTAAATCAGTTGTTTATATAATGAATATGAAACTACCAAAAAAGGATATATGACTACTATCAATGTTAAATTTGTGATTACAAATAACAACTAAATTTTGTATATATACTACTATTAGTAGCTAATTTACAGTATATTATAACATGACCGAAATTTAGTCATATTTATTTGGTCATTAATTAGTATTAAATCATGACTAAAATTTGGATATATATGACTATTAGTAGCTAATTTACAGTATCTTATAACACGACCGAAATTTAGTCATATTTATTTGGTCATTAATTAGTTTCAAATCATGACTAAAATTTGTATATATATGACTATTAGTAGCTAATTTACAGTGTCTTATAACACGACCAAAATTTAGTCATATTTATTTGGTCATTAATTAATTTCAAATGATGACTAAAATTTGCATATATATTACTATTAGTAGCTAATTTACAATATCTTATAACGTGACCAACATTTTAGTCATATTTCTTTGGTCATTAATTGGTTTTCTGGGATGATCATATAGTAGTATATTTTGTTGTGTATTTGGTCATTAATTGTGGCAATTAATGACTAAATCAATGAATAAATTAGTGACCAGATTTATGACTAAATATACTACTAAATGATAAAATTGAGACAACCAATTAATGACTAAGCTAAAAATGACTAAAAGTTGGTCGCGTTATAAGATACTGTAAATTAGCCACTATTGGTCATCGACTGAAAAATGGTCATTTATATGCAAATTTTAGTGGGTGTTTTAGTAATTAATTAGCCATTTTGTACTAGTATATGCCCCCCTTGTTATCCCCTCGCAGGTGCGACTAGTCGTAGAAAGAATATAACTCACACTCGACATTCTCCCACTTGTTAATTTCTTTTCTACACATGTGATCATAGGAGAGCTTAGTCATTGGTCTAGACTTGCAACACCCATTGTTTCTCTACACCAAGAAAAATTCCCAGTGCCTATAGAATTCGTCAATGTATCTGCAAAATTCTTCAAAGTGTCCACCTTTTCCAGCAACACCTTTTTGTCCTCAACCATATCCTTTAAAAAAAGATGTTGAACATCAATGTGCTTTGTCTTTGAATGATAAGAAGGGTTCTGAGCTAAGAAAATTTCATTTTGGTTGTCACAGTCTATCCTTATAGCATGCTTTATGAATCACATACTTGAACACAATCTTTGCAACCAAACTATTTCCTTGCTTGCATGAGTGGCTGCCACGTATTATGCCGCTATAGTTGAAAGTGCCACTATAGGTTGTATCTTTCTCACCCAATTGACTGCACCTCCAAATAGGTTAAACACATACCCACTGTTAGATCTTATCTGATCCATATCTCTAGCCTAGTCTAGATCAACAAAGCAATGGATGTCTAAAACTCTGTCCAATCTCGGTCTTCCTTTGTAGCACAAACCATAATCACTAGTGCCACGGAAATACCTGACAACTCGCTTCACTGCTATCCAATGCTCCTTCCTTGGTTTTGACATAAAGCTGCTCAATACTCCCACTGCATGTGCAATGTATGGTCTAGTACAAACCATTGCATAGATCAACCTACCGTATGCAGTTGCATATGGAACATGAGACATGTCCTCTTCCTCTTCTTGTTTCTTGGGACATTGTTCAACAGATAAGTTTACCCATATAAGAATAAGAATCTTCACCAATTTACTATCCCGCATATTAAATCTCTACAATATTGTCTCAACATACTTCCTCTGGTTTAACCAGAGCTTCCTCTTTTCTTGATCTTGTTTAATTTCCATGCCCAAAATATAGTTTGCAGCCCCAACATCCTTCATCTTGAATTTGGAGGAGAATTGGGTCTTCAAATTCTAGATAATTTCTTTGTCATTTCCAATCACAAGACCAGATAAATAACACGGTCACAAATTAATTTAAAATACACAAAGTGATCCGCTTTGCTTCTGGTGAAGCCAAGTCCCCCCATAAATGTATCAAATTTATGATACCACATATTTGGTGATTGTTTTAACCCATACAAAGGCTTTTTAACTTATATACCAATTCTTTCTTTCCCTTCACCATAAAATCTTAAGGTTGCTTCATGTAAATATCTTCTTCCATATCTCCATGAGGAAACGCTATCTTAACATCCATCTGTTCTACCTCAAAATCAAAAGAAGCAGCAACAGATAAAACTAATCTAATAGAAGCTACCTTGGCAAAAAGAGAAAAAATATCACTAAAATCAATTCCCGACACTTGGGAATAACCAGATCCCAAGCCTCATTTTTGTCCAAAGATGCCATTTCATCAACCATGGCCTCTTTCCAGAGTTTTCCATCCTCTGAATCTACTGCTTCGTTGACAGTTCTGGGACCATCATCAGTAATAGATAAAGTAACATTGGAAATAAAAGTAGATGGACTATACCTTTCTGGCTGCCTTCTTTCTCGAACTGATCTTCTCACAATTGGAGTTTGTGGCTCTTCATCTTCTGATTCTTGTTCTACTGTAGAGTTTGATTCTTCCTCCTTTAGCTCAAAATCTATCTTCTCAGGTTCCTTTGGTAGGAATTCATGTTTAATAACATCTTTCACCCCTTTAAACACAACATTTTGGCTGTACACAACTTTCCTTGTTCCTGGGTTCCAAATATTATAACCTTTTAAACCATCCTATACCAAATAAAGATGCACCTTTCAGATTTACTATCCAACTTGGTTTTTTTCTCCTTTATAACATGTACATATGCATCACAATGAAATACCCTTAGATTTGAAAGGGAGGGTTTCTTACCAGTCCATACCTCATGTGGAGTCTTATCCTCCAACACTGATGAAGGTGATCTATTGACTAGGCGACATGCAGTCTCCACCACCTCTGCCCAGAATTCCTATCCTAACCCGACACCACTAAGCATGCTTCTGGCTTTTTCCATCAACGGCCTGTTCATTCTTTCTGCAATTCAGTTTTTCTGAGATGTGTATGGAGTAGTCTTATATAGTGCTATACCACACTTCTTACATAACTCTTCAAATTCCTTCTTGCAAAACTCTCCATCATTATTTGTCCTAATCACCTTTATCTTCTTCTCTGTTTGGTTTTCCACTAAAGCCTTAGATTCTTTAAACTTGTCAAAGACTTTAGATTTCTTCCTAAGGAAATATATCCATGTATTCCTTGACAAGTCATCTATAAATGATACATAGTACACAAATTTACCTGGTGATGGAACTGACACAGGTCTAAACACATCAGTATGCACAAGCTCTAATATCCATTTCACCCTCTTAGCACCAGAGGGGAAAGTCGCCCGATTCCTCTTCCCATATACAAAATGTTCACACAAATTGAAGTCTAGAGAGAAATTAGACATACCTTCTACCATATCATTACCATGAAGTATTCAAAGTCCCTTCTCTCCAATATGTCTAAGCCTTTGATGCCATACCATGGTCTTTTCTCTAGAGACCACTAGATTTTCTGCATGACTTTCAGGAACCACATAACTGTTGCACCCATCAATAACAATACTACCCTGAAGCTTGTATAGATTTATAATCCAAACTCCTTGTATTAATACCAGTGCATTCCAAAACATCTTGAAGGTATATTTCTCAAACACTATTTTTACACCTACAACATCCATCTTGCTTACAAAAATCAGAGCTCAAGCCAATGCAGGAATATGCAGAACACCCAAAAGTGTTCTAATCCTTCCACCTTGCAACTTCATTTTCAATTTTCTGCATCTGATTACTTTTGCCTTCCTGTCATACCCTACGAAGACATCACCACCATCATATTTATCATACTTGCAGAACCACTCCCTATGGGGAGTGAAGTGCATGGATGCACTTGAGTCAGTCAACCATGCCTCATGATATACATGTGTACTAGAAGAAGAAGCCAAGTACACATCCCCACGTTCATCTGAGGTGGGTTTTTCCTCTGTAGAAGGGGAATTATCAGATCCATTTCCTTTCTCAGAATCTTTATATCTAAAATCCTTTTTGAAGTGCTTTTCCTTTCCGCATTTCCAACACATTTTTACAAGTTTTCTTAGAGATTTAGATCTCCCACTCGAGGACCTTTTTTTTTGTATTATAGGACCATCCTCATACAAATAAGGCATATCCATTATGGATCTCCATATTTTTCTGTCTCATCTCTTCCGACAACAAGGATGAGATTGTTTCATCAAACTCCAAGATCGTTGTATTGCTATCTATAGAAGCAACCAGACTATCCCACAAATCTGGTAGAGAAAACAACAAACTGATGCACTTATCTTTAAATGAATTTTTTATATCAATAGATAAAAACTGACTTACCTTAGTATGACAGGCGGTTAGATCCTCTGTCACCGAGTCTCCATACTTCATCCTCAGGCTATACAACTTTTTTCGTAGGAATAATTTGTTCACTAGAGACTTAGATTGGTACAAAGTCCCTAACTTGATCCATGAATCCTTCGTCATAGCTTCCCCTAATACATTTAACAATACTGAATGTAAGATACACAACTGTATTGTGCTCTTTTCCTTCTGATCGAACTTTGTCTAGTCTTCTGCTGGCATTGGAATTGGTTTAGGACCCGGATATACTATGATCCATCGATCTTTATCCACCAACAAATTCTCCATCTTGAGCTTCCACAACTCAAAACTCTGACCATTGAATTTCTCGATCTCTATCTTTCCACTACTTGCAATCTTCTTTCATCGTAAGAATCGACCCCACAGATCTCCCACTAAACAAGGTCTACCATAGGTATGAGAAAAACCCCTCAGCAACAAAGGTGTCCCCTTGAAGCCGAAACAACTCCGATACCAAATCTAGGTTTTAACCTTGTACAAAAATTAATTGGAAACGAATTCTTAAAAATAGAAAATATACAATGGCGAGAAACAAAAAAACAAATACACAGAGATTTTCCCTGGATCCCAAAACTAGGACTACGAGATTGATTTTTCATTATATTCCTTTCAATGTTACATATATATATATATATATATATATATATATATATATATATATATATATATATATATATATATACATGCCAAAGCATTCATAAAACCCAAACTTCTACCCAATGGTAGTTAATGGCATACGTCTTGAGCGATACTTTCAAATTCATCAATCAGCCATTCCTCCTTTAGTATTGTTATTTTTTGGGTTCTTACCCTACTATGAAAACCCTTCGTGGAATTAAATAGGAAAGTGAAACTTAGCTCATTCTTTGCAAGCTACTTCGAAATTTGTTTGGTGTAATCAGGTCATTTGCACTTAGTTCTAGTCCTCTAACACTAATCAATTGTTGTCCTTCCTCAAACTTTGGGTAAATTTCCTCCATAATCATGCAAAATTCGCCCAAGGTCTTCAACCACTAAGCTCCAACACCAACATCATCCCTCATAGCTGTCCAATTGCAAATTCGTCCCTTTGAACATCATTTTGCACTCCATCATACTAGCATTGGCCACAGATTCTTGGAAATTCTATAATTAGAGTACTTTTAGGTGCAATAAGTTACCAACTTTGCATCAATGATGTTATGAGCACTCTCAAAATCAATGAGATTCATCATAATTTACCCTTCTCTAAAGTTTTAAACATTGGATTGCATAGAATCCCTTCTTGTGACATTTGCAACTAGAGACATTCCTCAGGTCCTCCCTCTTAGAATGAAACATTTATCATTAGAGCTTGATCTACATGACACATTGAACTAAAACATTCCAAGCAGCAAAGATGAGGTCCAACAACAATCACATTAACCCTGTCTTAATCAGAAAAAAAAAAAAAAAATTATTATTGCCACTTGGCATCACACTCAATCTCTACGAACAACTTAAATATACCACACACATTAATTGTCAGTGCTAAGTTAATGTGACCCTCCTCTCTTTATAGATTGTGAGAGTGAAGGGAGGCCACAACCGCCTCATAAAAGGCTTTGAGAAATGCACCCTCGTGGAGTTAATGTCATCAAATAATATTAAATTCCACTCATGATTGTAATCTTGACATTATATGCATACAAGGAGTGTGTTACACCTACAAGGTGTCTTCTACCATCAATGTGCCCATGTTCAGTTGTAACCACAGGCATAAAAAAAACCCCTTAGGGAGTGCACCCTACCTAAATGATGCACGATAACTCTTGCAAACCAAAAATAGCAGAGATGGTTTATAAAAACAATATACCCTTTGTGAAGATCTCTCTCATAAGATCACCCTCTCCCAACATTGCAATGATCGGTCCTATAGCACACCCTTACTAAAAGGTGAACTCTGTTGTTGCTTTGCCTAGGCTGAAGAAGAAGAACACCTCTAAGTAATAGGTAATATAAAATAATGCATATACATAAGACAATTATTTTTTGCAAACATAACCACTGAAGTTGGTTGACACACCTAACCTATTATTAACTTTTTAAAGTTCAGATTAATATGTCACAAACTTAATATTTATTCCTATCATTCACCAAGAATGTCCTAGTCAAGACTAACATTTAATGTTGAAAATATAAACACATAGTAACAGTCCTAACAATCTAGCCTAGCCTACCTACTTAGAATCAACAAAAAACCTGAAAGTACTATAAAAAATGTAATTTGATTTTACTAGAAACTGGAGCACATCAAACTGAAAATTATAACAACAAAGTACAATAAATGTGAAACTCAAATCGTGTCACTGTTTTATCACTCCTAAATACAATAAATCCAAACACCACATCTTTAGATGTCTGGATCATCTTGTAAAGAAGATAACCCCCTATGACCCCCTCGTGTGTGTGACTAGTTGTGGAAAGAATATAACACACCCAAAAAAATAAATGTATAATAAGGCCAAACATGTACATATGAATTTGGTTTAAGAATGGAATTTTTACATGCTTATGGATTATTTAGTATCTCTGCATATATATTAATGAATGTATTTGTATGATTGTAATAGTTAATTGGTAAAATTTATGTGGAGTTCTTAGTATTCTTAAGATTGCAGGTTTGTGGAAATGAACATAGCAGGAAAAGTCAAATTTTTTTGCATCAAGTGGTATCAGACGAGGAGATCTAAAGACGAATTTTGTGCAACAATACGGAGAAAAAATTAGAACAAGATTAAGACAATGAAAGGTAAATTGATTTTGGTTTTTTTTTTTTTTTTTTATAATTTGGGGATATTAGTGACAAGTAGCAACAATTGAGAAGGAGGATGTGGTGAGAATTATGACAGCTACTGTAGTTGTGATGGAGGAAAAAGAATGACTAAAGAAACTTGAATAACAAGGAGTGATCGAAAATAATTCTAGAGGAGAGGACCAATAATGCCAATAGTTTGAGCTTAGAGGAGAAGGTTAGTGAAGTGTATGTAATAAGAAAGAGATCTGCTACTGCGGAGGTGATTTACAGGTCATAATGGGTAGTGAGAAGCTCCTAAAAAGGGAAGACAAAGATGAATATGGGAAGTCAATTAAATAATTCAGAGGGAAGCCACAAAGATGCTAAATCAAATAGCATAAGGAAAATGAGTGATGAAGAATATCGGAGGGAACTTGTTAAGATAAAAGCACAGTTGAATGCGCTTACAACATTGATACAACATAATGAGGAGAGCCAACAATATGGGTGGAACTTAAGGAAAATGGTTAAATGACTCGTTGAAATATTATGGGCCAAGATGCAGAGGCAAAAGCTAAGACACAGGTTGAAGGAAGAACTCAAAACTACCCAGTGTGAGGAGGCAGTTCATAGGGGCGAACATTAGTCAAGAGAAATCCATGGAGAAAATAGCAATGTTGGTGGAGATTTGATGCTTGAGACATCAAATGATGTTGAAAAGATTTATATTTTTCTTGATGGTTTGTTTATGGTTGTAGGTGTTATTGATGCTGAACAACCCTTTGAAGCTGTCATGAAGAAACAAGAAGATAGAGGAGAACATAGTTCAAATTTTGTTCTCAGCAGTGAATAGGATAAATAGTTGATTGGGATGCTCAAAAATAATGATAAGACAAAGGAAGATACAAATTTTAGTCCACATTGATTGTGTGCATTCATGTGGGACATATGATTATTATTTTTCAAACTAATGCAAGTGGAACAAAAACTGAGGGTGAAAAACTTGCAAAAGTTGTTGTGAACAAGGATGCTACAAACTCAAAGGAGGAAGAGTTTATTGGTAGCATGAAGACTGAACTCGATGAGGAGATTGGAACAAGGGGAATAATCCAAGAAGCAACTCTACAAGCATGGGATGAGTTTGAAAGTATAGTTGTTTGGCTATATACTTTTGTTTTGATCATTTTCTTGGCTATAAATTTTTCACTTAAAATGGCGAGAAGAATGAGTGTGAAGAAAAAAGTCTTACAATCAGACAAGCTGGAGTGGAATTATGGTGGAATTCAAGAAATAGGTGGATAAGGACAACCGTATAATGAGATGTATGATCAACTGCAACACAAAGTTTGGGATCCCAAAGAATTTTGAAATTAATGGAACATGACCAAGAGGTCATGAATTTTTTTCTACCTTGGGAGTCTGATGCAGGAGCATTAGAGCTTCTAAGTCATCAAGTTTTTTGAAAATAAAGCTCCAAAATGGTTTTAATATGGAAAATGAATTTTATTTCCTCATTGTGAATAAATTTAATTTCTTAATTTCTTAATTTCTTAGAGAACTATAGACAGAGATAAGATTTAGTAGATAAGATTTTTAAGAAGAAAATCTACCTTTTAAGGCATGAAAAATTTCAAAAACAAATCATGAGAGGTTGTGGGAGAAAAAATATTGGAAGCAATTAGAAAGATGTTAGGATAAAAAAAAAGTTTAGAAATCTTATAAACTGTTGGGGTACTTTTAGGATTTTTAAAATCTATGGATAGGCAATATTTTTTCAACAAGCGAAAAGTGAGTCTACCTTGAAAAAATTGAGTGGGTTGTGGATTGATTTATCAATCTAAGAAAATTTATTTTGTTTATATATGTTATAATAAATATTGTAAGCCTAAGGGGAAAACAAATGGCCAAATGAATGTGTAGTATACATAGGGGGGATAATATGGGGTACAAAGGAAGGTACCCAAGGGAATAATGTAATAATGGGATGGGCCATAGTAATAAATAAGCTGGTTAACCCATATCATGCAAGGGTCCACAAGTAGTTAGTAATAATGTAATGGGCCGATGGTATTAGATAGATGCTATTAAGGGAACCATGGTAATGACTCATGGTATTGTATGTATTAGGCCTATATAGAGGCCAGAGACTCCACATTGATGGATGTCAAGAAATATTGTATAAACAGGCATATGGCTTGTGGAGTGTTCTCCTTCCTTAAGGAGTGAATGTATGGTGTTGCCCTACCTTAAGGGTTTTATTAAAAAAGAGAAGCATTTTCATCTATAATCAGATCTTGTTATTTCTTGGGTTTATTTGCATTGTATTATATTTTTAGATCAGATCTATAACAAGTGTTATCAGAGCACTTTCTTGGGCAAAAGTGAATTTTTTTTTTTTTTAATTCTTTTTTGCAGGAACTTTCTGGGATGGCGAGTTTGCAGATCAGATCTATACGTTTTGGTTAAAAACCCGCGAAATCTAATTGCAGATTTGGATTGTTTGTGAAAAATACCCAAGTTAAAAAAAAAAAATCGGCCGAATCAGAGTCCGGATGAAGGAGATATTGTTGATTTAAAAATCAGGGGTGTTGCAGATAATTTTCAGGGCGGCGAACTTGCAGATCAAATCTGTATGATTTGGGGAAAAATATGCAAAATATAATTGTGGATCTAGATTTTTTGTGAAAAAATACCTGATTTCAAAAAAAAAATCGGCCGAATTGGAGTTCGGATGAAGGAAATCTCACTGATTTAAAAATCAGTGCTGTTGCAGACATTTTTTGGGGCAGCGAGTTTGTGATGCATATATTTATGTTCTGGTGCAAAATCTACAGAATCTAATTGCAGGTCTGGATTATTTTTGAAAAAATACCCAATTTCAGAAAAAAATCAGTTGAATCGGAGTCCGGATGAGGGAGATATCATTGATTTAAAATTAGCTCTCTTTTCATAATTTTTCTTTGTGACGGCGGGACAGTTGCAGCGTGGATCTGAAATTCCAGTGCCTAGATCAGGATTTATACCACATGAGAAGATGCATAATGGTTGTTCTATTTTCGAAAATAGGTCATAATAGGGATTTTGAACAATATTGACTAAACTGTGGCCACTTTAAATTTTCGCCAAGTAAGTGATTTTTTTTCGTGCCGTCTAGCAAGATATTTTTTACAGGAAAATATGATAGCCCTACTATTGAAAAATTCATACAGAATCAAAATATCACATATGGGAAACAATGGAAAGTTTTATTATCGGTTGGTTTCCAAGATGAGGCTTACAGATGGTGGAAATCAATTTACAACAAGCAGTTGTCTGAAATTTCGGATAAAGAATTTGAAAAACTCCTTTTGGACAAATGGCCTCAAGCTAGAAAAAAAGATAAGGGGAAACATGTGAGGTTATTTCCTACTTGTATATCCTTATTACAGGTTCATGGATTGATTCATAAGGAGAAATCATTGTGTCTATTTACCATTTTGAACTTTTATTATTTTTTTTATTTTTGGGCTTCTTGGCTTTGTTTTTGTTTTCATTTTTTTTGAAACCAATTCTTTTTTTAATCTCAATTTTATTTTTCTTTTTCCCTTCTCCTATTTATATGCTCTTATTTTCTCCTCTTCTTTGAACATATTGTCCTGATTTGTGACCGAAATGAAAGATGGCACCTTTAGATTCAATTCTGAAATATCATTCTTTATAAAAATGTTACAATATAAACTCCATAAAATGTTTTTGATAATTTTTTTCAGATTAATCACATCATGAGTTTTTGGTCGATGTTTTGAACCATCTAATGTGGTTCATCATTAGGACAAAGGTGAAAAAATCAGTCAATCAAAATAAAGGTGAAAAAATCAGTTAGTCAAAATGATTAAATATCAAGGATGCATCTATTCCAGAGTTAGCCAATAGGAAATAGCCATTATGAATTAGCCATTAAAAAATTAGTTGAATAAATTTATTGTTATTTTGTTAAGTTTTATTTTAATTTATTAATATTTTTAATTAAAATAATACTGAATTCAAAATTAATTAGAGTAATTTAATACTATAATAAGAATTGAATATTTGTAAATATATAATTAAAAATAAGTTTAATATGGTTATTATTAAAAATGAATAATATTTATTATATTTAAATATTATTATATTAAAATATTGGGTAATATTTTAATAGGGGGGTCAAAGAGGATATAAATTGCAATATAAAAAAAAATAAAAAAAAATAATAATAATTAATTATTATATTTATTGATTTTTTTTTTTTTTTATGAAAAGCAGGCGGGGATCCAACTACTATGGAACAGATGCATCCTTACTATTTAAACATTTTGACTGATTGATTTTTTCACCTTTGTCCTGATGATGAACCGCATTAGATGGTTCGAAACGTCGACCAAAAACTCATGATGTGATTAATCCAAAAGAATTTATGAAAATCGGTATGGATCACAAAAGTCTAAAATCAAGTTCCATAAAATGTTTTTGATGATGATGATGGTTAACGTCCACTGAGACCAAACTTGGTCTATTGGACCTAAAGAAATAAATTATTTAGTTTGATTTAAGATTTTATTCCTATGCTCAAAAAGCTTGGAGAGAAGCCTCCCGAGCTCACTATAATTTTGACATCGTAATAGGCTAGGAAGGTCAGTATTATGATAGAGATTATGACACTAAGATCTAATGTGGTTGTACGCGGGGCACTCTAAGAGGAAGTGGTTTTCATCCTCGATGTTCCTATTCTCACAGAGATGGTAGATCCTTTCCATCCATGGTGTTTTAGGAATTGCCCAATGACCTGTTTCACTATGGAGCTCATGAGAGTTCGTTCTAATCTTCGCTATATTAATTTTCTTCTTCGAGCTAGTTAAAACAGAGAGATACTTTTGATCTTCTAGGGTGGGGTTGATGACCTTCTTATAATAACTTAATTTTCTTTTAGCTTCTAAATCTTTCTCACACCACATTTTTTCTTTGAATTTAGAAGTAACAATATTATTAATGTTATTAATGTTTTGCAATGCATCATTCTCGTTGATCTCCCAATGGTTTAACCAGGCCCTTGTGTCTTTATACCACCCCCAGTTGAGCCTTAGGTGGTTTCGGCTGGAATTTAAAGCTAGCTTAGGAAGTCTATGGTCTCCTATGTTATTAAGTTTGTGCTTGTACACCAGAAGCCTAGTCATAGCTAGGCTCTCGATAAGGGAAGGACCTACTTCAATATGCAGAATAGGATAGGGTGTGTTGCTTTTAATTTTTAGGTTATACATTATAAAACAATTCCTGATTTGCTCAATCTTTCTCCAAGATTCTCTAGAGATGCTGCGACCCTAGACCTCACGTTCTTATAAGATAATAGGAGTGACTAATGTTTCAAAGAGGAACTTATTTTTATCCCACATTATGAGGTTTTCCATTTTACAATTATTTTCAAGACCAAAATAAGCTTTCCATCCCCAATTAATCCTATTCTCAATGCTATAGTTCCAGTTGAGCTTGTGATGAATATCAATTCCTAGGTACTTGTAAGAATACACTTCCTCCAAGTTATTATTTTCATACATAAAATTAGCGTAAGTGTCCTTCTTGGATTTGATAATCATAACTTTTGTTTTGTCAGTGTTAACAGTCATACCCATGGAAGAGCAGAAATCCTTAAGAAGCCTAAGTTGCTTATCAAGATCAAATGGGCACCTTGCGAGAAGAACAATATCGTCAGAATAGAGAAGAAGGATGATGACTATCCCAACTAAGATCGTGCTAGCACATGCTGGTTCCTCTAAATACCCTTCAAGCTTGTCGATGTAACTGTCAGTTAGGGTAGGGGAGAGGGGTCAACCTTGTTTAACTCCGATATTACATTTAATATCTTTCGACCACCCCTCATTGCTTTTCAGCTTGGCAATTACATTCTCGTATAACCTTATAGTGGCAACTCTCAACTTGAAAGGAACCTTTGGCTCTTCTAATCTATTCCAAAGGTTGTTTCTAGGAACCGTATCGAAAGCCTTTCTAAAGTCCACAAAGCAACAAAAGAGATTGGATTTATCATTACGAAATTCCTCCACAATGATCCTAAGTGTAACGAGGTGGTTTGTTGTTGAGTGATTCCTTCTAAAACCCGCTTGGCCTTTAGCCCGCTTACCTTCACTTTCAAGCCATATGCTCAAATTCTTTTCCAAAATAATACCATATAACTTGGCTAAGAGAGGGCTGATCATAATTGTTAGATAATTAGAGGGGTTATTTGTATCATCACTTTTAAAAATAGGGATGATGAGGCTCTCAGTCCATGGTTTAGGGAACCCTTTCTTGACTGCTTGATTTAAAGGCTTGTGAATATGGGGGATGAAGACCGAAACTCCAATTTTTAAGATTTTTTCCTGGTAACCTTCAATGTCCTTAGCTTTCCCATTTGCCAGGCGATTAACCCCAAAATCAATGTCTTCTAATGAGAAAACTTCTTTCGTTGTGAGCAAGGTTTCAAAGTTATTTATGACATTTGGAGATTCATAAAGCTTTTTAAGATAGGAATTCCAATCGTGTAAAGCAATTTTAATATTATCTTTAGTTTTCCTATTCAGAATCTGTCTCCAAAATTTCTTAGGAGCTACCTTAGAGAGGTGTAAGAGATTCTCATCTTTTACAAATGTACTGCCTCTTTTTCCTTTTATTTAGGGCTTTGTATATTTTTATTTTTCCCATTTTAAGAGATTCATCAACAACTTTCTTAATTGCTCTCCTCTCACTCTTACAATCTTTGTCATACCATGGGTTGGTTTTGCTATTTCTTTTGTTATTTGAAACTTAAATTGAGAACTTGTTAATAGAATATGAGAGGGTTGTAGTAAAATTATGACAGAGGTCTTCTATGTTGTCTATACTAGATAACAGAAGAAAATTATTTTTTAATTCATTTAGAAAGAGATTGTTTTTATTTCTATCAAATATTAATTTATTTTGGCTGTAAGGATTATTTTCTATGGGATCTCTATGCATGAAAAAATTGAGAGTTATAAGTAAAGGCATATGATCAGAGTTAGGCTTGTGGTCGTTTAAGATGTCAAAATTTATTATTTCGTTGTATAAAGGGAGATCGGAAATAACATAGTCTACCACGCTACTACTAAGTCCATGGATGCAGGTCATCTGGCTATAGTTGGGCCACTTCTTTAGACGGTTGCAAATTATGAGATCCTGAGCACTACAGAGCTTGACTAGCTCCGACCCAAACAAATTCTCCCCTAGGTCTTCAGAGCTTCTTTTGTACCTACTAGCCAGAGTAGGGTCTTCATCTAACCAAAGAGGATTACGGTTGGAATGATCACTTAGAATAATAGCTTGGTTGCTTGAAGTTTGAGCATTAAAGTCACCTATTAAAAGGATATTACCTTCATTCCTTAGGCTAGAAATATCATTCTCTAAACCATTGTAAGGACTATTTTTATCTAGATTCTTTTTCTTATAGAAGTTAGAATTGATGGGGGGAAATAACATATTGCTATGTAGGTCTTTTTATTATTGATGTCAATGATCTCTATCCAACTATAATGTTTGTAAGGGCCATTTTTATATATCCTAGCATGGGGGGAGATGTTCTTCTTAATGCAACAAGCTATTCCCCCAATGCCTCTGGAGGAGGATGGCTCGTTCCAGGTAGACCATAGCGTAAAGCCATCTATGTTAGGGACCTTAGATTCTTCGTGCTCCCAAGTTTCAACAAGCAAAATAATATCAACCTCATTTGAGATCCAACTTAGCTTGGGGCCTTTGTTCCATATAAAACCCCGACAGTTCCAAAAAATAATCCGGAGCATGTTGAATTGCTATTTATTACTATCTTTTTGGTTTCTATCTCGAATAAAGGCTTTTCTATTTATGATTATTACCCATTTTCCTTCCTTCCTAGCTTCTTTTACCTTTTGTACCTCCTTTCATAATTCTACTTGATCCTTTGGAATGAGATCTTCATTTATGAATATTCTCGTTCCTTTTAGACTTGAGGTTTTACTAAGTATGTCATACTTATGATCAGTAGAGCTCACCTTTATTCGGATCAATCTTCCTTTATTATCAGTTAATTTCCCCAACCTTGTTGCTTCTGTGAGACACATTGTTTCAATTTGTAATCTATTATGTAATTTTGTCTGGGCTATGGCTAAAATATCCTCATATACCTCCTCTTTTAAATCAAAGATTATAAGGTTCAAGGTCCTTTTGTTACGCTCATGACCTAATTCTATTAATTTTTTCATTTCATCTTTAATTGGTTTGATATCTAATTTATCTACCACATTATTTAGGGTGAGGTGGCTGTTAACTTTTTATTCTAGTTCTTTAATCATGTCCTTCATTTTAAGACTCTCTAAAGTATCAACATCTCCTTGCTGAGATGTTGGGTTAGTATCTTGGCTTTGTTTTTCTATGACCTGTAACCTAGTCTCCATTGCCACCATTTTATTCTCCAATAGTTCTATTTTATTTTCTATTTGTTTTTGGATCTTGTCTTCAAGAGATGCAAATTTATTTTCCAGCATGGCTTCTAACTCTTTTTGTAGCTTGATTTCTCTTTCTTCTCTACGTTTCTATAAATACTCTATATACTCATAAAGACCTTGTAGAGTAACTGTGCTAGGTCTGCCTTTGGTAATCCTTGGTAGCTGTGGTGAAATATTCATACTTGAAAATATATGAGCAAATATGTATTAGAAAAAGTTAAGGAATGTGTGCACCTCATATCAGCAAACCTGACTGCAGATCGCACTTGCCCCAGATTGGATTGACCGGAGATCCAAAGGTAAAAAGCCACGAGTTTCTAGTCACACCAAATGGCTCATTATAAAAGTCCTCCACGCCTGGTGCTGAGAATTCTTGCAGAGATGTATTAAATGTGGCAGACCCAATATAGATATCTATGATTATTTGACGAGCCAAAGTATATTCAACAACCCACCTAGACCGCAGATTATTCAACGAACCACCGAGAAATTGTGCAAAGTTCTACGAATACACCACCGCAAAAGCAGGTTATATAATGCTTCAAAATTTATGTGCCACATCGATTAGGGTTCATTGCAGAGATCTACGAATACAACCTAACCAAAAGTTCGAGATACTACAAATTACTTAAATTCTACGCAAAAACTGCAATGCTCATGATCCGTGTATTATCCCAACTTCGATCCACGTCAACAAATTTGATTCTGTCCCATGAAAATCATCTACAGGTGCCGTGTTTAATTTCTGAAGTTCACACTTGGAATAGGAGTTGAATCTACTATAGAAGCTTGGGTCTGTTCATATTTCACACCTATTTGACGAGCCAAAGTATATTCAACAACCCAACTAGACCACAGATTATTCAACGAACCACCGAAAATACTACTTTAAATTCTGAAAATCATGAAGAAATCTAATATTGATAAATAAAAAATATATTAATATTTAAAACAAAAAAAATGTAATTTTGACCATTTCCATTCTTATTATTCAATTTATATCGAGAAAAGAGTCACCACACACATAAATGGTTGAATTAAGGAAATATGGCTATAGTTGTTTATGGCTTTCGAATTGTGTAGTTTTTTTTTTTTTTTCGAAGGTGGCAAAACCTATCAAACTCAGGTGTCAAACCAACAGTGAAGACAACCATCTCTGGCTGCTATCCGCAAATGTCGGTTTGACTCATCACTGTTATCAAGGAAAACCACGCCACCTGTAATAACCCGCTGGTGGTCCGTAAGGGAGCAGGCTTTCACTCCTGCCAGATGCCTCTGGGTCTTGGGCCGTTAACTTGTTTCCTTACGTCCGAGGAAGACGAGCTCTTAGCCAAGCAGAAGCAGTTTTACGGCATACTCCAGGCTATGTACTCTATAGAGTTAATAAATAATATTCCAATATAATCGTTAAATTAAAAAAACACAATAAATATCAACAATCAACTCCACACCATATACATTTTTTTATTTTAGAAGACTTTCAAAAGCAGTCATTAAATGTAATAACATCACATTTATTAAAAAAAATTGGTAAACCATCCATCTACGTCGACATTGAGTTAGCCATCTTGACCTATGTGACATAGCAAGAGTTACGATATATATTAACACATGTTACCCTTTGGAAAGCAAAAATTCGATGTGAGTATTTGAATAAGCCGCAGGGTTCTATGCGTATTTTGAATAGGGCACAATATTGGAGTGAGTGAGTGCGAGACTCGTAGTTTTAATAAGCGAAAATGGAGCAGCCCCGCGTACAGATTCAAACTGAAATCAGATCAGAGTGGATAAACAGAGTCTTAGCATGCGGTACATGTTTGAAATACATAACGACTTCCGGCGAGTGTGAATTCCATGAATTGCTTATTCCAGGCAGACAAGACAAAAACACGATGGAGTTTTATCGCAAATGCTTGCTTTGCCTGGTTAAACATTTCATAAGAATTGGGGTTCCAAACCATTCTTCTTTGGACGAAAATATTGATTTCAGAAACGGAACTACTGGTGGAAGGGAGACTTTCTATTATGTAGCAAATGGGTTGAAAGTGGAATACGTATGGGATTCAGAGGAGGGTGATTCGCAGGAAACTGAAGATGAAGAACCGAGTATTTCCTCGAACCCGGACCCTGCTGATCCTAATTCCGTTCCTGGACTAGGAACTTCAGTCAATCAACAAAATCCGAATCATAGTTCCCGGAATATTGAACAAAGCCTGATTAGTAATCCAAGTGAAGGGAACATGGAGGGAGATGAAATGTTAAATTATCTTCAACTCCGATTAACGACTGTAATGTTTATGTCTGGAAAAAGCGCTGTGATACTGGATATTTTGGAGCAACATCTTGATTGGCAACAAATTCTCCAACATGTGGAGTCCGATACAGTAGAATTAAGATGGCGGTTTTACAGAATTGATGGGATTTTTGATGAATATGACCACACTGATTATAGTGAAATTTCCGTAGAGAACGACTATGGGATTTTTGATCGATTTGAGCACATTGATTTCAGTGAAATTCACGTAGAGGACGACGACTATGTGTTGGGCTCGAGTGCAGATGAATCTGGGGACATGATTAGCTTTGATGGACATGACGATACTGAGTATGAGTTTGCGTTGAATGCAGATGAATTTGGAGGCGATGGACATGACGATATTGTGTCTGAGTTTCCTTTGAATGCCGTAGATGAATATGAAATCATTGTTCCTGATGATGATAATTTCAACAGTGGACCTCGTCCCGCATCGAAATCTGCAATTGAAAGTTTGCCCACGCATATAATCTCAGTTGACAGTGCAGATGCAGATGCATGTTGCTGCATCTGCACAGACCCGATAGCTTTTGGTGATGAAGCCAAAACACTGCCATGCAATCACTTTTATCACAGTGAATGCATCATTAAGTGGCTTGGCATTAGCAATGTTTTTCCACTATGCCGATATCAGCTGCCCTTAGATATACATGAAGATCAACGCCAAAACTGAAAGACTGATCAATGAATATACTTTTTAATTTGTGTATCATCCGGAAGTACTTTTAGTGGCTTCTGAATTTGTTTATTGAATAAAATCTGGGTCTAACTATGGAGGCTGCCTAAACATGACTACTAAGTATTTATTGAATTAAAAAAAAAATACAGATATTACCTGTAGCTTATTTAGTTAAGGAGATCAAATAAATTTCCTAAAATATGATCTAACTTAATAAATAAATTATTAAAGTTATTTAACTAATCCATTTTCTAAGGATTTCAGTTTTCTGTGATCTATAATGTATTTTGGAATAATCACATTCTGGTTTTTAGCCAATGTTTTGAATCATCTATTGTGGTTTATCCTCAAGACAATGATGGAAAACAAGATTTGTCATTAGGTATAAATAGCACAGATGCCTCAGGTTACAAAATGTAGACTTAAGAAATTCAGTTAATAAATTAAGCTGCTATTTTATTTCCCTCCCTTTATGAAAAATGTATTTTTATGAACAAACAATAAAACTTTGATGTGGGTCACAGATCTAATATATCTTTCTTCTCACCAAGGCACCTAGAGTTTGCATGTGCAAAATGTAATTTTATCATTATCTTGATGAATGGAATTACACTTTTTTTCCTCGCTAAAAAAATATATATGTAAACCATAATAAAATATTTCAATTTCAATACTTAAGAATAAAAAACAATAAAAAATAAACAATTTAATTACTTTTTAATATGAATAATAAGAAGATTGTGCAAAATATTATTAATAATAATAAAACTCAGTTTATTTAGTACTTATGAACATAACATATACCACAAACATCCAAAGAATAATATTATAATATTGATGATACATGCATGAAAATGTGTTGGCTCAATGAGCTTCTAATTATTAGGTGAAATATCCAAGTACACAATTGCAATGGTGATACACTAGCTCGAGTATTGGAGCATTAAGTCACTTTTTTTTTCTAAGGAATGGTATTCTCTCCTATGCCAAGCTGAAGAAGCCAAGGCTAGCTCTCCAAAGTATAAGCATCCAAAAATCCCTTTGCTTGAGTTATGAGGTTTCTTTTATAATAAGAGTAATTACCTTCATATCCCTATGGCTCTTGAACTTCCCTCATTACTCTTGAACTTCCCTCATTACTCTTGTGATGACACTCGTACTGTTGAAGAATGTAACTAGTGTTATTTTTATTGATGTATTAAAGCATGGGTTTCATGCTTGGGTCATTGGTCAATAGGTCTAAGCATCCATTGTAGGATTCTAGGTTTATGTTTTGAGTCATTGTCATTATCATTATATTCTACACCCTTGTTGGGATCATTATGTCAAAGAAAAATTTTTATTTCAGGTATTTTAGAATGTAAACTCCTCCATCATCAAGTCACCCTCAAACACTTAAAGTCGGCCTCAAGGAGCTATCATGTCCACCTCCTTAAAGGGTCACATCGTCACACAATAAGAGTATATATATATACAAGAACTATTTGACCTATTGAAGAGGTGAATTAAGTGATCTATAATTGGGACGAAGAAAAGGTAGATAAAATGAGTCTAACTGAAGTCTTTGATCATCACAATGAATGAGTTATTATAGTGAAGGAAGGAGAGATCTATGGAGTCTATATTTTGCCTCAAATACAATGGGAATGATAAATATTGTAGGAACAAAAGGTGCATGATGGAATACTTAGACCAAGGACTACAGAAGAAAGGGAAGGGATGACTTGATGTTCTAGAGTGAGGAAGGTCTTTTGTTCGGTCAAAAGGGTCTTGGTTGTCTCAATTTAATCTGAATCTACTCGTGGAAGAGTTTGGCTGGATCTTCCCCTTCATAAGGGTTTTTCCCTGGTTGAGTGCTGACATATTGTGTTCTCTTGTTGTATTTGAAGATTTGGAAATTGTCTTGATGATGAAGAATGTAATAACAACGAAGAGGAAGTAATTAATCACAAGAATTTTTTAGGTAAAAGAGAAATATAATTAATAAGAAGCCATAACTATGTTGCCCTAGATTTCTCAACATGGTATTAGGACTTGGTTCATTGGCATACGAGTAGTTAGAAGGTCACTATAATGATAGAAGGCTTCAAGAAAAAGGGGAAAAATCAATTAACTAGGACCGAGCTCCTAAAGGAAAGAAGAACGAATTTCTGGGCATATTTGTGAGCTAATACCATAGTGACTAGGCCACAACCCTGAGCAAGGAGAGGAAAATAATTTAAAGAGTTAATTAGGATCATTCTTAGAGACTGAGAGGCTAGATTTATATCCTAGAAAAAGTTGAAATACTTGAAAGAAAAATCATAGTTTTATGCTCAAGTATAAAGGTCTGAAATCATTATAAAAAATATGAAAATTGTATCATCTCAGAGATCCAAAAAAATTCAAAAATTCTGTACATGTTTGTGGATGAAAAGGAGCATCTCATTGTGGATGAGAAGAAACTAAAAAAAGTTCACTTGATGATTAGTGAGAACTGATCTGTTTAGGAGTTCTATAAAGGTAAAAAATTGAAACTACAACCACCTAGAAGAAAGAGACGAGACTTCTATGAAGTGTTGTGCATAATTGTACATAAAAGATCTAAGAACAATAATTTAAAGTTTTTGGAAGGCATGTCACTATACTCAAAGAAGCTGAATCTTATGAGTAACATAAGAAGAAAGTTGAATCCTTGAATTCTGTGAGAGTGACCAAATTACAAGATTGGAATGTTCCTCACTTATTAGAAGCTACTATCATCATAAGGACTATAGTCAACATTGAAAGGAGACCTTTGCACAAGGGAAAGATGAGCCTTCACAATATTATAATAATAAATCAGAATGAATCTGAAATATAGAACTCTTTGAGCAATCTTGGCATCTTTGTATACATCTGGAAGAAGAATTTGTTCAATTTAACTTGCACTAGCCTGTGGAAGAATCATTGAAGATCTCATGAAAATCAGGTAAGTGTTATCTCTATTCCTTATATCTAAAATATATAACAATATGTTTTCAATAAGCAACAAGCTCTATGGAACATCAATCCTTCATCATGAAAGATAGAGGTATGTAATTATGAGATTTTCATTAAAGTGTTTGAGATTTTATTTCTTGCAAATTTTCATTGTGATAAGACTTGTTAATATCTAGGAGTGTAGATGCTAGATGGAAATTCTCTTACGATATCTAGGGTTATATATATATATATATATATAATTGAATGATATCTAAATTTTGATATAATTCCCTTAGAGATATTTAAGGTTTGTATTCTATTAGGTCCCTATACTACTAGTGTAACCCCTTGTTGTTATTAGTACAACCCCCTTATTAAATTGTTGTGCCCATGTAGTCCCCATATTGTTATTATTGTGCCCCATAGAAGGCCACTATTGTTATTAGTGTGCCCTTAGATTATTATTGTTATGTCGGCTCTAATTATATTATGACCCCTTAGACTCCTATATATAGAAATGAGGTATTGTCATTTGTATCATCCAAGAATTGTTCATTTGTGTAATGTAAAGGAGGTTTTCCCCTCAAAGAGGCTGAATTCTAAGGAGTTGATCTATCTTTTCTATCTTTTTGTGAGCTAGTTCATATAATTTGGTATCAAAGCTTTGGATTCTAGGGTTTTCTTTGCTCGAAACAGGTCATCGTGGAATTTGTGCTGTAACTCTTTTTTTTTTTATGACATTTCAGAAGCTAAAAAGAAAACCCATTTGAGACAAAATCTCGCTGAACCTTGGGTCCAAATTTCACATCCTTTATCGATATATTTTCGGAGATATAGTCTGAGGAAGTTAGGGTTTTTGCAGACCCCCGAATTACATTCCAGACAGGTCACCTTGGGAAAATCGTCATATCTGTCTCTTTGAGCATCAGATGGAAATTTTGTAAGAAGTTACAGAAAGAGGATGGACAATAGTTGCTTGTGTATATTTTTCAGAACCAAAGGTTAAAACTGTGACACGTGAAACTTCATACAAGTTCGCTCTTCTGAAAGGTATATAGTCAGGTCATCTTGGGAGATTGGGCATAACTTTTTCTTGGAGAATCCAATTTCAATTGGATTGGTGGCATTGGAATGAGGACACAGAGGGCTACTAAAGGTCACAATTTTAGAACTTAAAGATACGAAAGTATAGAGTTAGAGTCGTTTCAAGATTGAGCTTCTAAAATCAAGAAAAATCGAGATGAGGAAGTTTAATGGCAAGGATCCGATAAATTGGATACTATAGATGGAGAAATATTTTGATCTACATGGTGTACCACTATTACAAAAGGTATGTATTGCATCTTCATATTTAGACCAAGATCAATTTTTATGGTACAAAGGGCTTTGTTCTCATAAACCACCTGTTACATGGTCAATTTTCACAGAGGAAATTATAGCACATTATGAGGATACAAAGAGCAACACCTTCTTTAGAGCAACACCACAAAAATTGGAAGAAAAAAGAGCAAAATGGCTTTGTTACAAAGTGGAAAGCAAAATTATGGCAACAAGGAAGTCTACCCCTCACAACTATAAAGATGGAAGTGTTGTTTCTCCTAGCCTTCCACAACCTATAAGGGTTACACCACAACAATTGGAAGAAAAAAGAGGAAAAGGGCTTTGTTAAAATTGTGATAGAAAATGTACTAAAGGTCATAAGTGTGCTGAGAAGAAATTATTTTACATAGATTATGAAGAGGAGGAAGAAAAGGATCAAGAAACATCAAAATAAGAGGATATACACCAAGAACCAACTGAGAAAGAATAAATGAATCCGACCATATATTGTAAAGAATTGGAAATAATTACCACTCCTAAAACTCTCAAGATAGAAGGACATATCAGGAAGAAAAAGGTTCAAGCAGTGAAAGATCACATTGAGAAAGAAGAAATGAATCCTAACATATTTTGTAATGCATTGGCCAGAATTACCACTCCTCAAACTATTAAGATAGAAGGACATATCAAGAAGAAAAGTATTCAAGAAGTAAACGATAACATCGAGCATCAAGAAATGAATCTAACCATATCTTGTAGTGCATTGGAAGAAATTACCATTCAAACTCTTAATATAGAAGGACATATCAAGAATAAAAAGGTTCAAGCAGTGAAAGATCAAATCAAGCATCAACACCAAGTTCTCCAACTTTTAAAGGATAACGCCACTTTGGTGCAGAATAGAATGAAACAAGAGGCAGATCAACATCGCAATGAAAGAAGTTTTGATGTAGGCGATTGGGTATTTTTACGGCTACATCTCAAGCAAGATATTGATGAGATTGAAATGTTGGAAATACTACATGCACTTAACAAATGGAGACCTTACCTAATGGGAATACACTTCAAGGTAAAACTGGATCATGATAGTCTGAAATATGGCTTAGAACAAAGATTATCTTTAGAAGAAAAGAAAAAATGGGTCACAAATATGTTAGGTTATTATTTTGAAATCATCTACAAAAATGGGAAGCCAAATGTTGTTATAGATGCACTCTCAAGAAGGGATGAGGATGTGGAAGCATTTTTTTTGTTATTTCTATTATCCAATAAGATTGGATAAATGAATTAAGGGATGAATGGAAGAAGGATGAAGAAGTGTCGCCACTCATTCAAAAGTTGCAGAAGATCCCAGTTCAAACAATATTGCTAGAACTTAATGAGGAATGAAAATTCATATTGGAACCTGGAGTATTCATAGAAACAAGAACCCAACATCTACGAAATTGATGAATTTCAAAGTATCTCATCAAGTGGAAGAACTTACTCGCTGAAGATTCCACATGGGAGGATAAGAATTTTATACATAAGCATCAAGAACTACTCAAGCGTTGAGGACAACAATTTTTGAAGGAGAGGGGCATGTTAGGTCCCTATACTACTAGTGTAACCCCTTATTGTTATTAGTACAAACCCCTTATTATATTGTTGTGCCCATGTAGTCCCCATATTGTTATTATTGTGCCCCATAGAAGGCCACTATTGTTATTAGTGTGCCCTTAGATTATTATTGTTATGTCATCTCTAATTATATTATGACCCCTTAGACTCCTATATATAGAAAGGAGGTATTGTCATTTGTATCATCCAAGAATGTTTCATTTGTGTAATGTAAAGGAGGTTGCCCCCTCGAAGAGGCTGAATTCTTAGGCGTTGATCTATCTTTTCTATCTTTTTGTGAGTTGGTTTCATAACATTTGGTATTAGAGCTTTGGATTCTAGGGTTTTCTCTGCTCCAAACAAGTCATCATGGAATTTGCGCTATAACCTTTTTTTGCAACGTTTCAGAAGCTAAACAGAAAACCCATTTGAGACGAAATCTTGCTGAACTTGGGTCCAAATTTCACATCCTTTATCACTATAGTTTCAGAGATACAGTCTGAGGAAGTTAGGGTTTTTGCACACCCCCGAATTACATTCCAAACAGGTAACCTTGGGAAAATCATCATATCTGTCTCTCTGAGCATTATATGGAAATTTCATAAGAAGTTACAGAAAGAGGATGGACTGTAGTTTCCTGTGTATATTTTTCAGAACCAAAGGTCAAAACTGTGACATGTGGAACTTCATACAAGTTCTCTCTTCTTAAATGGTATATAGTTAGGTCATCTTGGGAGATTGGGCATAACGTTTACTTGGAGAATCCAATTTCAATTGGACTGGTGGCATTGGAAAGATGACATAGAGGGATACTGCAGGTCACAATTTCAGAACTTAAAGATACGAAAGTATAGAGTTATAGTCGTTTCAAGATCAAGCTTCTAAAATCAAGAAAAATCAAAATGAGGAAGTTTGATGGCAAGGATCCGATAAATTGGATACTACAGATGGAGAAATATTTTGATCTACATGGTGTACCACTGTTACAAAAGGTATGTATTGCATCTTCATATTTGGAACAAGATCAATTTTTACGGTATAAAGGGCTTTGTTCTCATAAACCACTTATTACGTGGTCAATTTTCATGGAGGAAATTATAGCACATTATGAGGATACAAAGAGCAACACCTTCTTTAGAGCAACACCACAACAATTGGAAGAAAAAAGAACAAAAGGGCTTTGTTACAAAGTGGAAAGCAAAATTATGGCAACAAGGAAGTCTACCCCTCACAACTATAAAAATGGAAGTGTTTTTTCTCCTAGCCTTCCACAACCTATAAGTGTTACACCACAACAATTGGAAGAAAAAAGAGAAAAATGGCTTTGTTACAATTGTGATAGAAAATGTACTAAAGGTAATAAGTGTGCTGAGAAGAAATTATTTTACATAGATTATGAAGAGGAGGAAGAAAAGGATCAAGAAACATCAAAAGAAGAGGATATAAACCAAGAACCAACCCTAGAGAAAGAAGAAATGAATCCAACCATATCTTGTAAAGAATTAGAGATAATTACCACTCCTAAAACTCTCAAGATAGAAGGACATATCAGGAAGAAAAAGGTTCAAGAAGTGAAAGATCACATCGAGAAAGAAGAAATGAATCCTAGCATATTTTGTAATGCATTGGCCAGAATGACCACTCCTCAAACTATCAAGATAGAAGGACATATAAGGAAGAAAAGTATTCAAGAAGTAAAAGATCACATCGAGCATCAAGAAATGAATCCGACCATATCTTGTAGTGCATTGGAAGAAATTAACGCTCAAACTCTCAATATAGAAGGACATATCAAGAAGAAAAAGGTTCAAGCAATGAAAGATCAAATCAAGCATCAACAACAAGTTCTCCAACTTTTAAAGGATAACACCACTTTGGTGTAGAATAGAATGAAACAAGAGGTAGATCAACATCGCAGTGAAAGAAGTTTTGATGTAGGCGATTGGGTATTTTTACGGCTACATCTCAAGCAAGATATTGATGAGAAGGAAATGTTGGAAATACTACATGCACTTAACAAATGGCGACCTTACCTAATGGGAAGACACTTTAGGGTAAAACTGGATCATGATAGTCTGAAATATTTTTTAGAACAAAGATTATCTTTAGAAGAAAAGAAAAAATGGGTCACGAATATGTTGGGTTATTATTTTGAATTCATCTACAAAAATGGGAAGCCAAATGTTGTTACAGATGCACTCTCAAGAAGGGATGAGGATGTGGAAGCATTGTTTTTTGCTATTTCTATTATCTAATAAGATTGGATAAACGAAGCAAGGGATGAATGGAAGAAGGATGAAGAAGTGTCGCCACTCATTCAAAAGTTGCAGAAGATCCCAGTTCAAACAATATTGCCAGAACTTGACGAGGAAGGAAAATTCATATTGGAACCTGGAGTAGTCACAAAAACAAGAACCCAACAACTACGAAATTGATCAATTTCAGAGTATCTCATCAAGTGGAAGAACTTGCTGAAGATTTCACATGGGAGGACAAGAATTTTATACATAAGCATCAAGAACTACTCAAGCATTGAGGACAACACTTTTTGAAGGAGAGGGGCATGTTAGGTCCCTATACTACTAGTGTAACCCCATATTGTTATTAGTACAACCCCCTTATTATATTGTTGTGCCAATGTAGTCCCCATATTGTTATTATTGTGCCCCATAGAAGGGAACTATTGTTATTAATGTGCCCTTAGATTATTATTGTTATGTCAGATCTGATTATATTATGACCCCTTAGACTCCTATATAGAAAGGAGGTATTGTCATTTGTATCATCCAAGAATTGTTCATTTGTGTAATATAAAGGAGGTTGCCCCCTCGAAGAGGCTGAATTCTTAGGCGTTGATCTATCTTTTCTATCTTTTTGTGAGCTGGTTTCATAACATATTCAAAATCCCTTGAAATTCAATCCCCAAAAGGTAATGGAAAGCTTATATAATAATTACACTATTGTACTCATATATTTTTTATGCTTGTAAATAATTATTATAGGTATATATATTAAGAATGGTGACTTGTTAAATCAGGTTAGATCCCTGGGCACAAGTTGACTCACATAAAAATGGACCATGAAGATGTTGTCATAATTAAGAGGGAGCCATTTAAGGTTTGTAAAAGAGGCAACTCAAGGTATGTATAAAAGTACAGGGTTTGTAGTAGGTATTCTTCATTAAAAGATGCAATCTTTTTGAATTTTTCCTTTTATTACTAACTTTCTTATGTTTAGGGTTTTGAATCATAAAGATTCTTGTTAGGGTGATTAATCACTAGATAAATCTACCATTGTCATACTATCTCTTACCATTTGTTCATTTTGGTGAAACCTTAACCTTTAGGGTTTGCTATAAAACCTTACCTTTTGATGCTTAGGGCATGTTGTCAATAATAATGAAACCCTAGTCTACTTAAGGTTTATTGATAAATTCTAGAACATATAGTGATATCCTACTCTCTTGATGATTAGGATTTTAGTAATGTTACGAAGGAACCCTAGCCTTTTAGGGTTTGTTGATGATATCTAGGTTAAATAATGAAACCATAAATTTTTAGGGTTTGATGAATTAGGGTTTATGACAAAGTCAATGAAAAATCCTAGGAATGAAACCCTAGGTGCATGAGCTTCCACATTATTGAGACCCTATTCTGGTCAAATTATTGGAATTTGATGTGTGTATCTAGGGTTTATGATAAAAAATCTATTAAGAGATTGATATAAGGAAATACTAATGAAACCATAGATATAAATTTCTAGGATGCTAACTTTATTGTTGATATCCATGATTTAATTTTATTATTGAAATCTAGGGTTTGTGACAAACCCTAGTAGAGTTTGACATGAAATTATAAGAGCCTAATATTGAAACCCCAGATGTAAAATGCTATGATTGGTTTTCTAACTTGATTTAGTTGCTGATATTTAAGGCTTTAAGTCTCGATGATGGAATCTAAGGTTTTTAACAAAACCCCCAAGAAAAGTTGTTAAAATTTAGATTATGAAAAGATGTAACTCTTGTTGACTGTAAACCTAAATAGGTTTAGGTTTTGATACCTAAAGCTTGATTGTTTTTTATTGTAATAACATGAAAACCCTATTCTGATAATGTTAACTTCATGCTCCTGTATATTTGTACTTGGTTTTACTTATCGTGAAGAGTTCCAGGTAAATGATCTTCAAGATGTTCATCTACCTCATAAATAAAGATGACTTGATAATAATGATGAGCATGATGGAAAGATGGAGCTATATAATTATGACGACATTAAAGATGATCTTGTTGCCATAGAAAGAATGATGTTCCTAAAGGAATGCAACTTTGATAGATTGAAATTCTCTGATGAAATGATGATGCAAAAGAAAAGAGTGTGTGTGGCTAAAAGAATAAAATTTTTGATGAACTTATTCCCTAGTTAAGAAGAAACTTGGATAAAGGAAAAATGTATATTTCCCTAGTTGAGAGGGAGTTTGGTTGAAAAAGTTAATCTTCTCTAGTTGATAACTTTATATAAAGATCATAAGGATGATTAAGATTGAAGAATAGCTAAAGAACTTCAGAATGATATTCATGATCAATGAACAAGACTTGGATAAAGTGATGAGGATGAGTTTGGTGTTGTTGAGTAAATTGAAAAAGGAATCTTCTGTAAAATCAAGTTTGGACATTGTGATAACCTAAGCAACATCAGAATGATTGAGGACCCCAAAGGTTTGTGATAAACACGCACACACACACACACACACACGTATATATTGAAATTGTATTATTAATTAGGGTTGTGATTGTGTTGGATCTCTCTATAAGAAGGTTGAACATTTTGAAGCATGCTTGGACTAGTTGATATCTCTGATTTAGTTGATAAGGATAGATGAAGCATCTTAGGGAGAATAGGTTCTTGGGAGGACATCTGGCCAACTTGTGTTGATGTCTAGATCCCAAAGTGGGGAGGGTAACATTGGTCTTGTGGAGATCTGACCTTGGATATGATACCTAGATCCCCGGTTTGGTGTTAGAGTTGAAGCCTGATGGAACCTATAAAGGTTGAAGCTTGGAACACACCTTAGTACCACCTAGTTAGATACCTTGGTCAGGTATCTAATTTGTAGTAATGTGTGTGCTATGAATCTTCATAGATCATATCATTTTTAGTTCATCCATATATATATATATATGTAATTATGAATACCTCCCTAGTTAAGAGGGAGTGTTGAAGAATGTAACTAGTGTCGGTCTTCATAGTTATATTTGTTAAAAGAAAGAAAATATATTTTTTTTTATTGACTTATTAAAGCATGTGTTTCATTCTTGGGTCAATGGTCAATATGTCAAAGCCTCCATTGCAGGCTTCTAGGTTTATATCTTGAGTCACTGTCATTATCATTGTATTCTAGACCCTTCTTGGGATCATTATGTCAAAGAAAGAAATTTATTTCATGTTATTTTAGACATGTAAACTCCCCCACCATCAAGTCAACCTAAAGCACTTAAATTTGGCCTCAAGCAACTATCAACTTGACCTCATTAAAGTTCATGTCCTCACACAATAAGTGTATATATATACAAGAACTATTCAACCTACTGAAGAGGTGAAGTAAGTGATCTATAATTCACATGAAGAAAAGGTATAGAAAAGGTGTCTAACCGAAGTCTTTTATCATCACAATGAAGGAGTTATTATAATGAAGGAAGAAGAGATATATGGAGTTTAGATTCTACCTCAAATACAAAGGGAATGATAAATATTATAGGAATTGAAGGTGAAAGACGAAATACTTAGACTGAGGATTGCAGAAGAAGAAGGAGAAGGGTTGACTTGATGGTTTGGAGTGAGGAAGGTATTTTGTTTGGTAAAAAGGGTCTTGGTTGTCTCAATCTGATCTGAATCTACTAGTGGAATATTTTCAATGGGTTTTCCCCTTCATAGGGGTTTCCTTGGCTAAGTGCCTACATCTTGTGTTCTCTTGTTGTCTTTGAAGTTTTGGAAATTGTCTTGATGATGAAAAAATATAATAACAAATATGAAGAAGTAATAACTAATAATAAGGAATTGTAAAGTAAAAGAGAAATAAATTAATAAGAAGCCATAACTATGTTTCCCTAGATTTCTCAACGCATACAAACCATGACTTGGCAATGATGGCATGGAGCTACATGACGATGTGGTAATGCCAAGTCATTCTCTTTGCTACTTTGAGTTTGTCTTATTCATGATATAACTCTCCTTATTATTTATCTTCACCCTCCAAAGGGTCTTGGATGAACCTCGAGACCTTTTGAGAAATCATGAAATGTCTTAAATCTATCTTGGTTCAGGATCTCTCCATGTTTTCATGATGGTTCTTCTTTGTGCTTCTTCTATGCAAGTTCTTCTTTGTATGTCCTCCTTGAAATCTTCCTTGAGAATCACCTTGCCTTGTTGAGGAAGTAAACTTGCCAATGAATATCTCTCATGACAAGGAAAAATAAATATTGAAATCATCTATCCTATCTCTACCTAGCTCATGGAAGAAGCTGCTTGTGGTAGGCCTGTGAAAGGAATGAGAAGGAAGGGTTTGAGGAGGAGGGTGAAATTGAGCTAAAAGATGGCTTAATAAATCACAAATTTTCATTATTACCATGCCTTGCACTATGAGGAGGATTTCTTCAAGATCTAGCATAGTGGATAAGTACAATGATAAATGAGATGAGCCTATTGACTGAGATTACACAGTGCGTAGGGTTGAAGGGAGAGGAATATAATGATTACGTAACATGAATTGAAAGTGACTAATAAGGGGATCTAGGACTATGCCACGTGCAAAGGAAGTAAGGTAGAACGAGTCTTGGGCGCAGTCCACACTTGCAAGAGACAAGGCAACATGCCTGTTCACTGAGGATGCGCTGTGCACTGGGAAGGAGATCCAAGACCACAAGGAGAGGGAATAATGCATATAAAAGGCACAAGGGAAGAAATTACTACCCATTGAGAGTGCGTGATGTGCTCAACCATGATATAAGGGAAAGGATGGCGCAATTTGCTTCCACAGTGGCTATTTGTAAGAAGAGATTATGCATTTCATTGAGGTAAGCAGTAGAAGGTAAGTCAATTTTCCCAAGAGATATTTAATGCAATGTGAGAGGGAGGAGATATTCTATGGTGTAGTTTGATTTTGCATAGGGCCTCTAGAAATTATCCATGTATTATACAAGGCATGATTGCTAAAAAATAAATGCAATAAGTTGGTACAAGCAAGAGGGGTTAGGTGACTATACTTTGAAAGTTTTGAATGTGCAACCATAAGCGATGACCTTAAGAAAGACTTAGTGCACAAGTCTAGGAGGAAAATATCTAATCGATGAGGCTCATGGATAGGAAATTCTCATCACTTGGTGAAGGATTGAAGCTTTCATAACTTAAACTGGGTAGGAGGACCAAGAAGAGCTTCAAAATCACTAAGTGTGGGACTAATAGAGTAAGAGAGGGAAATGCATCCAAACGAGACTCAAACATGGATCACATACATGAATGCCATTGATATAAGCTATGAAAATTCAAAATACTCAACAAAAACAATAACACCTTGAAACAAAAACCAAGAGTCACATATTTCTGATTGCGACAATTAAAACAACACATTACAACACTTAGAACACACACTGCCACACAAGTGTCGACTGTGACCAGAAAGTGCGCTGAGCTACAAGAATGTATCTAGTGTAGATTCTTATGATATGTAGGGCAGTATAATGAAAGATAGTGTGCTATAATTGCCTCTAGTGATGTGCAAAGGTGTGACACATACATGAGAGAAAACAACTAAAAGCGACACTTGTGTTAGTAAGAAAATGTGAAAACGACACTTGCAAATGCTAAGGAAATTGAAATTGACACATGCTAGAGTGAAGGTAACATGAAAAATATGATTATTAAAGTGAACACAAGCAAAAATTACAACTGGAAATGTTAAAGCGACACTTACAAAAACAATGGTGTGCAAAAGCGACAATTGGGAAAACTCACCAAAATAAAAGTACAATTGCAACCAAAGTGAGGGAAACTGTGAATGGAGAGTGCATATTAAATGTTAGCATGGGTTGAACATTATGCAGGCACTATCTTGATTTACTGCACTATGCTTGTTCAATCTTGCATAAAGGAAGTCCGTTTATGAACTCATCAAGGGTTGAGCATGTGTGGGCAAGTGACATCGACACTAGAGTTTTAGAAGAAGACTTAAAAACTTAGCAAACAACAATTGACCATGAAGTGAACATGGAGCAAAAGATCGTAAGATCCTCAGTAGTCTGTAAAATTTAAGTGTGGGCAAAATTTTGAAGGGTGTTAATCGTAGTGTCAAAAAAGGGCTAAAATATAAATTGGAATTAAGATGGCGATTTTAAAGAATTAATGGGATTTTTGATGGATATGACCACGGTGATTATAGTGAAATTTCCGTATAGGATGACTATGGGATTTTTGATGGATTTGAGCACATTAATTATAGTGGAATTCATGTAGAGTATTACTATGTGTTGGGCTCGAATGCAGATGAATTTGAGGACATGATTAGTTTTGATGGATATGACGATATTGAGTATGAGTTTGAGTTGAATGCAAATGAATTTGGCAACAAGATTAGTTTTTATGGATATGATCATATTGTGTATGAGTTTCCTTTGAATACAACAGAAGAATATGAAATAATTATTCTTGATGATGATAATTTCAACAATGTCCCTCCTCCTGCATCGAAATATACAATTGAAAGTTTGTCTATGCACGTAATCTGCGTTGAAAGTGGACATGCATGTTGCTGTATCTGTATAGACCCGATACGTGTTGGTGATGAAGCCAAAATACTGCCATGCATTCACTTTTATCATAGTGAAGGCATCATTAAGTGGCTTGTAATTAGCAATGTTTGTCCACTATGCCGATATCAGTTGCCCTAAGATGTAGATGGAGATCAACACCAAAACTGAAAGTCTGATAATGGAATCTACTTTTTAATTTGTGTATCATTGGGAACTACTTTTAGTGGCTTCTGAGTTTGTTTATTGAATGAAATTCGAGTTTAACTTTTCTTTTAGATAATAGATTCTTATTTAAAAAAATAAGTTCATTTCTTTATACAACTTTAATTTAAATTTGATATAATTTATCTAATTTTTAAATATAATTTAATACTTATGATTATTTATCATTTGAATAATATTATATTTTAAAAATTTCCCATGGATGGTGAGCAATCACAAAATAATAGAAGGTCATGAAGGATTAGAGAATTGTGATGGGCAAGGTCCAGAGATTCACTCGCCTCACATCCATAAGGGTATTTATGCAGATTGTACTTTGAATGAAATGGTTTTAGAGAAGTAATATAAAGTCATGAAGGAAATGATACATCTAACTTTTAAATTAAAAATTAAAAACGAAATATTATCTAAATAAAAAATAATGTTCGTTATCATAACAAAAAATGATTATTTATAAAAATTGACTATGTATATTTGGTTAGTTTTAATTAAAAGCATTATAAAAAATTAATAATTCCATGCTCAATATGGTAGCTTTATTAGTTATTGTGTAGCTTGGTATGTAGTACATGTGTAGTTCCATTGTGTTCAACCTGGAGTTAACACTTTTTATGATGATTACAATACTTCGAGTTGAACACACATGAAGATGCAATGTCTACTATAATAAAAAACAAAAATAAATATACATACTTGGTTGGTTTTGATTAAAAACATAAAAAACATGAAATAATTAAAACAAAAGGAAAATATATTATATTTTTACTTGAGTGTGAGGGAGATGTATAATTATTTATACTTTTAAAAAATATCTCAATACAAAATAAATAAATAAAAACTATATGAGTATCCATGTTAACTAATTTATTTCCATATCAATTTCATATCACACACACAATAATAGTGAAGGATGACTTTCTATTGGGGACGCAAATTTGAATGAAGGTTGCCGCGAGACATGGAGCACCTTCACAAAGGCTCTACTTATTTAGAGCATATCCCCATTTTGTGCTTATACCCCTAAGCTCGGTTATTTATCTTATGGTAATAAGACATGACCCTATCACCAAATGACGGTGGAAGAAAGTTTGGAAGGCCAAATTCCCTACAAAATCTAAGTTCTTTATGTGGTGTCCAATTGAAAACAAAGCCCCAACTTGGGATACTCTCAGAAATATCTGGCAAGCCCTAGTTGGTGCTCCTTGTGTGAGAATACAAAAGAATATGCCATGAACATTTTCATGACTTGCCCTTTTTTTAGCAAGTTTGGAATATATGCAGATAGGTTGTAGGACACTTAGGGGATTGGGTTGGGGAGAAGACAAATTGACTCTCAAATCCATCATGTGTTGCCTTAAAAAATCCACCCCTTGTTTTGTCCTTGGGTGTGTCGTTGGATCAAAATAGAGTCATATTCCAAGAAAAGCCTTCAATTGTTTAGCACTCTGTGGCTGAAGCCATGCCTATTTAAGCTCATTTCTCTTAGAAAAAAGGGGTCGCCCCTCCTAGAATGGTAATTGTAAAAAATTTTGAACATCCTTGCCCTTGGGATTTTTTTGATGGTGCATCAATTAACTCCGAGCATAACAATGGTGGGGGTTTTATCCTCTTGATTTTAGTCTCTCATTTTTTAAAGTAAAAACGGGGTTAGGCCCTGGATCCAATAACAAGGATGAACTCCTAGATTGCAAGAATTTTCTTCTCTTCACCTTAGCTAAGGAGTGTACTCATAGCCAAGTTTTTGGGGATTCCATGCTGATCATCAATTGGTTAAATGACTTCTAAATTTGGAGGAAAATTTATTTCATGTCCATATTTAATGAAATTAATAGGTGGATAAGTTCTTTTAACTACTTCACTTGTTTTCACATCTACAGGGAAAGGAATTAGGATGCAAAAAACATTCTCATAAATACTTGTGCAATTATGTACTCTATAGAGTTAATAAATAATATTAATAATTATTCCAATATAATCATTAAATTAAAAAAACAAAATAAATATAAAAAATCAACTCCAAACGAAATACATATTTTTATTTTAGAAGGCTTTTAAAACCAGTCATTAAATGTAATAACATCACATTTATAAAAAAATTGGTAAACGATCTATCTACATTGATGTTGAGTTACTCATCTTGATCCTTAAAGAACATGATGTCAGCCTATGTGACATAGTAACAGTTACAATATATTAACACGTGTCCCCCTTTGGAAAGTAAAAATTTGAATCAGCCGCAAAGTTGTTTTAATAAGCGAAAATGGAGCAACCCCACGTACAGATTCAAACTGAAATCAGATCAAAGAGGATAAACAAAGTCTTAGAAGTATGCCTAAATTGTGGCTTGAAGAATCTCATAGTTCGTTTTCCAACCCCTCTGCTGGGGTTCTTTTGCAGTATGCCTAAACCATGGCTTAAAGAATCTCAGAGCTCATTTTCCGACCCTTTTTGCTACGTAGTACTCTGTCTCATAGTCCTCCGTCACATTGTCCAACTGAAAAATGAACCAGTTTCTTTTCATTTGCTCTCCTAGTGTCTACAACCCCTTTCGTCTCAACCCAAGGCTCCATCGCGAGGCTGAGACTTCACCATATCTACCAAGGCTGAGCCCCCTTTCTTCACCCTTCTTCCACCTTTCCTCACTCGTAAACCATCCCACTGTACAGAGGCCAGAAGTGGATACAACGTAGGGAATTGGGAATATGATTTATACAGAGAACCATCCAAAAGACAAGCATTAATTTAATGTATGATCAGAAAAACAAATGAATCATCAGATAACACTGCGTCTCATCATAATTCCACCACCCAAGCCAACAAGCATACATAAATAACGACCCTTCGAGAGTGGGAGGTACCACCAGCATAAAAACGGTGGCCCCCATGCACCCCTGAGCCCTGAGTTCATCGATTCGGCCCTGATATTTTACTAGAACCATTACTCTCCACAAGGCTTGCAGAGGAAACATCATGAGAAAAAATCGAAAACCAATAAACATGCACATGTGAGAAAGGATGTTGCCAAAAAAGATAGAAATCGACATTACATAGTCAAGAAGGCCAATATTTCCAGTCACAGAAACTGCTAATTTAACTAGTGTTTCCTTTCATCTCTAGATACGAGGCTTATCACGAGTAGCAACCCCCAATCTAGGATACAGAGATAGCATTATAACATACCAGACTATATACGCCAACCTCGAAGTGAGACATGTAGCAGCTGGATATACCTCTCGTGTGTGTTCCCGATGACGCAAACCTGTAAACATCAAACTTAGGCTCCCTAAGAAGCTGAGGACTCGAGTTTATATGCCAGACATATGGTCTTAACTCCGTAATTACGTTGACTTTAAACATGGCCTTAACTCTCTAACTACGTTGACTTTAAACATGGCACCTATGATTCAATCCCTAAATATCATTTTTTAGAAAATTGTTACAATATTAGTAAACAAATGTAAAAAAAAATCTCTATAATATATTTTTAATGAAACTTGAGTAATATTGTGGAAAGATATTAGAGAAGATTCAATTTTTTTTTCAAAGATTTTCCATAACCCTCTCAACAATTTCACTATAAATTGTAAGAATTCAATGTTGTGGTTGTGGTCTATAGACACGAGTCAAAGTGTCATGAAAAAATATCTAATATTGATAGGTAAAAAACATATTAACATGAAAAATATCTAATATTGATAACTAAAAAATGTATTAATATTTAAAAACAAAAATGAGAAAATGTAATTTTGACAATTTTCATTCTTATTATTCAATTTATTGTGAGAAGAGAGTCACCATACACATAACTTTTTGAAATAACAAAATATGGCTATCATTTAACTATAGTTTTTTATGGCTTTCAAATTGTATAGTTATGTACTCTATAGAGTTAATAGATAATATTAATAACTATTCCAATATAATCAGTAAATGTAATCACATCACATTTATAAAAACACGGGAAAACCATCTATCTACATCGATGTTGAGTTACCCATATTGATCCTTAACGAACACGATGTCGGCCTATGTGAGATAGAAACAGTCACGATATATTAACACATGTTCCCCTTTGGAAAGTAAAAATTCGTTGTGATTATTTGAATAAGCAGCAAAGTTCTATGCATATTTTGAATAGAGAACAAGCCTCGTTGTTTTAATAAGCAAAAATGGAGCAACCCCACGTATAGATTCAAATTGCAATTAGATTAGAGAGGATAAACAGAGTCTTCGGATGCGGTAAATGTTTGAAATATATAACAACTTTCGGCGAGTGTGAGTGCCATGAATTGCTTATTCCAAGCAGACAAGACAAAAACACGATGGAGTTTTATCGCAAATACTTGCTTTGCCTTATTAAACATTTCATAAGAACCGGGGTTCCAAGCATTTCTCCTTTGGATGAAAATATTGATTTCAGAAACGAAACTACTAGTGGAAGGGAGACTTTCTATTATGTAGCAAATGGGTTGAAAGTGGAATTCGGCCCATGGGATTTAGAGGAGGGTGATTCGCATGAAACTCAAGATCAAGAATGGAGTATTTCCTCGAATCTGGATCCTGCTGATCCTAATTCCGTTTCTGAACTAGGAACTTCAGGCAATCAACAAAATCCAAATCATAGTTCCCTGAGTATTGAATAAAGCCTGATTAGTAATCCAAGTGAAGGGAACATGGAGGGAGATGAAATATTAAGTTATCTTCACCTCCGATTAACGACTGTAATGTTTATGTCTGGAAAAAGAGCTATGATACTCGATATATTGGGGCAACATTTTGGTTGGCAACAAATTCTCCAACATGTGGAGTCCGATACAGTAGAATTAAGATGGTGGTTTTAGAGATTTGATGAGATTTTTGATGAATATGACCACATTGATTATCGTGAAATTTTTCTAGAGAACGACTATGGGAGTTTTGATCGATTTGAGCACATTGATTTCAGTGAAATTCACGTAGAGGATGACGACTTAGTGTTGGGCTCGAATGCAGATGAATTTGACAATGGACATGACGATATTGTGTTTGAGTTTCCTTTGAATGCAACAGATGAATATGAAATCATTGTTCTTGATGATGATAATTTCAACAGTGGACCTCCTCCCGCATCGAAATCTGCAATTGAAAGTTTGCCCACGCATGTAACCTCAGTTGACAGTGTAGATGTAGATGCATGTTGTTGCATTTGCACAGACTCGATATATGTTGGTGATGAAACCAAAATACTATCATGCAATCTCTTTTATCATAGTAAATGCATCATTAAGTGGCTTGGCATCAACAATGTTTGTCCACTATGCCGATATGAGCTGCCCTTAGATGTAGATGAAGAACAATGCCAAAACTGAAAGATTGATAAGTGAATCTACTTTTTAATTTGTGTATCATCGGGAGTGGCTTGGCATTAGCAATGTTTGTCCACTATGTCGATATCAACTGCCCTTAGATGTAGATGAAGAACAATGCCAAGACTAAAAGATTGATCAGTGAATCTACTTTTAAATGTGTTTAATTTGTGCATCATCCGGAACTGCTTGGCTTCGGAGCTTAAATGTGTTTAATGTGTTTATCGAATGAAATTTGGGTTTAACTTCTTGGAGATAATATATTCTTATTTTAAATAAAAAATAAGTTCATGTTTAACGTTGATATAATTTATTTATTTAAAAAAATATAATTTAATATTTATAATTAACTATTATTTGAATAATATTATATTTAGAATTTTCCCTTTGGACTGTGAGCAATCACAAAGTAATAGAAAGTCACGAAGGGATTAGAGAGTTGTGACGGGCAAGGTCAAGAGATTCACTCGCCTGGCTACCAAAAGGGTATTTATGCAGATTGTACATTGAATGAAATGAAGTTGTCTATTGAGGCAGAGGAATTGTCCGGACAGTTAAAAGTGGTCTGAATCCGGGCAAAAAAAATTTCAAAAAATCTTGTAGAAGCAGTGTTTGAATCATGTTTTTGATGGTGGAAATGGATTCAGCACCATCAGAAACGTCTAGGACACCTAAAATTTTGAAGTTTAACAACTATTACTTGGATTTACAAAAATCCTTACCAATTTTTCTCTAAATATGACCGGAATTTCCATAACTTTTCGGACAATTCCTCTGACTAGTTAGACTACGGCGAATGAAATGGTTTCGATAAAATTTGGTGATTTAGGGGGGATGATTGTTCCATTTCATTAATCAATCACCATACAAGTATATGAGAGATTTGGGGTCTAGGTGTTGATGGCAAGGATTATTTTGTCTGATAGGCTTGTTGGTATTTTGTAGGAAATATGGACAAGTTTATGGTGTTTCAGTATTATTGTACTGGTGGGTTTTGAATTTGGGTACAAGGTAGTTTTTAAAATATAAGTATATGATTTTTTTTTGAGTTCATTAGTTTCCCCTCGTTTTTGTTCTAAAATTCAATATTACAAGAGGATGTGTAATGCTTTCAGTATTTAAAATGTATTTTTTAAAATAAAACTAAATTATTATCTAAATAAAGAATAATATTTTTATTATAAAAAATGCATATTTGGTTCAACGCACTTTTCCTTCTTATAATTAAATTAAAAATTCTCTAAATTGAAATAATGTACACCAATAAAGAAACAAAAATTGAATATACATATTTGGTTAGTTTTTATTTAAAACACTATAAAAAATGAAATAATTAAAACAAAAACAAAATCTTATATATTTACATGAGTGTGAGGGATATGTATAATTCTTTATACTTTAAAAAAATATTTCAATATAACATTTATCCATGTTAACTAATATATATACACACACACAAACACACCATAATCACCACTTCAATCTCTAGTCAGATGAGAATGACTTTTTGTTGGGACCTAAATTTGAATGAGGGTTATTGTGAGACATGGAAGACTTTCAAAAATGCATATTGGATTGACTAATAGGGCAAATTCACTGGTTTAGAGCATACAATTTTCATAAATACTCAATGAGTTAGGCATATAGGGAAAATGAACTTGTTTGGAGCATATCCCCCTTTGGTGCTTATACACCTAAGCTTAGTTATAATTAGCTTATTTCAATTAGAGATGATGTTGTCACCAAATGGTGGTTGAAGGTAATTTGGAATGCCAAATGACCTGTAAACTCTAAACTCTTCATGTGGTGCTTGATGGAAAACAAAGCCCCAACTTGGGATGCCCTTTAGAAAATATATCTTGTAGGGAAACCATGCACATGTTCATGACATGTCCTTTTTTTTTCTAGTAGGTTTGGCATATATGAAAACACTATGTAGGTCATGTTATCACTCAAACTAGAAGGGGACCTAAAGGGGATCCCTAAAGGGAAAATGCTAGGCCAAGGGTAACAAATGGAGACTTTGCCTGCTGTCACCTCAACTAAGACTCCCTTCTATTTACGGACTTTCACCAATGGGAGGACACCCAATATGTTATGGAGTCACTGATGAAGGATAAATGAATGAATGGATATGAGTGACCCGAATAATCCTCTTCCGAGAAGAAGTTTGAAGGATAAAACTTGCTTGCTTTCTAAGGAATGTACAATGTCTTCTAGGGAGAGGAAGGGAGGATTTGAGGGTTGGGTTTATAGGATAGGACTTGTGAAGGAGTTTCCCAATCCCTAAAATCCTTATTGAAATTGGTATCTCAGATGGTTCTTGAAGAATCGTCCTTTCGAAGTAACGAGACCACACCGGACCAAGTGGACCTAGTCTAGGGTATGTGGGATGAGTATGGAAAACCAATGATGTTCTTTCCATAGACAAGGTGGGTGAAAGGATCAAAGAAATAATTTTCACTTGAGGGTGTTGAATTGATCCTATGAGGTACTAACCTTGGGGATGCTAGGGAAACATTTGATCTTGGAGCTAGGGCTCGGCTTTTATCCCAACTCCACCATCTGAATGGCTTCAAAATTAGAGGAGTCCTTGAGGAGAGACCAATGCAAGATACCCTAGAAGATCAAACTTTTTGGAGAGGTAGTTTGTCGGGAAAGTGATGCCCTAGGTGACCCAACTTGGCTAGACCTTGGAAAGTTGAAAACTATGTGATTTTAGGTGACCACCTCTTGGTATATTAGTGACTTAGTCTTGGGATAATGGAGTCTATGATAAATATCAGTGAAAGGGAGGCCTCAAGAGTACTTCACTAGCCTTCTATGTCAAAGAGAAGCAATCTTGCAATTTTTATACTTTGATGTACAAAGAATATGCTTTATCAAGGTCAATTCGTTGTTAAAATTACCCCTAAGAGATTTTGGTCACATTACATGGCCCATACATTTAGAGATGCTATAATAGAGACAAAATTCCACAATTTATATAAGTAAAATGCATGCAACAATTAGCCATAAAAATAGCGAAAATCCTAGTCCAATGTATATGACAAAGTAAAACAAGAATAACATAAAAATCATATACTTAAATGTAGCATAATATATCCAACCCTACATAATTGACAAAAGAGAAGCTCCAAGATAATATAGACCAATATCCACACATCAAAATTCATCCATAAATATCTAATTCATTCTCTAGAAAAAGTGTGAAATTCTCAAGAGACAGAAACGATCCAATCCAAATTGATGATGAGAAGATGAACTCATCTCACTTGTATTTATACAGTAATGAGGAGCTCGAATTAGCCTCGTTGGCCTACATAAACACCAAAAATAAAATAATGTTCTAATAATCTAACTTTTGGTGACAAGCCCACCAAACTAGCTCATAAATGAAAGAATAAGCCTCTCAAGAGGTTAAATAATAATCTATACATGTCGTAAGGCCCTTTAAAAGGCCTAATGAGGTCCATGGGTGTCATAATGAAGAGCAGGACCCTGTTGACGAAGTGGGACCCACCAACATGTCAGGGGATCTCCCTGGTAAGAAGTCCCAACTAGACCTCAGACCGTTTGGTGTAGGAGTCCCAGCAGTGGGTCGTACAGTATCACCTTGACCACTATGGTGCACAGAGGCAAGTAAGGTGTCCATGTTGGTAGCAAGGGTGTGACATATATAGTAAGTCAAGGAAGGTGCATGAGTGGTTCTAACACATGGGGGGTGAGGTGAGTGCACCCCTTGGAAACTTGTGGAAGCACGGAGTTAGGAACATAACACACGAGCAAAGATGCATCACAAACTGGAAAGAAAGTGAGCTAGAAATCCAAAGTGATGGCTAAACCAACAACAAATTTTAGACAGATTCATACATAGTTATATAGGAAATCCATACATGCATGCATAAGAAAACAAATACATATATTATTAGAGTAGACAAGTTAGCTAAAATACAATAACAACATATGCATGAAACGCGTTGGATCTGTTGTATTAAGAAGTGAAAGTTCCAATCATACAATATAACCATGACCAACCACTAGTTTTGATAGTGGAACGTTACAGTCACTAGCGCCTGCTCCTGTAAAGAGATATACCAGCTCTGCACAGTGGAGAAGCCAAGGCTCGTTACAATACTATCCAAGCTTTCTCTAATATACTCCTATTGGAAGCTTGGCTGAAAAAAATCCTCTACAATGAGTTATGAGGGACTATTTATAGCAAAGGGTGGGGTGACCCTTGACATTCCCCTTTGTGACCATTCATTTATCCTCTTCAACTACTCTATGACTGTTACATTCAACTATCGACACTTGAACTTCCACTTGAAAAGACGTTACATACAATCTTCACATGTACCCATGTGAGACGAAATGGCTTGAGCAAGCCATGCATGACATCACTGACACTAGGACCGTTGTGGTAAGACAAACTCTTCGACATCCTCATGATTTTTGGCGATGACGAATTGATGCCAATCTTGGTCGTCCGTGCGCTAAATGGTGACATTTTGCTGAAAGTAAACTCTTGCCTCCATTGCATCTAGGTACATTGATATGGATCCTCTTTCCAAATCGTCTGATAGCATGCAAATTGTCATTCTAGGTGCAGCTAGACCAACGACATATTGATGCATAGTGTCTGCACTGATATCCAAGCATGTGCTGGTGGCTGCGTGCATCAACTTGTTAGAATACATGCTCATCTCTAGTCGAAATTTCTTCTTATCTTTGCCTCGGTGAGTGTGACAAAAGGGTGGGATCGCATGCATGCGCACAATGACATGCATACTGCTGAATTCCCTAGCATGTGATCAACAACACTTCTCACCTTGTCTGCTCCGTGCCAACTGCTGGGATGGATCTATAACTTGTACGAGTGCTGTTTCATCTGTCTATGTATGTTGCACCACCTTCTGTACATGTTCCTGCTGTAACTCATTCTCTCGTCTGTGTAGCTCCTGTTATTCCTTGAGTTGCTCCTACAACACATGCAACTCCTCTTTTCCTTTCACCTCCTTCACGCAATCTTCATGTTGCGCCGTCACCTCATTGCCTCAATCGCCAAAATTACTTTCATCATGAGTGGATCTACTTTAGACTTGTAGCTTTACTCCGCCTCTATGTTGTCAACAACCTTCCTCTTGCATTCGTCACATGTAGATGTGATGCCTTCTACTGCTGCTGATGGTTGTGCTTGTTGTGATGCCGTCGTCATTCATCTTGATATCCTTGTCCATGAACAAATTGATGTCTTTGTGGATAGGCAAGTTGATAGACACTTGATCGACTGCATCCCCAGTTGTGCTCTTAACGGTGTCTTTGACTCTTCTCTCTTGGAAGCCATTGTGCCTATGCTGCTGGGAGGCGAATGAAACCTGTAATACCTAGAGAAATAGCAATACTCATGGCAAACAATCTGTGAGTCGAAAACAAAAACAAACTGGAGGATTGAAATGCAACATACCTATGTGACTATCCATGAAGATTGTGAGATTTTCATCGGGAGGTTGGGAGACTGACTACCAAGACTACGGACGACATAGTTTGAGCTGCCGAGAGGCTGACTAACTACTGGAATTGCCATCGGACAGTCTAGTCTAGCCTGTTGAGGACTGAAACTATGCCATGCATAATTTCAGTCAGTAGTGACATGCAACTAGCAAACTACATTGCACAGCTTCTGAGGCTAGTAGGACACTGCCTCCAAGAATTGCACAATGCAAGCATAGAGGTCAGTGCCTTTGCTTCTGGAAGTGTGCATTGCTAGCTAGGAAAGGAACAGTTTAGGCCAAGGCAGTCTAGACCGAGCGACGGGTTACTAAAAACATGAGAAGTGTGAATGCATGATGAGATGAGTGCAAACAAGAGTTAATGATTATGCATGCAAATAGTAAGTGCATGATTCAAAAAATGGGACGCATGTGTGCGTGTGAAGCAAGTTGTCGCGGCGATGACTGTTGGTGCAAAAACATTGTCATGCATGCAACAAAAATGAGATGTGAATGAAAACTAAAATGACGCTTGTACAAGCTAACATGCATGCAAACAACAACAAGCATTCATATAAATCAAGCAGATAACATTCACACAAGCCGAAACACAAAAAGCGATAGAAACGCAACGTAAGACATGCGAAGTAGGCTTACCCTGAAATGATTGAGCTAAATGTGCCAAAGACTCCTAGTTGCAATGTGGGATGTCAGAGCTACAAGATCGATGTGAGGAATGAGCTTTGCAACATTTGGTTCATAAGTTTTGATAAAATCAAGGTTATGACGCACATGCCACAAATCTAGGAGAAGCGAAAATTGGCGGGTGGTTTCTGAAATGATCCTTCCGTGTCACCTTCATCTACTAAAAATAAATCCCTAAATCTAGGGATTCCTTTGCATGGTTCCTTGGGAAAAGTAGTCCATGCATGCAAATCAATTTTTCTCAGTCCCGGGAACCGGTCAACCTAAAGGCACATGCATCGGTCTGCAAGCCTGGGAGAGGGATTTGTGCAATTTTTGGGCTGAGCAAAGATGGTCGTCCCAGGGGGATTGCATAATTTCTGGGAAGAATAGAGGACTATTTCCTAGCATTGCGCAATTTCTGGGTTGAGAAGTTGTCCTGTGTTAGACTGCGTAATTTTATCAAGGAAGCTTGTCTTACTTCATTGTGCAATTTTTGACCCTAGAAGGCTGCCTGGCTAATTTGCGTAATTTCTACTAGTTGTTGGGCTAGATGTCCCAAACGGATTGAGAAATATATGGGAGTAGTGGGTGACTGTTGCCCATAATTGCACAATTTTTGGGTTGAGCAGTTGTCTTGGGATGATTTCCACAATTTTTTAGAGGAAGACTGTCAGGAAGAATTGTGCAAGTCTGGAGCCCAACTGGGTTTGTGCAATTTCTGGAAGGAAGGTTGGTTCCCCTCCATAATTGTGCAATTCCTAGAGGGAGCTTCTCAACTAGCAACTCACACTAAGTCTAGAAAGAATCCTGTGAAGGATGTGGAACAAAATTGTATACATAGACTGACAAGAATCTATGAAACAGTTGAAGCCTATGTGCTTGACGATGCAAGAAATGCTGCTGAGGATGGTTTGTAGGGAGGCTCCAAAATGAAGCTAAGGAAAAATTTTGAAGGGTGCTTGTAGTCGCTACAACACTTGGCGACACACTGGGAGAACTCTAGCTCTTTGAATGGACCTTGTTTGTAAAAAGAAAGTCTAACACCTCCGGAAGTATAGTTGAGTTCTCTGTTTGTCTTGGTTTCCACACTTGCTTGATTGTAAGATGTAGCATCTGCTAAGCTCTTGGTCAGTCGACACACATTCCAAGACAAGCTAACACATGTGTTTTGATTGGGGATGAGGGGTATATTGGAGCACAAGCGTATTGGTCGTCAGAGTTTAAGTTTCATCCCTGGTGTCGCTCCGCTGGCAGCAGGCCTGGACAGTACCTCGACAGAGTCACGTGGGAACACAAGCATCGTGTCGCTGCCAGCAAGCTTGGTTAGTACCCTGACGAAGTTACTTGTATCACCTCTCTCCGTAGGAAGACTATCTATTCTTTCACCTTATTCATTTTTCTTTTCTTTTTTTCAATTTTTTTTTCACATTTTCATATTTTTTTTAAATTTTTTCATAACTGTGCATAACACTTATTCATTTTAGAGGCAGAAGAGGGATCCTGACTTATTGAGAGAAGAAGGGGTTGTTCCTTCATACAAGTAGTTTATACACACCCTTGACATGCTTTCTAAGGTTTTTCCCCTCACCTTACTCTACTTGACTGCGCTGACAATGGTTAATCCAAAAAAAACCGACTAGAGTAGGTGATACTAGTTCTCGTGTAAGCATTGTGTTTTCACCAAGGTTTACTTCTAATAGTATGCATTTTCCATTGATGTATCATGGACTAATAGTAACAAGTTCTTCATGAGAGAGTGGACAATAGATAACCAAATGTCAATAGCTGTACAAGTCCTCTTGTACTTTACCCACGTTTGTTTCAAGAATTGCACACGGTCCATGCGAAACTAACCTACGAATGAAAAGAATAAGCAAACAAAACAAAATCAAAAGCAAGAAGCAGAAGCAAATACATATGCAAAGTGAGTAAGCAAACAAACAAGAAACCAAGCAAACACACAAAGAAAGAAGCAAACATGCATGCAATCAAACAACTAAAAGTAAACACTACTCCTACTCCTAAGCTAACAGTTCATGGGTCATCTCACATGAAGTGATACTTCCAATGCAGCCATTGACGCATTTGTCGACCTATGTTGGTGAAGGCATGGTTTACAAACAACAACGCTATGCAAACGAACAAATATGAAAGATATAACGATGAAGACAAACATACTCCGAGCTTACGAGCGTTCACAAAAATGAGTTAAAGCGCATGACATGCACTCTGTGGAATTTCCATGGTGATGTGCTACACTACATTTATATGTTGAGTGTGTGAATTCTCTTGACTGTGACATGAAAGAAAATGTGAGAAAGGTAGACCACTTACATTGTGCAAGTGTGCTTGCTATGTAAGATTCCTCAAATGCATGCGCGATGGAATCGTATAGTTCGAGTGGAGGAAGTGAAATTTGGGTGTTTGGTTGATCTTTAATGCAAAGCAGAGAGTGATGAGAGGTCTTGTGTGTTTCAACAATTTCCTGATCAAAAGTGAAACCAACCTCAACACAGTGACGACCTGACATAACCATCAACTAGGGCTGAAGTGCGTCGACAGTCTGGGGGGTTTCGACTTCGTCAACAGATAGATCATTGTAGACCAGTGTCTTAGACAGATTAACAATGATTGAACCAACATCGTGATGGGATGAATAAGTAGAGAGATAATGACAAAAAAGATCATAAAATCTAGGATGTTTGTCTGCATCCTCATGATTTGATGAATTGTGCAGAGGGGTAGATAAGAAGTAAAGATGTTCACCCTCTGTGATTTCAGAAATGACAGATGACAAATTGGATGGATTTTCAAAGGAAGATGTGCCCTATGTAGAAATTTTGAATAGTATGACACTTATTCACAAAGATTATCCCGACTATACACTATTGCAGAATGCATGCATAATACATAATCTCCTCTACGTTGATCATCAATTTTGCGGAATTAAAAACAATGAAACATCAATCGCATGCGCACATTAACACAATATGTAACTCGGGGAAAGCATACAGATGAAAACCCCACACTATCTTTATATTATAATGATTGAGAACATGTAACAATACATAGTACAATACTCCTCACAAGTACTCAATACTATCTCCACCTGTTACAGACAAACTAGCTCAGATCTGAATCAATCACAGGTTCAAATCTCCTCCACTGCTTGCCTGCCTCCACTGCACAATCCTGCATGAGAATAGATGAGAATGGTTGATCCAAACTCGTCTTTTTCTTGTCTAAGCCATGCAATCCTCATTGGTAATACTCAATCCATTTATTGTGCAAATCTCATGCACAACTATAGTCACAACTGACAGCTGTCTTTCCCTTTCACTCACCTCTAACACTTGTCTCAACTTAATTGTCCATGCACTAAGTTAACTGATGTATTATTTAGTTAATTTATGAGTTAATAATTAGTGAGTTAATTAATAATTAATTCACATCACTCATCACTAGTGTATTCTGCAGTTAGACTAAATACAACTAGTTCAACTAAGTCAAACTGAACACAACTCCATCAACTCAATCAACTCCACCAAACTCAATCACTTGAGTTCTAACTGAAGTCCATCATGCAATAGCTCAACTCACTCATAAGAAAATCATATTTACTTCTGACAGTTGCATGTGCCACATCCGTAGCTCAAACTGAAGTGCTCCAAGAGGATAAGATAGTGTTTGTAGTCCAAATATTATTATGAGCTAATAATATTCGACTGTTCTATTTTTAGCCTGGCAGTCTAAAAATAGACTCCGTCCATATGTCTAAAAATAGAAGTCCATCTATTTTTACCAACATGACCAATAATCCACAAATAGCATCCTGCAACTCATAGACCATGATCCATATGTCTAAAAATAGACATAGTCTAAAAATAGACTTTGCGCCAAAAATAGCCTGTGTGCCCACATAGTGAAGGCGACTCCTTTCCACTAAGCTCCATCATCTTGTTGCATTTTCAACATCCTCTCCACAATGTAATGATAGACTAACATCCAATATGTCTTATGAATGATCAGAAGTAGAAAAATCTGGAAAAGTGTTTTCATAGGGGGAATCAACAGTGGCAGAATCACAAGGGATGTCAGGATAAAACAGACGAGGCATGGTTGGAAGAGAGTCATCCTTCACCACAGGTTCTTCTTTAGATTCCAAAACATACTCGTCATGAATGATGGCACAGGTTGGTTGCACAACACCAACTCTGTCAACATCTTGATCCTTGTTCACAACAAATGTGGAGTTTGGAACGGAAGAGCACAAGATAGTACAATTCAGAGGATCAACAGAACACAGGGATGGAGGTTGAGGGAAGGAATCCAGGTGAAAACTAGCAGGTTTGCAAGCCAAATCTATACATATATCAGGGGCAGGTGGGGTAGGAGGATGTGACAGTTCAATAAATGTGTGCGCATGTTCTCCCACATCAACCGGTGGTGGTGGAGCTATTGGATGAGGTGAAGGCGGGCAATCACTTGTGACAATAACTATGTCTGCCTATGATTGGGCAACTCCATCACCGAGGTATGCTGAGTAGGATTTGAATGATTTCAAGAATTGCGGATTTTCAGATATGTAAAGAAGGTACTCAAATCTTCCATTGAGAAATTCCCAATCAATTTCATCTTTGGGAAATCAGTGCAATATTATAAAAGCATGTGTGAAAATGTTCAACGGATTCATCAGGTGCTTTTCGTAATTCCATAATTTCTTTGTCGAGTGCTTTACGGTTAAAGTGGTTGAAAGCATGGCCTATCGTTGCGACCAGATGAGAAAGCAAATGAATATATTTTCATATAGCATGGCACACCAGTGCATTGGGTGCCCTCAAAGCGTGTATAGGAACAACGCGTAGGTCATGTATTATTTAAAGATTCCATGTCTTTCACATGAGCATACAATGTTGCCCACGTGCCTAACCAAGGCTACGTTAAATGACTCAAAGATTCATCTAGCCCTCTTTCTAGCACCAAAATGTTGATAGTGTTGGACCCGCCAATGTGTCAGGGGATCTCCCCGGTAAGAAGTCCCAACTATACCTCAGACCATTTGTTGTAGGAGTCCTAGCAGTGGGTCATATGGTATCACCTTGACCGCTATGGTGCGTGGAGGCAAGTAAGATGTCCCTGTTGGTAGAAAGGGTGTGACATATGCAATAAGTTGAGGAAGGTGCACGAATAGTTCTAACAAATGGGGGGTGAGGTGAGTGTACCCGTTGGAAACCTGTGGAAGCACGAAGTTAAGAAGGGAACATACAAGCAAATATGCATCACAAACTAGAAAGAAAGTGAGCTAGGACTCCAAAGTGATGGTGCGTCACAAACTAGAAACAAAGTGAGTTAGGAATCCAAAGTGATGGTTAAACCAACAACACATTTCAGTAAGATTCATACATAATTATATAGGAAAGCCATGCATGCATGCGTAAGCAAACAGATACATATATTATTAGAGTAGACAAGTTAACTAAAATACAATAACAACATATGCATGAAATGTGTTGGCTCTGTTATATTAAGAAGTGAAGTTTCTAGTCATACAATACAACCATGACCAACCACTAGTTCTGACAGCAGAACGTTACAATCACTATCACCTGCTCCTCCAAAGAGATATACTAGCTCTGCATAGTGGAGAAGCCAAGGCTCATTACAATACTGTTCAAACTTTCTCTAAGATACTCGTATTGTAAGCTTTGCTGACCAAGAGCCTCTACAATGAGTTATGAGGGACTATTTATGGCAAAGGGTGGGGTGACCCTTGACATTCCCCTTTGTGACCATTCATCTATCCTCATGACTCTTTAACTACTCTATGACTGTTACATTGAACTATCAACACTTGAACTTCCACTTGACAAGACTTTACATAAAATCTGCACATGTACCGATGTGAGACGAAATGGCTTGAGAAATACATCACTAACACTTGGACCGTTGTGGTAAGACCAACTCTTTGACATCCTCGTGATGGTCGACGATGATAAACTGATGCCAAGCTTGGTAGTTCGTGATGGTGTTCGTGCGCTCAATGGTGACACCTTGTTGAAAGCGAACTCTTGCCTCTATTGCATCTAGGTACATTGATATGGCTTCTCTGTCCAACTCATCTGATAGCATGTGCATGGTCGTCTCAGGTGCAGCTCGAACCGTAACATACCAATGCATAGTGTTTGCGCTGATATCCAAGCATGTGCTAGTGGCCTTGCACATAAAATTCTCGGAATATATGCTCAACTCCCGTCGGACTTGCTTCTTGTCTTTGCCTCGGTGATTGTGCCAAAAGGGTGGGATTGCATGCATGCGCACAATGACATGCATGCTGCTGAATTCCCTTGCATGCGATCAATGAAGTTGCTCACCTTTTCTGCTCTGTGCCAGCTATTGGGATGGATCTATAACTTGTACAGGTGCAGTTTCATCCATCTGTGCATGTTGCACCCCTTGCTATACCTGTTCCTGTTGTAACTCATTCTCTCGTCTGCACAGCTCCTATTCTTCCTTGAGTTTCATGCAACTCATTCTCTTTTTCTCTCTCTGCCTTTGCGTGATCTTCGTGTCATGTCGTCACCTCATAGACTCAATCTCTAAAAGTGATTTCATCATGAGTGGATCTTCTTTGGACTTGTAGCTTTGCTCCACGTCTATGCTGTCAACAACCTTCCTCTTGCATTTGTCGCGTGAAGGTGTGTTGACTTTTGCTGCTGCTGATGGTGTTGCTCACTGTGATGTCATTTCCATTCATCTTGATATCCTTGTCCATGAACAACTTGATGTACTCGTGGATAGGCAAGTTCATAGACACTTGATTGACTGCATCTCTAGTTGTGCTCTTAACGATGTATTTGACTATGCTCTCCTAGAGGCCATTGTGCCTGTGATGCTAGAAGGTAGACGACACTGTGATACCTAGAGGCATAGAAACACTCATGGCAAGCCATTTATCAGTTGAAATCCAAAATGAGCTAGACGACTAACATGCAACATACTTGTGTGGTTGTCCGTGAAGATTATACGATTTTCACTGGGAGGCTGGGAGACTGACTACCAAGACTGCGAATGACACAATAACTTGAAACAATATTGTATAGGTTCAACATGTAAGAGAGTAAACCAATGAAGGTCCCTATTTCTATTAGTGTAAAGTTTTTGTAGATCAGTGTCCCAAGGAACAAGAAGAGGAAGAGGACATGTCCCACATTCCATACACTAATGTGGTTGGAAGTTTGATGTATTCAATGGTCGATAATAGATTGAAGATTTCACATGTAGTGTGAGTATTGAGCAAATATATGTCAAAACTGGGGAGGGAGCTTTGGACAACAATGAAGAGGGTTTTCCGTTATTTGTGTGGTACTATTAAATATGGATTGTGCTACCAAGGAAGACTAGGGTTGGATAGAGTGTTTGAAATTCATGGCTTTGTTGATGCATATTGAGCTAGAGATCTGGATCGTATTGTATCTACAAGAGTGTGTAACCTATATGGAGAAGCAATTAATTGGATGATCAAGAGATAATGTGTAGTGGTACTTTCAACTACAAAATTTTAATCATGGCAACCATTCATGCAAGCAAGGAAGCAGTTTGGTTATTGGTATTGTTGAAGTATGGGTTTGGTGCAACAAGATATAATGATAGATTGTGACAGCCAAAACACAATTTTCTAGGCAAGGAACCCTACTTATCATTCTAATGCAAAGAATATTAATGTTAGTAACACTTTGTGAGGGATATGCTTGAAGGCAAGAAGGTGTTATAGTTAAAGGTGGACACTTTGAAGAATGTCGCAGATGAATTAACAAAATCCATGAGCATGAAAAAATTCTCTTGGTGTAGAGTAACACCAGGAATCACTGCCTTGAATTGTTGACTGTGTACTCCTCTGGACCCCCTTATATGCAATTAAAACAAAAATGTGGAGAATGTTGGGTATGTGTTATATTCTTTGCATGAATTATATGCACCACGAAAATAGGGGGGATGCCATCGCCCCTTGTTTGAGGGGTATGCATGGTGATGAGGTCCCCCTTTCATGGGGTTTGGGGCAACACCCCTTTTTGGGTTAATTTTTTGTATTCATTTTTTGATGTTTTTTGTCCCCCAGTTTTTCTTAAAGTGGTTTTATGGTGCATGATGGGGTTTCCAATGATTTTGTAGTTTTTGTTAAGGAACTATAGTTGGATTAGCGGTTCATGTATGTCACAAGGATATATATGATATTTTAATTCTCTATAGAAAATATAATGAAAAAAAAGCTTGTTGGTTTCTTGTGTTTGGGTTTCCAGGATAAAATATCTAAGTAAATTTGTGTGTTTTCGATTGTATCTTTTTTGTTTTATTAAGAATTTATTTGCAGCTACTAATTATATAGGGTTGAAAACCTACATTATTTTCCTGATGAATCTTAGCATGGTGATGGTTTCAGTATATTTTAGACATGGATTTGTCATGGAGGCATTGACACTCATGTCAAAATGGGTGAAATAGGCATTCCCTTTGAATAGTCATATTCTTGAGACATATGAGCTTGGCATCGGAAAGTTAACTAATTTGTGTGAAACTTGGCTCTGGTTAGAGTTGGATGACCATTAGAAAATTGAATATACTTAGTTATTGAGAGGATATTAACTTTACATTAGATCTTTTTCTTTTGAAAAATGGGCAAGCAAACCTTGGCACTGTATCTCAAGCTTTGCACAATTTAAACTGTGGCTATAGGTGTATGATATTAAGGAAAAGTCCAAAACTGAAGTTGATATTTCACATAAAAAAAAAGTAGAAAAGAGGAAAAAAACAGTGGGATACATTTTCTAAAAATTATCAGCTTTAAATTTCATACTTTTGAATTATTTAAAAACCACAAAAGGTAGTGGAAAAATATTTGTAAGAAACATAGCATAGGATAATTATTAAAGAAATATTATGTGTTACTATTGAACTTGTAAGTGACTTCCCATATGTAGGAATTAATTCAAAAATATTTTCGAAGAAAATAATGTTACAATTTAATGAAGAAGGTTATTTTACATGGAATCTAGTTTTGTCATGATCATGGTAAATTATATTCACCTTTTTATCAAATGTATTTTATTTGGTTCCCTTGCAAATTCTATACAATATTTAAATTATTAGTTGAGATTATTCAAACTTATAAGAACAAGAAGATTATGAAAAGTACAAATTGAAAACCCTACTAATTTTGCTACTACTACCTATAAAAAAATGACTATTAGTGTGGGAAATGAAGAATATCTATTTGAGAAAGACTTGTGGGAAACAAAGAATATCTATTTGAGAAAGACATGATAGTTTGAAGTTAACATACTAACTTGGGAATATGCCTTTATTTTGAGTAGTTTGCTTCTATCCATTTTTGTGCTGAGATAAGTGAAAATTCAATCCTGAAAACAGTACCACTGGAAGATTTGTTTTAGCGATTCAATATAAGATATTCAATATCGCATATTGAAAGTTGAATTTGCATCAAGCTTGTTTTAGAGATTCAATATTAGAGATTGAATATCACATATTGGAAATTGAATTTAAAACAAGAAATAATCAAGGTGACTATCCAATTATCAAAGGTTACTATCACATGGAAAAATAAGTATTCATTTTTTTATGAAATTTTTGTTACTTATTGATATTGGGTTGTATGGTATAATCCCTATTTAAATTTTTATGTTGAAAGAAGCATTCAAATAAAACTAATAATATATATATTTCTTGAAATTAGTTAGTGTCAGACTAGGAGGTAACTACTCAAATGTAATCGTATTATTCCTTCAGGTTGTTTATTATTATATAAAAGAGGGAGTGACTGTTCAGTTCATCTCCCGATGACTCTCCATTTCCTCTATTATTTATTTACACTAATTACAGTTGTTCACCCAATCCCTATGATTAGGTGTCAACATTCCCCCCCTTAATCTGAAGGGATGTTGGTGAGTCCAAGCATCGTTCTGAATCGTTCAAGCTTTTCTCTTCCAAGTGCTTTGATGAAGATGTCTGCATTCTTCTCATTAGTGGAATAATGGTGAAGATGGATTGTTTTGGCCTCAACATGATGACGAATCAGATGATATTTTGTATTGATGTGCTTCATTCGATCATGGAACTTTGGGTTCTTGGCCAACTTTATTGCTAAGGTATTGTCAATCATGAGTGGAGTCGTTCATACTTGTTTTACCTACAAATATTCAAGCATTTTCTTGATCCACACAATTTATTTTGTTGCCTCAGCTGCTGCCACATATTCTGTCTCTATTGTGGAATCTACTAGAACTGATTATTTGCGTTATATCTAAGAGACAACTCCTGATCCAAGACTCATAGCATAACCCAAAGTGGATACCCTAGTTTCTTTGTCTCCATCGAAGTTTTAATCAGAGTATCCAATCAAGCTGAAGTCACCCACTTGTGTATACTTGATTCCGAAGTCTTGAGTTCCCTTCAAGTAGTTTAGAACTCTTTTTACAACAGACCAATCTCCCTCACAATGCTTTTGCATAAACCTGGAGGGGATTCCAACAACAAACAAAATGTTTGGTCTGGTAGTAGATAGGTAGATGAGACTTCCTACAACTTGTCTATACATTATTGCATCCTCAAATTATTTTCCTTCAATGGATGTGAGCTTTAAGTTTTGTTCCGTTGGAGTAGCCAGAGGATTGCATTAAGTCATGCCAAATCTATTCAACAGATCTCCAATGTACTTCTTTTGAGAAAGGAATATGGACTTCGGATGTTGAGTTACTTCAATACCAAGATAGTAATGAACATAGCCCAAATCAGTCATCTCAAAACCTTTCCTCAATTCCTTCTTTATGGATGCAACGTAGCTCTCATTGTTCCCTGTCATCAAAAGATCATCTACATATACCACAAGATATACAACTCTTTTTCCAACCTTCTTGATAAACAAAGTTGCATCATCGAGATCATAATGTTTGAAATTGAGTTTCAGAAGATGCTCAGTTAGTTTTTCATACCAGGCTTGCATTGCTTGTTTGAGGCCATACAAGGATTTCACAAGTTTGCATACTTTATGTTCATGTCATTTTACAACAAATTCTTTAGGCTGGGACATAAAAACATTCTCTTTTAGATCTCCATTCAAGAAAGTAGTTTTTACATCCATTTGATGGACTTTCCAACCATTCTGAGCTGTTAGGGCAAAGAGTGTCCAGATGGTAGCCCATTTTGTTGTGGGGGCAAAAGTCTCCTCATAATCAACCCCTTCCTTCTGTGCAAAAGCTTTTGCCATAAGCCTGGTTTTGTGCTTGTCAAGTGAGCCATCATCTTTATAATTGTTCTTGTAGACCCATTTGCAACCAATTGGTTTGGTTCCCAATGGAGGATCAACCAACTTCTAAGTGCCATTCTTTATCAAGGCATCATAATCCTTTTGCATTGCTTCTTTCCATTCATCATGAGAAGCATCTTCTTTGAAGGAAGTTGGTTCAAAATCTGTAGACAAATTCAATTCACAATCATAAGAAACATCAATATCAACAGGTGAATCAAAGTCATCTACATCACCTCCATTTTGTCGGGTTGAATTTCTAGTCCCTGTCTTTCCAACCTCATCAGGATGAACACTTTCGAGTGTCTTTGTTAGCCACCTTGGGGGACCTTTCTGAGATGGTGCAAGCTGATCCGTTGATTGAGTTGGGACTGAATCAAAATTGAGTCTCCCAATTCTGTCAATCACATCACTCAAAGTATCATCCATTGTTGGAGTTTCATGTGGGGGAGAGAGTGCTTCAGAAGAAGATTCCACAGGTTGATCTAGTATAGGAATCCCCCCTTCAAGATGTGGAATTTGATTATCAAATTCTTGAAATTATTTTGCATTTTCAAATCTATTCAAGCAATTAAGTTGCCACTCAACAACATTGTTAGTTTTGGATGATTCAAGAAACATTACATCTCTAGATACAACAAACTTTTTATTGACTTCATCATAGAGATGATATGCTTTGGTGGTGTTTGAATACCCCAAGAAGATACACTTACGACTTCTTGCACCAGGTTTGTTTCTATGTATCTTTGGTATCAAGGCATAACATGTGGAACCAAAGACCCTGATATGCTTTACCAAAGGAATGTGCCCATACCACATTTCATAAGAAGTCTTGTTTCTGATAGCATTAGATGGACATCTATTCTTTACATATACAACACATAGAACTGAATCAGCCCAAAACATCAATTTTACATTTTTGAAAAACATCATGGAGCGCACCATAGTTAAGATTTTCCTATTCATTCTTTCAACTACTCCATTTTGTTGGGGATTATAAGGCACAGTTGTTTGATGTTCGATCCCATGCTGGCGAATATAGTTTTCAAATTCATTTGAAGTGTATTGTTTTCCATTATTAGTGTGAATAGAGCCAATATGAGATTGTGCATCATTTTCAATCCATGTACAAAAGTTCTTGAATGTTTGAAAAGCATCAGATTTGTTCTTCAATAAATAAACATAACACATTTTGGTGTAGTCATCAATAAATGTCATCATATATTTATTTCCATTTGTAGAAGGAACATGCATTGGACTACATAAATCTGAATGAATGAGTTCAAGTTTTCTATGTGCTTTGGAATGTGAATCATGAAAAGATTGTTTGCTGTGATTTCCTAGAATGCAAGCATCACATTGCTTATGTTTCCTAGGAATTGTAGGCAAACCAGTAACACCATTTTTCTTCAACAAGCAGGGGCTGTCATAGTTCAAGTGTCAAAATCTAGCATGCCATAATAAACTTGATGGAAATGTATCTTCTTCATTATGATAATTGTATGAGAAATTTTGTGCATGAGCAGAGGTACCCTACATCTTGAGAAGCCTTTATTTTTCTATCCCTGTCATGACAAGTGAGTGGTTTGATGCTTTTCTCACCTCAAGCTTGCCATCAAACATATGAATGGAGTGTCCTTGCTAGCAGATGTGGACCAAGGACAACACGTTTATCCTCAGTTGTGGGAGATATAAAACATGATGCAGAAGAAAGTCTGGAAGACTATGAAATTTAAGCCTGATTGTACCAAGCCCTGATGGCTTGACTTTTGATTTGTCTACAAATTATACTACATCAACATTGTCAGTAAATTCTTCAAAAAAATATCTTCTAAAAGTCATGTGGCAAGTTGCTCCTGAATCAAGCAACTAATCATTTTTCCAAGAAGCAAGTGAAGCATTAAATAAGTCTTCATTTAATCCAATATTACAGTGTACCACAACATAGGGAGCGGATTCAGGTGCCTTACCTTTCTCTTTGTCATTAGTTTTACCTTTGAGTTGGTTTCTTTCATGCTCAATTCTGTCCCAAGGAAACTTGCATGTGGATGCATCATGTGATCCATCTCTTTTGCAACGTATGCAATGCAAATCTGACTTTCTCCTTGAGAGTTTTTTCCCTCCTGCCTCTAAAATTTCTTCCTCTTCCTCTGGATATATCTTGATCAATATTTCTCTCTATGTGCAAGGCACACAGCCTCTTCAGAAGACTGAGGAGCTATCTTCTTCCCAAAAGCTTTCTCTCTTTCAGCAAATTTTTCACAAGGGAGTCAAAGGTATTATCTTTGAGGTTTCCATTTGCTTGCAATGACCCAAGATAATTTTAGTAAGTGGGATAAAGTTCCTTGAGAAAATCTATTAGAGGAATGTCCAGTTCAACATTAGTGACTTTGATATCATGCATAATAAATTTTACTTCTGATGCAAGAGCAAGAGGATAATCGTTGTGTAATTCAAGGGTGAACAATTTAATCACGAGTTGAACAACTTCAAGTGCAGAGTGTGAGTCATAGAGTTCCTTCAGTTTTTGTAAGGCTTCAAAAGCATTTGAAAATGGTGAAATATGGCGATTCACCTCTTCATTTACTGATGCTGCAATCAATGCATAAGCCTTGTTGTTCTTATTTTCCCAAATGGCGAATTCCTTACCCGAGGTAGGTTGTTCTGGCTCTTTATCTCCGTTTCCAACACACACTCCTTTCCACAGCTCATTAAAAATGAGGCTGTGTTTGATTTTCCGAGATCACTTAGGATAATTTTCCTTCCCATTGAGGACCACTCCCACAATAGATATTAATGAGTGCATTTTTTTATTTTAAATATACTTCTGCTGCCAATAAGCTGTAAGAAATTGTACTTTTTCTTGTAAAAAAAAACTACAGTTTTAATGTATATAACAGAGGTATGGACATGCTCACAAAACCCAACAGATGAGTACAGATGTAAGGCTTCCACTTTAGAAGGTTTCATTTAGAGATGGTCCACACAAAAATTGAACCTCAATGTCTAACTATCAACAAAGCACACATTCCGGACCTGTACCTCTCATGAAAACAAACACATTTTTGACAAAATAAAATTTCTCTTTCAAAATTCACCAGTACAGCCCACTTAAAAACATCCTATACATGACTCAAGTAAAATGCCTCTTTCAAAACTCACTAGTACAAGCCACTTAAAAACATCTTAGAATAGATATTAAGGCATGTAATCTGCAGGTTTTCTTCACCATCAATCTGAGAGTCACAGTCTAAAACTCCATGTCAAAGCAAGTACCCATGAATTTTTTTTTTTTAGGGAAGGCGGAGGACCAATACCATGGAGCAGTTGCCTTACATAACCAATCGAACCTCTGCAGCAATTGCCAGAGAGGGGAAAACCTGCAGAACAATTATCAAATTCTTGACAGAGGCACACCTGTGGAGTGGTTGCAAGAGGTCAGTTCTGCAAAATAGGCAGAACATAGGCAGAATAGGCAGAAGGGAGTTACAAAGTAGAGAGGGAAGCCAAAAACAGCGCTGACTCTGATACCATGTCCGACCAGGGGGTAACTCTTCAAATGTAATCATACTAGTCATTCAGGTTGTTTATTATTATATACAAAAGGGAGTGACTCTTGAGTTCATCTCCCGATCACTCTCCATTTCTTCTATTATATAATTACACTAATTACAGTTGTTCACCCAATCCCCCTTTGATTAGGTGTCAACAGTTAGAACATATCAAGTGAATATAAATACTCAATTTAAATGCAAATTGTTTGACAAAATTCATTCCAAAAAACTAATATGTTTTTATTTGTTTGTTTGATTTGATTTTCTATTTTGTTTTTCAATTATATTTTTTAGTTTTAATCTTTTCCTTTTTCCTTTTTATCATTATTTTTGTTTTATGTCTTGATTTATTTTTTTATTTTATTAATTATTATTTTTGATTTTTTATTTTTGCCACTTGGTTTTGTTATTTTTGTTACATTATTACTATTTACATTTTATTTTATTATTTATTTTTTTGATTTTATTAATTTTTTTAATTTAATTTTATCATTTTATTATTTTTTGACTTTTGGAATTTATTTTTCTTTTTCTTTACTTTCATTTTATTTTTATTTTTAAAACCAATTCCCTCTTTTATTAACCCTTCTTTTATTTTTCCTTTTTCCTTAGGTTCTCATTTTCTTCTTTGGACATACCTGTCTTGAGACATTGCCTTTAAAAAGTTGATTTTAAATATTCAATTCCCAAATATCATTCTTTAAAAAATTGTTAAAATGTAAGTTCCATTGTTTTTAATCAAACTTAATATTATCTATAATTAAAAAATAATTAAAATATTAATAGAATATATAAAAAACTTTCCATATTATATTTTTAATCAAACTTGGAACCATATTGTGTGAAGATATTAAAGAGCCATTAAATTTTGTTTTCAAATATTTTTTATAATCCTTTCAACATTTTCACTATAAATTTTGAGAATTCAATGTTTTGGTATATTTTCTATAATCCTTTCAACATTTTCACTATAAATTTTGAGAATTCAATGTTATGGTATATTTTCTATAATCCTTTCAGCATTTTCACTATAAATTTTGAGAATTCAATGTTTTGGTTCTGCTCTATAGACAAAGTCAGAGTGACTGGAAACTCCGATTAGCGACTGTAAAGTTTATGTCTGGAAAAAGCGCTGTGATACTGGATATACTGGGGCAACATCTTGATTGGCAACAAATTCTCCAACATGTGGAGTCCGATATAGTAGAATTAAGATGGCGGTTTTACAGAATTGATGGGATTTTTGATGATACACTGATTATAGTGAAATTTCCGTTGAGAACGACTATGGGATTTTTGATCGATTTGAGCACATTGATTTCAGTGAAATTCACGTAGAGGACGACAACTATGTGTTGGGCTCGAATGCAGATGAATTTGGGGACAGGATTAGCCTTGATGGACATGACGATATTGAGTATGACTTTGCGTTGAATGCAGATGAATTTGGCAACAGGATTAGTTTTGATGGATATGATGATATTGTGTCTGAGTTTCATTTGAATGCAGCAGATGAAAATGAAATCATTGTTCTTGATGATGATAATTTCAACAGTGGCCCTCCTCATCGAAATCTGCAATTGAAGGTTTGCCTAAGCACGTTATCTCCCTTGACAGTGCAGATGCAGATGCACGTTGCTGCATCTGCACAGACCCGATATCTGTTGGTGATGAAACCAAAATACTGCCCTGCAATCACTTTTATCACAGTGAATGCATCATTAAGTGGCTTGGCATTAGCAATGTTTGTCCACTATGTCGATATGAGCTGCCCTCATATGTAGATGAAGAACAACGCCAAAACGGAAAGCCTGATAGGGAATCCAGCCGTCACTGGAGTCAACCCAATCAGTGTTGCTAAGTATTTATTGAATAAATAATTTAAAAAAATACGGATATTACAAGAGTCTATTTAGTTGAGATAAACTAATTTCCAAAATAAGATCTAATTCTTAAATATATAAATTATTAAAATTATCTAACTAATCCCATTTTACAGTGATTTCGATCTTTTGTAATCCATAATCACATTTTAGTTTTTGAATCAATTCATCCTCAGGACAAGGATGAAAAACAATCTTTATCATTAAATATAAATAGCAGAAATGTCTAGGGTTCCAAAAATAAAATTTGGAAATAAAATTAAATAAATCAAATAATTTCAGTTAATAAATTAAATAATTTCAGTTTATAGATTAAGGTCGGTCAGTTATATTAAAGGCCAAGGAAAAACATATAACATTTAAGAGAAGGAAAAAAAAAAAGAAAAAAAAATAAAAAAAACATAAAGGAAATAAGGTATAAAAATAACAACTAATTTATATATGGAGTTGTTTTTAGTGTGATTTTCAAGAAGCTTTTACGGTGAGTTTTTAAGGTCAAAATTCTCTAAAATCTGGCAAGAATTTATTGAAGTCACAAGTTTGATGGGTAAGCGTGTGCAATCGAAGTGCCCTAGGGGATTTTCCAGGCGTCAAATTTCTCTAAAATCCGGCAAGAATTTATTGAAATGGATAATCTTGTGCAATTGAAGTGCTTAGGGGGGTTTTCCAGGGTGTTGAATTCATATATACAGTCAAAAAACTAATTTAAATAACACAAATCAAGATTTCACTTCAATATTTTCCATTGGATTCCTGAAAGTCTAAAAAAACACACTAAAGACAACTCCATGTATTACTAGGTACATGTCTTAATAATTAAAAACAAATAATAAAATACTAATAAAATTAAATTAAAAGATTAAAAAGAGAATCATAATGATTAAAGAGGAGAAATAAAATAAATAAAGTGAAAAATATGAAAAACAAAACAAAAATGAATAAATAAAATTTATTATTAAAATAAACCTAGAAGTCAAGATGAAAGGGTAAGAACAACCTCCTACTTAATTTCCAACCATTGAGCTTCCTCGAATGCTTTTCAATTTCAATGACAATGGCCAACCGCAACTTCCTATGATGAAAGTGATCACCATAGCTGTCAGGCCCATGAGTCAGGCGGGTGCGTTTAATTGACGGGTTGGCGGGAGTTGGCACGAGCACACGATGGGTGAGCGACGAGCTGGGCGGTTGAACGACAAGTTGAGGGTGTGTGCGAACGGTGCGACGAGCCGATCAAACGAAGGAAATGTGGGACGCGAAAGTCATCTTGTGAAAATGACTAAGTGTTGGGCGATGGAAAGTTTATATGTGGGGGCCGTTTCGCACATGGGCGCCAACACCATAGGCCGACGCGAAGTTGGGGCAAGTTGGATGAAATGGTGGGTCAACTTGGTGAGTCGACATCCCAAATGATGGGCCAACTACCATATAAGTAAAGCGTTGGAATGGTGGCAAAAGGCATCAAGTGAAGTTTCAAAGTGTTCATGTGAGCTAACTTGGAGAGGACTGATATTTGGCAGAGTATAGGCGGACTTTTGGGACGAAGCACTGAGTTGGGAAAAACATAGAAAATGGAGCCGCAGGTCGTGCGAGGGCGTTCGGACAAGGGCGTCAAGCCGAAGGACCGAACGAGCGAGGGCGTCCGAGGATATTTGTTTGAACAACCATTCGGGCGAAGGCGTTCGGGCGATGAAGTGTAAGGGCACTGAGCCAAATGATCGAATGGGGTAAGTCATTCGAAGATGTTTGGGTGAAGTCATGCGAAAGTGTTCGGGCGAGGGCGCCGGGTTGAATGATTGAACGGGCGAGGGCTTGTGAGGGCACCGGGCTGAATAATTGAACAGGAAAGGGTGTGCGAGGGCGCCAGGCTGAACGACTGAATGGGTGAGGTTGGTTTGAATGTCTAAATGGGCGAGGGCATGTGAGGGCGTCCGCCTGAACAAGTTGAGGGTGTTTGGCTGAACGAATCTAGGCTAAATGATGCGCTGAACAGTGCGATGGTGAACAAGGTGCGAGGGGTGGATGTATCCTTGGGCACTCTGAACGGTGGTTCGGGTGGACTGAACGATGTAGGCTGACTTGCATGAGTTGACAGATATTTTACCAAGGGAACTTGGGGTTTCCTGCAAAGACTATAAAATTGTGTATTTGTGTAAAATTGTTATTGTCATCGGGCAGATTCATTTCAGGGAGTTTCCCCTCCCATTAAATATTTCTGCTGTGCATATAGATAAATGGTAATAATGATGATGATGTTAATGTGAATGTTTTCGCCGTGCTAATGAAAGTGTACTTAGGAAAGTTGAAAAATAAACTAAGTATAGAAAGTAGGCGTAGTCCACGATCACAAGTATTGTTAAAAAGAAAGTGGTCAGTGGTGCTGCACCTCCTATAGTGCAGTTGGAAGAGTACCGCCAGTGTAGGAGTGTGATAGTTGGTATTAGAGCCAAGTTCAGTCGAACGGGGTTTACTGAAGGAAGTGTAATAATTTGTGACAGGTTTAGCAGAGGTGAAGCTTCATGTTTGGGCCAAGCTGAACGACAAGACATGGTAGGTTTAGAAGAATGCGAAGGGAGGCTCTTGTTGACATTATACAGGTTGAAGCTAATGAAAGTGGAGAACCCACGGATTCAAGGTGAATTTGAAGTCTTGGAAATGAATGTTGAAGATGAACTTCTTTGACTTGGTTGGGCAATGGAGTAGGTTGCAGCTGTAGATTGTGATGACAAAGAAGAGGAAGTTGTGATGTTTGAGGATGTTGCAGATATGACAACGATAGACGATGAACTTGAAATTGTTCAAGTTGGACCAGGATCGTGCAGTTTGCGGACATTGGTGGATGAGGATACTCACATGGAGGAGCCTCATGATGAAGTAAGTACTACTGATAATTATGTTTCATTTGAGCTTTTAGTAGATGGGCCATATGCAGGGGAGGGAAAAATTAGTTTGCCAATGCGATGGAGGATCTTACCATGGATGTCTACAATGAAGCCTTTTGTGGAGAGGTAAGGACCATTGACTGTTGTAGACCTTGTTGGGGTTGTTTGTGACCTTATGTCAGAAGGTGCAAATGCATATGACAAGGGAGGAACATGATGATCATTGCCGACGAATGGGTCATGTTTTATCCATATGGAGAAATTGGTTAAGTGCCTGACATGACTCATGGACATATTGGAGAAGGGTACACACTTGATTTTGATGACACTTGGGTGGAATTCTCATGGCCGATACCAAGAGGAAGTCTTGGTGGAACCTTCAGTGGGGGAGCTATTATGGAAGAGACTCATGACTTGATTATGATATGGTTTGGGTGACCGAGTTCACTAGACCAGATTGCAGACTTGGATGAGGATGACTGATTGTTGTGATGGGTCTACTTAGTTGGACAACACGGGCAACTTGAGTCATAAACATAAAGTTGGAGACATGGAGCATGGAAGTCTTATGCAGGAGCACTTGTAGAGGTGTCACTTATAGGCATCCAATGAGGAGTGCCAAGATAGGGATGTTATGCAGATGGATTTTCTGAAGTGACATGGAGATGTTTTACTTATGAGCTGATGGGGATGTTGTGCACTTGGGTACAACAAGGCCATGGACTTGGTTGGACTTATGAGCAGACTATGGAGCATTCCCACTACATGGAGAGCTGATGCTTCTTGCAGAGACCTTTGGTTTGAGACATGTATGCTTGCTAGGATGTTGGTTGGAGATGAATCATGGAGCTCATGATGACATGAGGTTGTGACTTTTGGGGACTTCATGTTATGGTGGACTTGGAGGATCTGAGGCATTGAGAAGCTGAGGTCAGGGACTTTGATGTAGTATGGGGTGCATACTTTTGAGTACATTTATGGGTGTACTTGAGAGAGTGACTTGTTGTGGAGGATTGATATGAGACACCTTGGAGTGACAGAGTTGCATCGATGATGATTCCTTGGTGGCAACACTTGGGCATGGGTTGAGCTGAGACTTAACCACTTTTTACACATGGGAGCTAATTGGTTTCTAACCATGGGCAACACATGGATGATGAGATAGGTGTATACTTGCTTTTATGGCAGACTTGAGGGATGGCACATTACATATATGATGGAGGTTGCTTCATGGACCTGGATGTGGCACATCGAGAGTCGGCCTGATGAGAGGATCTCTTCATTTTGAGGAGATGGATTTTACACATATGAATGATGATGTTGGGATAGATGCGACTAATTTCATGCAGCGCATTGACACCAAAAATCATGGGCAAAATGTTGCAGACGAGATGGAGTTTACTTCATGGACCTAGGCATGGCTTACATTTTGATGGAGATGGAGATCGATTCTTGATCAAGTTGCTGTTGTGATAGAGGTTAGGAGAAATGAATGATGATGGCATGAAGATGCACACTCTCATGGTTTGAGCATGATAGTTGGCGTAGCTACTCGACTAGTTCAAATCATGGGGTCCGGAAGTGTATAGAAATGTGTTAGCATTGTGTTGGAGTATCATGGCAGCAGTTCACAAGATGGTGATACATGATGAGGTCGACACGATATGTTGCGGTAAGAATGTATCTTGAGTTGGAGGGACCAACCTTCCACGGTGAGGCAACATGTGGAGATTGCAACGGATGTGGTTGATGATCATGGGTTGAGGAGACTTTCTGATTCATGGAGGACATAGACAGAAGGTTGGAGGACATAGGCTGTATGAGCATCTTGGATGTTGGAGCTAGTAGCACTTTACAATAGTGGTTGATTAGTAGCCTTGGCGACGGGTGGTTGCCGGGATGGAGAATTATCAAGGATGACAACCGTTTAGAGTGGGGGAGTATGTCAAGCCCACGAGTCGGGCGTGCCGGGAAGGCGTGTTTAATCGATGGGTCAACGGGAGTTGGCATGGGCGCACGACGTGCAAGCAATGAGTTGGGCGGTTGAATGGCAAGTTGAGGGCGAGTGTGAACGGTGCGACGAGCCAACCGAATGAAGGAAACGAGTTGGGCGATTGAATGGCAAGTTGAGGGTGCGTGTGAACGGTGCGATGTGAAAGTCATATTGTGGAAATTTTATATCTGGGCTTGGTCCCACACATGAGCTCTCACATCATGGGCTGATGTGAAGTTGGGGCGAGTTGGATGAAACGGTGGGTCAGCTTGGTGAGTCGATGCCCCAAAGAATGGGCCAACCGCCATATCAGTAAAGTGTTGGAATGGTGGCAAAAGGCATCAAGTGAAGTTTCCATGTGTACATGCGAGCTCGAGGGTGAGCTAACTTGGAGAGGACTGAAATTTGGAAAAGTGCAGGCAGATTGTTGGGCCGAAGCACTGAGCTGGGGAAAACGCAAAAAATGGAGCCATAGGTCGTGTGAAGGCATTCGAGCGAGGGCGTTTGAGGGCGTTGGGCCGAACGAATGAACGGGCGAGGGTGTCTGAGGGTGTTTGTCTGAATAACCGTTTAGGTGAAGTCGTGTGAAGGCATTCAAGCGAGGGAATGTGAGGGTGTAGCGCCGAATGATCAAACGGGTGAGGGAATGCGAGGGCACCGGGCTGAACGATCGAACGATAAAAGGCATGCAAGGGTGCTGGGCTGAACGACTAAACGGGCGAAGTTGGTCTGAACATTTGGATAGGCGAGGGCATCTGCCTGAATGAGTTAAGAGCATTCGGATGAATGAGCCGAGGCTAAACGAAATGCTGAACAGTGCGACGATGAACAAGGTGCGATGGGCAGAAGTATCCTTGGGCACTCCGAACGGTGGTTCAGGTGGACCGAATGGTGTAGGCCGACTTGCATGAGTTGATAGATATTGTACCAAGGAAACTTGGGGTTTCCTGCAAAGACTATAAAATTGTGTATTTATGTAAAATTGTTATTATCATCAGGCAGACTCATATTTTAGGGAGTTGCCCCTCCCGTTAAAGATTTCCGCTGTGTATATAGATAAATGGTAATAATGATGATGATGTTAATGTGAATGTTTCCACTATGCTAATGGAAGTGTACTTAGGAAAGTTGAAAAATAAACTAGAAAGTAGGCATAGTCCACGATCGCAAGTATTGTTAAAAAGAAAGTGGTCGGTGGTGTCGCACCTCCTACAGTGCGGTTGGAAGAGTACCACCAATGTAGGGGCGTGACACTAGCAATGATGTGAGAGTTCTCAATACAAACATGGTGCATAGTTTTCTCTACCTACTTCACTATCATTGAGAAGCGGGAAAAAATAAATTTATATTTTTATAAAAAATTAATTTAAAATTAATATAATTTATTTATTTTTTCAACTATAATTTAATACTTATAATTATTTATTATTGGAATAATATTATATTTTAAAATTTTCCAAGGGCGTGTGAGTAATCACAAAATAATAGAAAGTCATGAAGGGATTAGAGAACTGTGATAGGTGAGGCCTCGCAGCCAGAAGGGTATTTATGTAGATTGTACATTGAATGAAATTATTTCGAGAGCAATCAAAAAGTAATAGCAAGTCATGAAGGGATTAGAGAACTGTGATGGGCAAGGCCTCACAGCTAGAAGGGTATTTATGTAGATTGTACATTGAATGAAATGATTTCGAGAGAAGTAAAATTTTTAGATTAAAAATGAACTAATATTTAAATAAAAAATAATGTTCGTTATTATAATAAAAATTTGACTATGTATATTTGGTTAATTTTAGTTAAAAACATTATAAAATATCAATAATTATATCCTCAATATGATAGCTTGATTAGTTATTATGCAATTTGATACGTACATGTGTAGTTCTATTTCTGTTCAACCTAGAGTTAACACTTTTTCTAATGATTACAATACTTCAGGTTGAATACAAATGAAATTACAATGTATACTATAATAAAAAAACAAAAATAAATATACATTTTTTTAATGATGATTACAATGCTCCAGGTTGAACACAAATGAAACTACAATTTATACTACAATAAAAAAAACAAAAATAGATATACATACTTGGTTTGTTTTGATTGAAAACATACAAATATGAAATAATTAAAACAAAAACAAAAATCTTATATTTTTACTTGAGTGTGGGAGACGTATAACTCATTATTTTTCAATACAAGATTTAAAATTTTTTATTTGAGTATCCATGTTAAATAATTTATTTCAATATCAATTTCATATCACACACACAATAATAGTCAAATATGAGTTTCTGTTGGATACCTGAATTTGAATGAAGGCTACCATGAGACATGAACCACTTTCACAAAGGCTCTACTTGTTTGGAGCATACCCCCTTGTGGCGCTTATAACCCTAAGCTTGATTATATTTAGTTTATGGTAATAAGACATGACACTATCACCAAATGGTGGTGGAAGTAAGTTTGGAAGGCCAAATTCCCTGGAAACTCTAAGTTCTTAAGGTGGTGCCTAATGGAAAACAAAGCCCCAACTTGGGACACTATTAGAAAAGATATCTAGCAAGGCCTAGTTGGTGTCCTTGTGTAAGAATGCAGAAGAATAAACCATGCATATTTTCATGACTTGCCCTTTTTTTAGTAGGTTTGACATATATGCAAATAGGTTGCAGGATACTCAAGGGATTGGGTTGGAGAGAATATGAATTGAATCTCAAATCTGTCATGTGTTGCTTTCAAAACTCCACTCCTAATTTTGTCTTTGGGTTTGTCATTGAATCAAAATAGAGCCATATTCCAAGAAAAGCCTTCAATTGTTGAGCAATCTATGGTTGAAACCACGCCTATTTTAGCTCATTTTTCTCAGGAAAAAGTGGTCGCCCCTCCTAGAATGGTAATTGTAGAAAATATTGAACATCACGTCCCTTGAGATTTTTTTGATGGTGCATCAATTAACTTTGAGTGGAACAAAGGTGGGGGCTTTATCCTTTCATTTTAGTCTCTCGTTTTTTAAAGTAAAAATGGGGTTAGGCCCTGGAATCAATAACAAGGCTAAACTCTAGCTTGCAAGAATTTGCTCCTCTTCGCCTTAGATAAATACTATACTCATATCCAAGTTTTTGGGGATTCCATGCTAATCATCAATTGGTTAAATGGCATTTAAATTTGGAGAAACATTTCTTTCATGCCCAACTTTGATGAAATTAATAGGTTGATAAGTTATTTTAACGACTTCACTTCACTTGAAAACTTTCCCAAAGAAAGTCTCTCAATCGTTGTAGGACCCTCGGAGGTCAGAAAACATCATGTCGACATCACTAGTTCTATTTTATTTCATAGGCCTATTACCTCTCAAAATAACAAGTGACCTAAAGGGGATTCCTAAATGGTCGAATGCTAGACCAAGGGCAACAAATGGAGACTTAACCCACTGTCACTTCATTTAAGGCTCCCTACTATTTACAAACCTTCACCGATGGGAGGTGACCCGGTATATATGAAGTCACAAATGAAGGATAAATCAACAAGTGGATATAAAGTGTCCCAAATAATCCCTTTCAATAAGAGGTTCAAGAACGAAGCTTGCTTGCTTTTTAAGAAAGGTACAATGTCTTCTAGGAGAAGGATGGGAGGAGTTGAGAGTAAGGTTTAGGGGAATAAATATTGTGAAAGAGTTTCCTAATCCCTAAAATCCTGATTGAAATTGGTATCCTGGATTGTTCTTGAATAATTCTCTTTTCAAAGAAATGGGACCACACAGGAACAAGTGGACCCAACGTAGGTTAGGAGGTGAGAGTTTAACAACCAATGATGTTCTTAACCTAGAAAAGGAGGGGGAAAGGATCATAGAAATAAATTTCACTTAAAAGCTTTGAATTGATCCTATGAGGCACTAGCCTTGGGGATACTAGGGCAAAGTTTGATATCAGAGCTAGGGCTTGGATTTTCTCAAAATTCCACCATTGGAATGGCATCAAAATTGGAGGAGGCCTTGAGGAGACATCAACACAAGAGAGTCTAGGAGATAGAACTTTTTTTAGGTCTATTTTGTCGGAAAATGATGCCCCAGGCATTAAAGGAATTTTTAGCCTAAAAACGGCCTCCTAAGGAAAAATAATTAAATAATAAAATAAGAGTTATGAATTTTGGAGGAAAAAAGAAGAAAAGTGTTTTTTTTTTTTAAATTGTATTTTGGCTCATCCCCTCACATGTTTACTCAAATTTCAACTGTAGACACTCATTGGATGCATAATTAAATTTCACATCGAACGAGTACCCATCATGCATACTTTTGAGAAGACCCACATTGATAAAAATTTAAGATACATTAAAATAATGTGTTGAGCATGCATTTTTAATGTATGTTTTTTTTTTTTTTTTTTAATCAATGTGACTCAAGATGATGACCAAGAGGAAAAAGGGAGAAAGAAGTATTGCATTCAATGGATTGTGTTTTCCCAAAATCATAATCTAAAGGATCAAATGATTTGAACATAGAATCATACTCAGGAGAAGTGGGGGCCTTATCAATTTCATTAGTATCAAAGATTGAGTCTCTCTTAAAAGGAAAATTGATCACTTCCAACTACCCCTCTTTATGCAAAGGAAAATGAAGGTTCTCGTTCCCAAGGGTATCAATTGTTATGCCATCATAATTAGTTTCCTAGGGGAAGGGAAGACTAACCTCATCCTCATCCTCCTTGTCAGTGTTGTAAATGGGAGCACAATCAAATTGAGGACCAACAATTTCCCATTTTTCCTTTTTTAGTGTGGAAATAATATTCAATTTCATCTTTCAAGGGGATAATTGGATCATCTCTCTCAAGTTTTCAAAAGGGGATTCATTGGGAGTAATATCCTTAAGAAAGGTAGGGTTGGTCTCAATTTCAATTTCCATACATTCATCCTTCCTAGCACATATGCCCTCAAAATTATCATTTTCATCATGTGGACCTAAGGAGGACTCGAATTCTTGCTCATTACCTAGATTCTTAATGTCTTGATGATGCTCGATGAAGGCTTCCTCTCGGATGTTTAATCTAGGGTGTACTTGGAAATGTCTAATAAAGCCATCAATGAATTCTTTAATAAATGATATACTCCTAGGTTCATGATCATGCAAGCATGAGTTATGACCATCGAGAGATCCCATGAAAAATAACATAAGGATGTTTTTGTGGACAAACTTTTCTCTTGAATCATGTGTAGTGAATCTTTCTACGTGGTCAATTCTGGAGAGTGGATCACCATCAAACAGGGGCACCCCACATACCATCCTTTCGTGACATGATTAGGATGCCCATGGATATTAGAAATGTTCAAAGAATGACATTTATGAAAGAATGACAACCTATTTGAGGTATACATGAAAAATATGTAGGAGTCGCTAGGGTGGAATTAAAGATGCCTATAAAAATGCTTTCTTCACCCTACAAGCATCTAACTCAAAGTTCAATGAATAACTAGGGCTTCATTCTTCCAATGGAGTCATCAATAATGATATGTCAACGTGTCATATGGGGAACAAAACAAACGTTTTGTGTCCCCATCAACAACACCAAAATGTTACTGCTCAAACTAGTTGGAGGCCTAAAGGGGATTCCTAAAGGGTTGAATGCTAGACCAAGGGAAAAAAATGGAGACTTATCCCACTGTCACCTCAGCTAAGGCTCCCTACTATTTACGGACTTTCACCGATGGCAGGAGACCCGATATATATGGAGTCATAAATGAAGGATATATCAACAAGTGGATATAAAGTGACCAAAATAATCCCATTCCAGAAGAGGGTCAAGGATGAAGCTTTCTTGCTTTCTAAGCAAGGTGCAATGTCTTCTAACAGAAGGATGGGAGGATTTGAGGGCTAGGTTTAGGGAATATCAATTGTGAAAGAGTTTCATAATCCATAAAATCCTTATTGAAATTGGTATCTCAAATGGTTCTTGAAGAATTATCTTTTCAATGAAATGGGACTACACGGGATCAAGTGGACCCAACCTAGGTTAGGAAGTAAGAGTTTAGAAACCAATGATGTTCTTAACGCAGACAAGGAGGGTGAAATGATCAAAGACATAATTTTCACTTAAAGGTGTTGAATTGATCCTATGAGACACTAGCCTTTCTGATACTAGGGAAAAGTTTGATCTCAGAGGTAGGGCTTAGCTTGGATTTTCTCACAATTCCATCATCAAAATTGCTTCAAAATTGGAGGAGTCCTTGAAGAGACACCAACGTAGGAGAGACTAATATATTGAACTTTTTGGAGGGCTATTTTGTCGGGAAAATGATGCCCTAGGTGGCCCAACTTGGCTAGAGCTAGGAAAAGGTGAAAAAGAGTTGATTTTAGGCGAGAATATCTTGGTATATTAGTGCCTTAGTCTTGGGAGAATGGAGTCTATGTTAAATATTAATGAGGACATATGTTCTTAGTCAAGAAGGCCTCAAGGCTACATTGTTCCCAAGGATAAGAGAGCGAGACCACGCAACCAAAATCAGGGTTTCCCATGAAATACAATCCCTAAAACCAAATGGTTAATAAAAGAGTTTCCATAGGACTAGAATGAAAGGTTAATATCCAAAAAGGGTCTAGGGGTTAGCAGGTGTTGGATCCCTACTTTATATTCCTAAATTTATAAGTATTTATTTATTTATTTTTATCTTTACTTATTTATTTGAAAAATAAAAATTATTTATTAGTTTATTTATTTTTTAAAATTTTAATAGAATTTTATTTATTTATTTACTTATTCATATTAAAAAAAATTATGTGATTTACGATACTAGTGGTAGGAATATAAATTTATTATAAAAATAATTTAACAATATTATCTATAATATTAATATTTGTCATAATACTAATTTTGAGTAGTTTTTAATTTTTTTAACATAATCAATTGGATTAATTTATCATAATAGTAATTTTGAGTAATTTTTTTTTTTAACACAATCAGACACAACCAGTCCCTCACGTGAGCCCTTGTAGAACATGCTGAGAAATCAGAAAACCATGTCTGCATTGAAGAATCCAAAGTCATTTCTAAAATTGATCATTTCCCCACACAAAGCTGAAATTGATCATTTCCCCCCACGAAACTAAGGGAATCAATTGAGATTGAAAGGCATGCCAGAAACCTTAATAGGAATGATGGTTGGAAACCAAGTAAAAACCGGATTTGAGCTCTCTTCATAACTCCTCCTCCCTTTCCTCACCTTCATCTTTTTATTCCTCTTATTTTATCCTTGTTTTCCTTTTTATTCTCTTTAACTTCATATGTTCAGCCATCCAAAAATTTATTCGAATCCTTTACTGTTAACTTTGCTTTCCTCCTTTTCAAAAAAAATAAGCTATCCTCTTTCTTATCATGGTCAATAATCTTATTAGAGGTATTGGTAAAGTATAATGAAATAAAATAAAATATTTTATTTTGAATCATTGAATAAGTCACCCCTAACTAATAATATTATAATTAATTATTTTTAGGTAATATTATTATAAAAATTGATAATTAATTTATAATATTGAAATTAATATATTCAATTATTTTGAACCAAATTTATATTGAATATGTCCTATCAAATAGTTTTATATAAATTAATTATTCTTAATATTATTATGTAAATTGGTTGATTGTATTGAAAAAAGTTTTCAATCAAATTTATTGTATAAACTTGTCAACTCTAACAAATAATATTATATAAAGTAATTATTATTATAATATCCATATAAAATATTTAATTATTACATAACAACTAGTTTTTAACTAAATATTAAATAATTTAACAAACATTTCTTCATCACGTATTCTTAAATAATATTTTCTCTCCTTAGTAATAAGTTCACCAATGGCTAACCCTGAACAATGATGCATGCCTGCTATTTATTCTTTGAGATTGATTGATTTCTCACCTTGTCTTCAGGATGAACCACATCCTAACGATGAGATTGGAAAGACTGATTTCTACAATCAATTGGATTAATAATATTATTAATAGATTTTATTTTAATAATATTATTTATAATATTAAAATTCAATTTTAATAATAATTGTATCTATAATAAAAAATTAGTTTGGTTTCGTTACTTTTCCTCGGTCAAATCATAATATTAAAAATTATTAATAACGTGTATTAAGTAAAACTATGTTATATTCCAACTACTACTTAGTTTCTCTCTTCATCTATTTATTTAGTTGCCTAGATCTGGTTAGTCATGTTGTCCTACAGATGAATCACACTAGTTGGTTCGAAATGAAGAGATTATCTCCTATATGATTTTTACTTAAAAACACTATAGTAAATATTCCAATGTCTTTCTCTTGTTTAAATATATTTTAAAGTCAATTTTACCAACAACCCCATAATAAAACAATAGGCAAACATTTGGTCCTCTTTTAAATATATTTTTAGATCAATTTTATGTGAGACCCAACCAATTTTTTTTGGGAATTTCAATCTTAAGCTGTAAATGAAAAAGAAATTGCATATCGTGTATATTTTTTAGATCAATTTTATGGGAAACCCAGCCAATGTTTTTTGGGAATTTCAATCTTAAGCTATAAATGAAAAGGAAATTGCATATGGTGCATATTTTTTTAGATCAATTTTATGTGAAACCCAGTCAATGTTTTTTTTTTTTTTGGGAGTTTCAATCTTAAGCTGTAAATGAAAAAGAAATTGCATACGGTGTATATATATATATGATTGGATCCCAAACCTGAAATATATAAAAATTCTGTATAAAATTAAATAGATCAAAACGCAGAAATATACTTTGTTGATTCAGTACTTCGATGATCCGAATTTACGACCACGTTAAGGATGGGTTTCACTCTTCTCGGTTCTTGTGGCGTTACAACATTTTGTAGCGCTGATGGTGCATGTGGGATACGTGATGAGGTCGCTGAAACCATTGATGCGGTCTGTTGTTTGTTATTTTGCGGGAGTGTTGGTGCTTTGGTTGAAGAGGCGATGGAGGAGTCGTGCCGTGCTGGGTAGATAAGTTAGCTTCTTCACTATCGGAAAACGCCCACTATCATTCTTGGCTGAAATTTCTTGCGCTTTGTATTGAGAAATGTAGTTGCTGGTTCAACATTGAAAAACATCCCGCAATACCGAAGCAATAAAACCGAGTTTGTTGCAACCTACAACGAACTTTCAACAGTCAATAGAACTCGTAAACAACCACAAGTCAATATCTGAAAATCTACTCGCACATCAAATATCTAATTGAATGCCCAGTCTCGACAGTTTAACTAACAGTTCAACGATTTGTTTTGTGCAATAGTAATGATTCATTAGATATGTCAACCACAGGGTTTTCAGTTTATCATTGCTCAAACTGTCGGCCTTTCTTTGAAGTGTATATTAAATTTAACCTAGGATATAATAAACCCTGAAAGGGTTAAAAGGAAATAGATTTCAGTGTTTGGAATTAATAATGATTTCTATTGCTTTATTTTTTATCTTAATCCCTAGAGAAACGGATTATATATATTTATAAATATGTATGTGAAATACTTTTTATTATTTTGCTTTTATAATATATTTAAATTTAATTTTAAAACAATAAAAAATCTGAAAAAGATTTTTAATTATTTGTCTTTTTATTTGTTTAACAATGGTTTAGGATGGTTTTTATTTATTTATTATTTATTTTTTTATTACAATTTTTCAGTGTTATTATTTATAATAATTAATTTTAATATTATTATTAGCGACCTTGATAATAATAATAATAATAATAATAATAATTAATTTAATTCTTTATTTACAATCAATTTCCATCTATTGCTTCATTTTAATTAGAAAAGTTGTTTATTAATTAATGATAAATTTTTAGTCAAAACTACGTGTTATATTCTAACAACTAACATTTCTTCCATGATCTCGTTCTTCATCTTGTCATGAAGATGAACCACACTGACAGTTCTAAATGCGTAGACTTTAAGTTTCTTTATGTATTTTTTACGGAAAAATCTCTCAACATTTATAATATGGATCACATAAGGGTGAATTAAGAAATTATACACACACACACACACACACACACACACACACACACATATATATATATATATATATATATACTAGCACAACCATATTAGTAAATGTGGTTGATATACTTAGATTGGCATATGAAAGGTTGAAATTGTTATTGATCAACATATATCAATCACATTTACTAATATGATTGTGCTAGTTAGTGGCCACCTATGTGGGGTGAAGTTAGTGACCATTGCTGAAGATGGTTGATGATTTTGATCATGGTTGAAAAGGTTGATTGAAGTTGAAAAGGTGTGATTAAAAGTTGACCATGGTTAATCTTTAATGGAACAATGTATTAATGTTATAATGATCTAACAATGTTACATTAATATTAACCATTGATACATTGTTACAATGATGTTACATTGATATTGAGCATAGTTTATCATTATCAACCATGGTTCACAATGGTTGACCATTGTTACATTATTGTTAATGTTAGTGCAACATTAATGTTACAAAAATAAATACATTAATCATTGAAGTGGGTTGAAAATATTGGAATCACTATTGTCGTTACACCAAAACCCACATGTGTTAGTAAACAAATGCATCATTAGAGTCAATAGATCCACATGAGGCAGTTAAGGACATGTCTCAAAACACACGGGCAACATTGATTTATCCAATGTCCAACAATCTCTCTCTAACGTGACCCAAGTGTGATTCGAACTCAACACCTTTTGGTCTGATACCACTTGTTGGGAAAAACACTAAGGGGGGTGAGTGAATCAATATTTTTAATTTGGTTTAAATTTCAGTTAAAATACTTGGTGTTTAAAGGTGTTTGCAGGTGGATTCCAAACAATAAAGAGGTTTCTGTTAAGTCCAAAGGGAGAGATTGTTGGACATTGGATAAGCTAGAACTCTCCGTGTGTTTTGTGACATGTGCTTAACTGCCTCTTATGGATCTGTTAACTCTAGTGATGTGTTTGTTTACTAACACGTGTGCATTTTCATGTAACAAAAATCATGATTCCAACAATTGGTATCAGAGCAGGTCCCTAAGAAGAAGATTGATCGCTTAAAGGGAGATCTAATAGGAGGAGCAAATTGGAAGGAGGATTTTCAACAAAGACACCTTTGTTTAATGGAACTAACTTTATGTTTTGGAAGGTCGAAATGGGATCATATTCGCAGGAACTAGGAGTTGTATGGGTAATTGTTGAAGGTAGTTACGAATATCAAGCCTCCATTCCAACAGATGAAGCAGGAATGAAATAGTATGAGAACAATACGAAGGCATTAAATGTTATCATAGGAGGATTAACTGAATTTGAGTTTGTGAAATTCATGTATCTCAGCACCGTAAAAGAAGTATGGGATAAAATTTTCCAAAGCTTTGAAGGTGACACTAAGGTAAAAAGTGCTAAAATTTAATTATACAAAATTCAATATGATTTTTTTAGAATGCATGATGATGAAAGCATTGCAATTTTTTTCCTTAGGTTAGATGAGACTATTAACACAATGAGAGGTCTCGGTGATAAAATTGAATATGTTATTGTTGTTGAAATTATTGTGAGATCACTAATCGCAAAGTTCGATACCAAAGTATATTCCATTGAATAAATTTAGAGTTTGAAAAGTATTACTCTAGAACAGCTTCATGGGATTTTGACTTCTTACAAGATGAGAAAAAGGGGGAATACCTTAGAGATCAAAGAAGTTTCATTCAAAGCCATATACAAAGGAAAAGAAAAGGAAGAGCCTAAAGATACAAGCTACATTTTAGATGAGGAAGAAGAAAATTTTGTGAGGAAGCTGCAAGTAGGAACTAATAATTTCAAAGGTAAACTTCCTTTCAAATTTTTTTCTTGTGGAAGAGTAGGCCACTATGCTTCTAAGTGTCCTTATAAATAAAATCATGATAAAGAAAAAATAAAGAATGTTTCAATAAATAATTTTAAAAGGGGTTTCTCTAGGAAGAAAAGTTTTTATACTCATGAAGATAGTGAGTGATCTTCCAATAATGAGGATGATAAATCAGACTCTAATCAAGAATACCAATTACTTATGGCCTTTGAAGAACAATGTGCAAATGAGTATGATAGTGATGATAATTTTATGGATTCTTTAGGAGAAATTGATAGACTTTGTGCCATAAATAAGGATCAAGAAAATATAATTAGTATGTATAAAGAAAATAACCTAGTTGAAGAAATAACTGAGTGAAACATCTATCTAGATGAGGCTAAATTAGAAGAACAATCTTTGAAGAAACAGGTCCAAGAAAAAAAGAAACATTGTGAAAACTTTGAACTTGAAATTATAGGTCTAAGAAAGGAACTTAAGAAAACAAAGGAACAATTAAATATAAACCTTATATTTTCTAAAGGATCTAAAACATTAGAGGAAATCATTAAGGTTTAGCATTCTCCATTAATTAATAAAAGTGGTGGATATAATGAAAATCAAAATGGTGAAACATTAGAACCTATGAAATCTATTGAAGCAGGTACAAAAAGCTATGCCAATGTTGTAAGAGGAGGCAATCATCAAAACAATAAGGCCCAATAAAAAAATGAAGGATCAAACTGTACTCAGGAAAGACAACCTTTCCATGAACAGAGGGAAATCTCTCACGAAGGTACTATACTCCTAGGTATTCTTACTTCAATGTTCAATGCTTCACTTGTCATAATGTTGGTAACAATGAAATTCATTTTGTTTCTTATAAAACAATTATGAGTAGAGAAGCAAGAAATCAACATAATTCAAGTATGTTAAAGAAGTATTCTTATAATTATTTCTCCCCTATTTAGAATGAAGTTGAATGTTCTATTTGCAATAAATTTTGTCATGAAGAAACTGAGTGCAGAAGTATGAAGAATCCATCTTATTAGAATGAGCATAAATCATAACTTCCCAAGGTATGGAAAAATAAGATTACTTCCTTTGAAAAATGTGTTATATCCTTGTATGCAGGAGATAAAGAGAATCAATGGTACATTGACAACAGTTTCTCAAAACAGATGATACGTGACAAAGATAAGTTTATTTCTTTTAATGAAATTAAAAAGGAAAGGAATGTGACTTTTGGTGATAATTCACGTCCTATTATTAAAGGAAAATGATTTGTGCCGTTGAAAGAAAGCGTCAAAGTTGAGAACGTAATAATTGTTGATGGACTAAAGCACAATCTATTAAGTGTTACTAAAATGTGTGATCAATGGCATGAATTATTTTTAAGAGGCTACTAGTATGAAGAATATCCACGTATGTATGTGAATATATAGAAGCAAATTTGCGTACAAATCTTAAATTACTAAATGAAATATTCGGTGAAAATAACAACACATGTCAAACCCTAATATCTACGCACATACTATCAAAATCTATAGATATAAACAAATATATATTCATATCATAGTTCCATCATAGTCACGGATCCTGCATTGTTATACTTTTTAAATAAGTAAATCAATCAAGAATATATTCAATACATCTTCAAATCTGAGCCTTCTCCTTGCTCCCTGCTGCACACCCATTCCAAACTAGATCGCACAAGAATAATTCATTACATTTCACACATAACTCCTTGATCTCCATCTCCTTATATATATTTTGCCTTTACGAGTACCACAGTCAAATACTTTGGTAATTTTACTGGTATTCTCTTCACGGGATCAAATAGACATTGTCGTCACCATACTATGTGAAATTACCATGGTAATGGTTCTTGGTTTTTATTTTCCATGGGTAAGATTTTCGCATGCAACTTTTGTCCATAAAACCTACGTATGCATGCAAATTTTCATCACAAGGGTCTCGTATATGTTTAAAACTTCACATTTTTCATGCATCTTGTGACTAAGATGTCAATTCTCTTGGATATACTATGTAACATTTGCACCATCAATCATGTCATATGTAAAAATTCTATAATAATAATAGTATAACCAATTTGACATCAGGAATAGTATGACCAAGTTAAAATAAATGACATATTTGATAAGTAGATTGTGATCATGGACAACATATTAGTCATAATGCCAACAATCTCTCCGTCTAGACTTGATGACAACCACTCTATGTTTGGAAACCACTTGCAAACACCTTTCAACACCAAGTCTTCTCCCCCCCTTCTACATCAAGGGGAAAGGGTTGAAATAGGCTGAATTAAGTACCTCCCTTTATAGAGTTCAATACTATAAGTCTGATCTAAATCATGAAATATACTTACTAACCATGCTCCTTGTGAGCATATGTTGGATCTTCAAAATATATGCAATAAAAGTACAATATTTTATGACTCATGTACATGGCTATTCACATGAACTCTCCTATAATCATTGAATCTATGATCAGTCACCCAACATAATGGGGTTACATATTTGACCCTAATTTTATACCAATCACCCAAAATAATGGGATTACATGTTATGAAACCAGCTCACAAAAAGATAAAAAAGATAGATCAACGCCTTAGAATTAAGCCTCTTCGAGGGGGAAACCTCCTTTACATTACATAAATGAACAATTCTTAGATGATACAAATGCAAAGACCTCCTTTCTATATATAGGAGTCTAAGGGGTCATAATATAATGAGAGCCCACATAGCAATAATAATGTAAGGGCACAATAATAACAATAGTGGGCTTCTATGAGGCACAATAGTAACAATATGGGCACTACATGGATACATCAATATAATAAGGGGGTTGTACAGATAACAATAAGGGGTTAGGCTAGTAGTATAGGGGCCTAACATGCTCCTCTCCTTCAAAACGTGTTTTCCTCAAAACTTGAGTAGTTCTTGATGCTTCTGTATAAAATTATTTTCCTCCCATGTGGAATATTCAATGGGTAAGTTCTTCCACTTGATAAGAAACTCTGAAATTGATTGATTTCGTAGCTGTCAGGTTATTGTTTCTGTGATTGCTCCAGGTCCCAATATGATTTTTCGTTCCTCTTCAATTTCTAGCAATATTGTTTGAATTGGGATCTTTTGAAACTTTTGAATAAGTGGCCATACTTATTCGTCCTTCTTCCATTCATCCCTTGCTTCGTTTATCCAATCTGGTTGGCTAATAGAAATAGCACAAATCAATGCTTCCACATCCTCATCCTTTCTTGAGAGTTCATTTGCAACAAAATTTTGCTTCCATTTTCTATAGATGATGTCAAATTCATAACCCAACATATTTGTGACACATTTTTTCTGTTCTTCTAAAGATAATAGTTGTTCTAAAAAGTATTTAAGACTATCATGATCCATTTTTACCTTGAAGTGTCTTCCCATTCGGTAAGGTCTCCATTTTTTAAGTGCATGTAGTATTGCCAACATTTCCCTCTCATAAATAGCTTACTTGAGATGTAGCAGTAAAAATACCCAATCACCTACATCAAAACATTTTTCACTACGATGTTGATCTACTTTTTGTTTCATTCAATTTCTCACCAACGTGACGTTATCCTTTAAAAGTTGGAGAACTTGTTTTTGATGCTCAATGTGATCTTTCACTGCTTGAACCATTTTCTTCTTGATATGTCCTTCTATCTTTAGAGTTTGAGGAGTGGTGATTTCTTCCAATCCTTTACAAGATATGGTCAGATCCATTTCTTGATGCTCGATGTGATCTTTCACTTCTTGTAATTTTTTCTTCTTGATATGTCCTTCTATCTTCATAGTTTGAGGAGTGGTAATTCCAACCAATGAATTACAAGATATGGTTGGATTCATTTCTTCTTTCTCGATGTGATATTTCACTTCTTGCACCTTTTTCTTCTTGATATGTCCTTCTATCTTGAGAGTTTGAGAAGTGGTAATTCTTGCCAATGCTTTACAAGAAATGGTCAGATTCATTTCTTCTTTCTATAGGGTTGGGTCCTAGTGTATATCCTCTTCTTTTGATGTTTCTTGATCCTTTTCTTCCTCCTCTTCATACTCTATGCAAAATAATTTCTTCTCAGCACACTTATGACCTTTAGTGCATTTTCTATCACAATTGTAACAAAACCCATTTTCTCTTTTTTCTTCCAATTGTTGTGGTGTAACCCTTGTAGGTTGTGGAAGGCTAGGAGAAACAACAATTCCATCTTTATAGTCGTGAGGGGTAGATTTCCTTGTTGCCATAATTTTACTTTCCACTATGTCACAAAGTCGTTTTACTCTTTCCAATTTTTGTGTTGTTGCTCTTTGTATCCTCATAATGTGCTATCATTTCCTCCATGAGAATTGACTGCATAACAAGCTGTTTACGAGAACAAAGCCCTTATACCATAAAAATTGATCCGGTTCTACATATGAAGATGTAATACATACCTTTTGTAACAGTGGTACACCATATAGATCAAACTATTGCTCCATTTGAAATATCCAGTTTACCTTATCCTTTCCATCAAACTTCCTCATATCGCCTTTTCTTGATTTTACGAGCTCGATCTTGAAATGACTATAACTCTATAATTTTGGATCTTTAAGTTTTCAAATTGCGACCTGCAGTAGCCCTCTGTGTCCTATTTCCAATGGCACCATTCTGATCCAAATTGAATTCTCCAAGGAAGAGTTATGCCAAATCTCCCATAGTGACCTGATTATAGACTAGTTCAGTAGAGAGAACTTGTATGATGTGCCACGTGTCACTGTTTCAACCTTTGGCTTTGAAAGATATATAAAAGAAATTACAGTCTGTCCTCTTTCTGTACCTTCTTACGAAATTTCAATCCAATGCTCAGAGAGAAAGTTACGACGATTTTCCCCAGGTCACCTATTTGGAATGTAATTTAGGAGTCTGTAAAAAGACCAACTTTCTCATATCATATCTCCGCAAATATAGTGCAAAAAGCTTTAAAATTCGGATCCGAGATTTACTGCGATTTTGTCTCGAATGGGTTTTTCTTTTCGGTTTTGAAACATCGTAGAAAAAAAAGTTATAGCGAAAATTCCACGATGACCTATTTGGAGCAGCGAAACCCTAGAATCCAAAGCTCTGATACCAAATGTTTGAAACTAGCTCACAAAAAGATAGAAAAGATAGATCAACGCCTTAGAATTCAGCCTCTTCGAGGGGGAAACCTCCTTTAAATTTCTTAAATGAAAAATTCTTAGATGATACAAATGAAAAGACCTCCTTTCGATATATAGGAGTCTAAGGGGTCATAATATAATCAGAGCCGACATAGCAATAATAATGTAAGGGCACAATAATAACAATAGTGGGCCTCTATGGGGCACAATAGTAACAATATGGGCACTACATGGGTACATCAATATAATAAGGGGGTTGTACTGATAACAATAAGGGGTTACACTAGTAGTATAGGGGCCTAACATTACATACATAGGATGATTTGATCCAAATGTCCCATACATGGAAGAATTTTACAATGATTACAATAAGGGTAATTTCATGACGTTTAAGTAAAGATACATATATGAAATTCGTAACTATAAACAAGTATTTCAACAATGAACTATGTTTGTAGCAAAACCTTGATACACATCAGAAACCATGATGCTCCATATAGACATCTGTAGAATAATATTTTGATAGCAACAACATAAATGAAATAATAGCAACATGAACATCCTAATCATCAAGAAGTAATAAAGTAGATGCAATAATCAAGCATCATGCTTTGGCCAAATAGCAGTTCAGGTACCAGTGTTGGACATAGCAATAAGGAATGAAAAATGGAAGTGCTAAATGTAGCATTCCTATAAATAGCATTTTGGGGTGGATTCCAATTTTAGTTTGTCTTTGAACTAAAATAGGAAGTAAAATTTGAATTTGAACTTAACAGATGTTTGAAAATAAATTAATTAACTCACCATGAGTTATTTAGTTGTGAAAAATTAAACATGAAGTGAATGTGAGGACATGCAATAGTTTCTCCATTAATTGAGGAATTTATCCATTAGTTAAAGAGATAAGGATGAGTTCTAAGTTGAGTTTTAATTAGTTGACTTAGTTAACTGAGTCAAGTCCAGTTAGATTGATTTAAACAATTTGTTTAAATTAATGTGAGTTCAGTTAGTTACTACATGCATGCATATAAATGTCGCATTTCAGATAACTGATTATTCTCTCATGAATAACTCATGCATGTCACTTCAGTCAAAGACTCAGTTGAGATCAGAGGAAGGGATAGTGTACTATCAGTTGGATGGATTTTTCCTATAAGGGAAACTCATCCATGGAGAAGGATTTATCTCCTTCAAGTTTGTGCAATTATTTCTGAGCCAAGTGGATAGTGTGAGGTGGGAATTCACAATTTTGGAAGCACTGGACCCCATGAAAAACTGCGCAAGGAAATAGGAGGCTTGGAGGACTAAAGGAAGGCACATGTGTTGTCTATTCTATCTATGAGCAGTAGAGAGGGATTGTAATGACAGTTGGATAGCTTGAGAGCTATAGATTTATGTAATCTTGAGATATTTCCACTTGTACAATAATACATATAGCGGGGTTTTTAGCTGAAGCTTTCCCTGGAGTATTCTTCTGTGTTTCATGAGTAATTGATTTTTTCTTCTCTGTTATATGTGTTCTGATTGATCTAGCTCAAACTGATTAATCTTCCGCAAAGTTTGTTGTAGAAGTAGATCTTGTATTTTGCTTTAGTATATTGCATTATCAGGTGATCTACAGTGGTAATTTCTACATGGTATCAGAGCTAGCTGATTCGTAGAGAAATTCTACATGGTATTGGAGCAAAGGTGATCAACGCAGAGAACAATATACACGAAGAAGAGAATTCAAAGTAAAAAAAAGTTAGGCCACAAGTTTTCATAGCAGATCTGAATTTTTTTTAAAAAAAATTAGAAAAAAGTAGCAGATCTTGATTCCTTGTGGAAAAAGACCAAAATTAAAAAAAAAAATTGTTTGAATCAGAGTTTGGATGAGGGAGATATCGTTGATTTAAAATCAACTCATTTCCAGAAAATTTCATGATGATGGGAAAGATGAAAGAGATTGGTGTGCTAGCCAAGAACTTGTATGCACTTGAGGTTCAAGATGGATGCAAAGCCTTGAGGAGAAAGGGAAATTTTAGATACTTGTTGGCTGAGAGGAAGAGTACATTACCTCTCAACATGTAGCACCAGAAGAAGTCTCAGACAATTGTAGAGGAGCCACAATGGGTGAAGCAACTTTAGAAGGTTGTGGAGCAGCCACAACTAGAGAAGCCGAGAGGAGACCAAATGGAGGCATCCACTCATGCAAATACCTCCACTAGGGGGAAATTTTGAGCCAAGTGGGAAGAGGGATCACATGCATCCATACCTCTAGGTAGGAGGTGAGGCGATGTGGAGTGACAGTCCCAGGAAGGCTGGAATAGGGGCAGGATCATTGAGGTACCAAACCTCTTTGATTAGACCTTGCTACGGAAGCCCCAATGAGGAATATCAGGACTGGCTGAGTGGGTAGAGATAGATGCAGATAGAGCGGCAAGGAGAGCTACAATGTTAGAATACCAAGATACTGTAGAGCTAAGAGGTTGCAACAATGCGAGAGGAACACGAGTGTTGCACTAGTGCAGGATGGCACAAAGAGGTGTGAAATATTGCGAGATGCATGGAGTTTTGTGGTATCTCAAAGGTCAGAGAGGGAGCACTTGTCAGTGGCAGAGGGAGCTTCAGCATCAGAGTATGTTTGTAGCGCAACAAAGAGGTCAGTTGGGAGTTTTTTTTTTGTTTCTAGAGTTGTTGGAGCATCCACACTTGGGAGAAGTGTTGCATGCAGAACATTCCAAAGGTTCAGGATTGGGTTCGAGTTGAATGCTTGTTTTGTTGAGAGGGAGTGTTGAGAATGGCAACAAGAAATGCTAAAAATAGAAGTGCTAAAAATAGCATTTCTATAAATAGTAGTTCAGGTACCAGTGTTGGACATAGAAACAAGGAATGAAAAATGGAAGTGCTAAAACTAGCATCGCTATAAATAGCACTTCAGGATAGATTCCAATTTTAGTTAGTCTTTGAACTAAAATAGGAAGTAAAATTTGAATTTGAACTTAAGAACTGTTTGAAAATAAATAAATTGATTCACCATGGGTTAATTAGTTGTGAAAAATCAAACATGAAGTCTATGCGAGGACATGCAACAGTTTCTCCATTAATTGAGGAACTTATCCATCAGTTAAAGAGATAAGGATGAGTTTTAATTTTAGTTATAATTAGTTGGCTCAGTTAACTGAGTCAAGTCCAATCAGATTGATTTAAATAGTTTGTTTAAATTGATGAGAGTTTAGTTAGTTAATGCATGCTTGCATATAACTGCTACACTTCAGATAACTAAGTATTCTCTCATGAATAACTCATGCATGTTAGTTCAGTCAGAGACCCAGCTGAGATCAGAGGAAGGTAAAATGTACTATCAGTTGGATGGATTTTTCCTATAAAGGAAATTCAACCATGGAGAAGGATTTATCTCCTTCATGTTTGTGCAATTATTTCTGAGCAAAGTGAGTAGTGTGAGGTGGGAATTCACACTTGTGGATGCACTAGATCATAGGAAAAATTGAACAAGGAAATATGAGGCTTGGAGGACTAAAGGAAGGCACATGTATTTTCTATTCTGTCTATGAGCATTAGAGAGAGATTGTATTGAGAGATGGATAGCTTGAGAGCTAAAGCTTTGTGTAATCCTAAGTTATTTCCACTTGTATGATAATACAGATAATGTGGTTTTTAGCTGAGGCTTTCCCTAGAGTATTCTTCTGTGTTTCACGAGTGATTGATTTCTTCTTCTCTGTTATATGTGTTCTGATTGATCTAGCTCAAATTGATTAAGCTTCCGTAAAGTTTGTTGTAGAAGTAGATCTTGTATTTTGCTTTAGTATATTGCATTATCAAGTGATATATAGTGGTAATTTCTACATGGTATTAGAGCTAGCTGATTTGTAGAAAAATTCTATATGGTATCGGAGCAAAGGTGATCAAAGTAGAGAATGATATACATGAAGAAGAGAATTCAAAGTAAAAAAAAATTGGGCTGCGAGTCTTTAGAGTAGATCAGAATTTTTTTGTGGAAAATTTTCAGAAACAGAGAGAAGATCTGGATTCCTTGCAAAGAAAGACCCAAATTCCAAAAAAAAAATCATTTGAATCTGAGTTTGGATGAGGGAGATATCGTTGATTTAGAATCAGCTCTTTTTCCAAAAAATTTCGTGACCTCGGGAAAGATGAAATAGATTGGTGTGCTAGCCAAGAACCTGTATGCACTTGAGGTTCAAGATGCATCAAAAGCCTTGAGGATAAAGGCAAAGGTTAGGTACTTGGTGTTTGAGAGGGAGAGTACATTACCTCTCAACATGCAACACCAGAAGATGTCTTAGGCAATTGTGTAGGAGCCACAATTGGTGAAGCAACTTGAGGAGGTTGTGGAGGAGTCACAACTAGAGAAGTCAAGAGGAGACTGAATGGAAGCATTCACTCATACAAATTTCTCAAATAGGGGAAAATTTTGAGCCAAGTTGGTAGATGGATCACATGCATCGATACCTCCAGGTAGGAGGTGGGGCGATGTGGAGTGATAGTCTCAAGAGGGTTGGAATAGGGGTAGGATCATTGAGGTACCCAACCTCTTCGATTAGACATTGCTACAGGAGTGGTAATGAGGAGTATTAGGATTGGCTATGTGGGTAGATACATATGCGAATGGAGCGGCAGGGAGAGCTACAGTGCAGGAATCCCAAGAGAGTGCAGAGCTAGTAGGCTGCAACAATGCAAGGGGCACAGGAGTGTTGCACAAGTGCAACATGACATAAAGAGGTGTGCAACAGTGCGAGATGCATGGAGTGTTGCAATAGCTCAATGGTTAGAGAGTGAACACTTTTTAGCGGCAGAGGGAGCTTCAACATCAGAGTATGTCTCTAGCCCAATAGAGAGGTCAGTTGGGAGTTTTTTCTTGTTTCTAGAGTTTCTGGAGCAACCACACTTGGGAGAAGTGTTGCATGCAGAACATTCCAAAGTTTCAAGATCGGGTTCGAGTTGAATGCCTTTGTTTTTGAGAGGGAGTATTGAAAATGGCAATAAGAAATTCTAAAAATAGAAGTGGTAGAAATAGCAGTTCGAGTGGTGGTGTTGGACATAGCAACAAGGAATGAAAAATGGAAGTGCTATAAATAACATTGCTATAAATAGCATTTTGGGATGGATTCCAATTTCAGTTAGTCCGTGAACTAAAATAGGAAGTAAAATTTTAATTTGAACTTAATAGTCGTTTGAAAATAAATTAATTGATTCACCATGAGTTAATTAGTTGTGAAAAATCAAACATGAAGTCTATGTGAGTACATGCAACAGTTTCTCCATTAATTTAAGAATTTATCCATCAGTTAAAGAGATAAGGATGAGTTCTAATTTGAGTTGTAATTAGTTGGCTAAGTTAACTGAGTCAAGTCCAGTTAGATTGATTTAAACAGTTTGTTTAAATTAATGCGAGTTCAGTTAGTTAATGCATGCTTTCATATAATTGTTGCACTTCAGATAACTGAGTATTCTCTCATGAATAACTCATGCATGTCAGTTCAATCAGAGACCCAGTTGAGATCAGAAGAAGGGACAGTGTACTATGAGTTGAATGGATTTTTCCTATAAAGGAAACTCATTCATGGAGAAGGATTTATCTGCTTCAAGTTTGTGCAATTATTTCTGAGCCAAGTGAGTAGTGTGAGGTGGGAATTCACAGTTCTGGAAGCACTAGACCCAAGAAAAACTACACAAGGAAATAGGAGGCTTGCAGGATTGAAGGAAGGCACATGTGTTATCTATTCTGTCTATGATTAGCAAAGAGTGATTGTACTGAGAGCTAGATAGATTGAGAGCTAAAGATTTGTGTAATCCTGAGATATTTTCACTTGTATGATAATATAGATAGCGGGGTTTTTAGCTGAGGATTTCCCCACAATATTCTTCTATTTTCATGAGTGACTGATTTCTTCTTCTCTGTTATATGTGTTCTGATTGATCTAGCTCAAATTGATTAAGCTTCCACAAAGTTTGTTGTAGAAGTAGATCTTGTATTTTGCTTTAGTATATTGCATTATCAGGTGATTTACAATGGTAATTTCTACACAGTATCAAAGCTAGCTAATTTGTAGAAAAATTCTACATGGTATCAGAGCAAAGATGATCAAAGTAGAGAATAATATACACGAAGAAGAGAATTTGAAGTAAAAAAAAAATGGGCCACGAGTTTTCAAAGCAAATATGAAATTTTTTGTTGAAAAGTTTTAGAAACAAATAGAAAATCTAGATTCCTTGTGGAAAATGACCCAAATTTGAAAAAAAATCATTTGAATCTGAGTTTGGATGAGGGAGATATCACTGATTTAAAATGATGTCTTTTTCCAGAGAATTTCGTGACGGTGGGAAAGATGAAACAGATTGGTGTTCTAGCAAAGAACCTGTATGCACTTAAGGTTCAAGATGCATTCAAAGCCTTAAGGAGAAAGGCAAAGGTTAGATACTTGGTGGTTGAGAGGGATAGTAGATTACCCCTCAACATGCAGCACCAGAAGAAGCCTTAGACAATTGTGGACGAGCCATAATTAGTGAAGTAGCTTTAGGAGGTTGTCGAGCAACCACTGCTAGAGAAATGAGAGGACATCTAATGGAGGCATCCACTTATGCAGAGACCTCCACTAGGGGGAAATTTCAAGCCAAATGGGAAGAGGGATCACATGCATCCATACCTCCAGGTAGGAGGTGGGGCGATGTGGAGTGATAGTCCCAAGAAGGCTAGAATAGGGGCAGGATCACTGAAGTACCCAACCTCTTGGATTAGAACTTGCTATGTGAGCTCCAACAAGGAGTAGCAAGATTGGCTGAGTGGGTAGAGATAGATGCGGATGGAGCGGCAACGAGAGCTACAATGCAGGAATCTTAAGACAATGCAGAGCTAGCAGGCTGCAACAATGTGAGAGGCACAAGAGTGTTTCACCAGTGCAGGATGGCACAAAGAGGTGTTCAATAGTACGAGATGTATGGATTGTTGAACCATATTAGAGGTCAAAGAGGGAGCACTTTTCAGTGACAGAGAGAGCTTCAACATCAGAGTATGTTTCTATCCCAACAAACAATTTAGTTGGGATTTTTATTTTATTTCTAGAGTTGCTGGAGCAACCACACTTGGGAGAACTGTTGCATGTATAACATTCCAAAGGTTCAAGATTGGGTTAGAGTTGAATGCCTTTATTTTTTAGAGGGAGTGTTGAAAATGGAAATAAGAAATGCTAAAAATAGAAGTGCTAAAAATTTTATTGCTATAAATAGCAATTCGGGTACCAGTGTTGGACAGAGCAACAACAAATGAAAAATGAAAGTGCTAAAAAAAACATTGCTGTAAATAGAATTTTGAGATGGCTTCAAATTTTAGTTAGTCCATGAACTAAAATAGGGAGTAAAATTCGAATTTGAACTTAACTGCTCATTGAAAATAAATTAATTAATTCACCATGAGTTAAATAGTTGTGAAAAATCAAACATGAAGTCTATGTGAGGACATGCAATAGTTTCTCCATTAGTTGAGGAATTTATCCATCAGTTAAAGAGATAAGGATGAGTTCTAATTCGAGTTGTAATCAGTTGGCTCAGTTAACTGAGTCAAGTTCAGTTAGATTGATTTAAACAGTTTGTTTCTAAATTAATGTGAGTTCAGTTAGTTAATGCATGCTTGCATATAAATTCTGCACTTCAGGTAACTAAATATTCTATCATGAATAACTCATGCATGTCAGTTTAGTCAGAGACCCAGTTGAGATCAGAGGAAGGGAAAATGTAGTATCAGTTGGAAGGATTTTTCCTATGAAGGAAACTCATCCATGGAGAAGGATTTCTCTCCTTCAAGTTTGTCCAATTATTTCTGAGCCAAGTGAGCAGTGTGAGGTGGGAATTCACACTTGTGGAAGCACTGGACCCCAGGAAAAACTGCGCAAGGAAATAGGAGGCTTGGAGGACTGAAGGAAGGCACATGTGTCGTTTATTCCATCTATGAGCAGTAGAGAGGGATTGTACTGAGAGGTGGATAGCTTGAGAGGTAAAGCCTTGTGTAATCTTGAGATATTTCCATTTGTATGATAATACAGATAGCGGGGGTTTTTAGGTAAGACTTTTCCTAGAGTATTCTTCTGTGTTTCATGAGTGATTGATTTCTTCTTCTCTGTTATATGTGTTTCGATTGATCTAGCTCAAATTGGTTAAGCTTCCATAAAGTTTGTTGTAGAAGTAGATCTTGTATTTTGCTTTAGTATATTACATTATCAGGTGATCTACAGTGGTAATTTCTACATGGTATCAGAGCTAGCTTATTTGTAGAAGAATTCTACATGGTATCAGAAGAAAGGTGATAAAAGTAGAGAACAATATACACGAAGAAGACAATTAGAAGTAAAAAATTGTTCCGCAAGTTTTTAGAGCAGATCTAAAAAATTTTGTGAAAAATTTTCAGAAAAAAATAGCAGATCTGGATTCCTTGTGGAAAAGGTCCCAAATTCAAAAAAAAATTCATTTGAATTGGAGTTTAAATATGGGAGATATCACTGATTTAAATTAGCTCTTTTTGTAGAAAATTTTGTGATGGCGAGAAATATGAAATAGATTGGTCTGCTAGCAAAGAACTTGGATGCACTTGAGTTTCAAGATGCATGCAAAGCCTTGAGGAGAAATTCAAATGTTAGATACTTGGTGGTTGAGAGGGAGAGTACATTACCTCTCACCATGCAACACCAAAAGAAGTTTCAGACAATTGTGGAGGAGTCACAATTGGTGAAGCAACTTTAGGAGGTTGTGGAGCAGCCACAATTAGAGAAACCGAGAGGAGACGGAATGGAGCCATCCACTCATGTAGAGACCTCCACTAGAGGGAAATTTTGAGCCAATTGGGCAGAAGGATCACTTGCATCCATACCTCCAGGTAGGAGGTGGGGCGATGTGGAGTAACAGTCCCAAGAAGGCTAGAATAGGGGCAGGATAATTGAGGTACCCAACATGTTTGATTAGACCTTGCTACGGGAGCCCTAATGAGGAGTAGCAGGATTGGCTGAGTGGGTAGAGATAGATGCGGATGGAGCGGCAGGGACAGCTACAGTGCAGGAATCCAAACACAGTGCAAAGCGAGTAGGCTGCAATAATGCGAGAGGCACAAGAGTGTTGCCCCAGTGTAGGATGGCACAAAGAGGTGTGCAACAATGCGAGATGCATGGAGTGTTGCAGTGGCTCAGAGGTCAGAGAGGGAGCTCTTGTCAGTGGCTAAGGGAGCTTCAGCATCAGAGTATGTTTCTAGCCCAATAGAGAGGTCAATTGAGAGCCACACTTGGGAGAAGTGTTGCATGCAGAACATTCCAAAGGTTTAGGATTAGGTTCAAGTTGAATCCCTTTCTTGTTGAGAGGGAGTGTTGAAAATGGAAATAACAAATGCTAAAAACAGATGTGCTAAAAATAGCACTTCACGTACTAGTGTTGGACATAGCAACAACGAATGAAAATTCGAAGTGCTAAAAATAACATTGCTATAGATAACATTTTGGGATGCATTCCAATTTTAGTTAGTCCCTGAACTAAAATAGGAAGTAAAATTTGAATTTGAACTTAACTGTTGTTTGAAAATAAATTAATTAATTCACCATGAGTTAATTATTTGTGAAAAATCACACATGAAGTCTATGTGAGGACATGCAATAGTTTTGCCATTAATTGAGGAATTTATCCATCAATTAACGAGACAAGGATGAGTTCTAATTTTAGTTGTAATTAGTTGGCTCAGTTAACTGAGTCAACTCTAGTTAGATTGATTTAAACAATTTGCTTAAATTTATGTGAGTTTAGTTAGTTAATGCATGCTTTCATATAACTACTACACTTCAGATAACTGAGTATTCTCTCATGAATAACCCATGTATGTCAGCTCAGTCAGAGACCCAGTTGAGATCAGAGGAAGGGAAATTGTACTATCAATTGGATGGATTTTTTCTATAAAGGAAACTCATCCATGGAGAAGAATTTATCTCCTTTAAGTTTGTGTAATTATTTATGAGCCAAGTGAGTAGTGTGAGGCAGGAATTCACACTTGTGGAAGCACTGGACCCCAAGAAAAATTGCGCAAGCAAATAGGAGGCTTGGAGGACTGAAGGAAGACACATATGTTGTCTATTCTATCTATGAGTAGCAGAGAGGGATTGTACTAAGAGCTAGATAGCTTGAGAGCTAAAGCTTTGTGTAATGCTGAGATATTTCCACTTGTATGATAATACAGATAGCCAGGATTTACCTGAGGCTTTCCCCAAAGTACTCTTTTATGTTTCATGAGTGATTGATTTCTTCTTTTCGATTATATATGTTCTGATTGATCTAGTTCAAATTGATTAAGCTTATACAAAGTTTGTTGTAAAAGTAGATCTTGTATTTTTCTTTAATATATTGCATTATCAAGTGATCTACAATGGTAATTTCTGCATGGTAGCAGAGCTAGATGATTTGTAGAAGAATTCTACATGGTATCAGAGCAAAGGTGATCAAAGTAGAGAATAGTATACACAAAGAAGAGAATTCGAAGTAAAAAAAAAAATGGGCCGCGAGTTTTTACAACAGATCTGAATTTGTTTTTGCAAAATTGTCAGAGACAAATAGCGGATCCGGATTCCTTAAAGAAAAATACCCAAATTCAAAAAAAAATCATTTGAATTGGAGTTTCGATGAGGGAGATATCGTTGATTTAAAATCAGTTTTTTTTTTCCAAAACATTTCGTGCCGACAGGAAAGATGAAATATATTGGTGTGCTAGCCAAGAACCTATATGCACTTGAGGTTCAATATTGCTGCAAAGCCTTGACGAGAAAGGCAAAGGTTAGATACTTGGTGGTTGAGAGGGAGAGTAGATTACCTCTCAACATGTAGCACTAGAAAAAGTCTTAGACAATTGTGGAGGAGCCACAATTCGTGAAGCAACTTTAGGAGGTTGTGGAGTAACCACAACTAGAGATGCCGAGAGGATACCTAATGGAGGCATCCACTCATGCAAAGACCTCCACTAGGGGGAAATTTCAAGCCAAGTGGGAAGAGGGATCACTTTCGTCCATACCTCCAGGTAGGAGGTGGGGCAATGTGGAGTGATAGTCCCAAGAAGGCTAGAATAGGGGCATGATCATTGAGTTACCCAACCTATTTGATTAGAACTTGCTACGGGAGCCCCAATGAGGAGTAGCAAGACTAGTTGAGTGGGTAGATATTAATCTGTACCACCCATCCTAGCTTGCACCAACAGATCACTTTCTTTAAAGAAAGTATTTGTCTAGAGTTTTCAAACACTTACTTTATTGTGGGTGACTTGTAAAGCCTTTTATTTCCAATTTCCATTCTAAGATTTTTCTACGCCCTAGGCAAGAACTCCCTTGAAACACACCGAAGACTTTGACCTACCCTTGACCTCTGATGAGCAAACCAAAGGAGTGGAAGGGAGAGCTACAGTGCAAGAATCCCAAGATAGTGCAGAGCTAGCACACTGCAACAATGCGAGAGGCACAGGAGTGTTGCACAAGTGTAGGATGGCACAAAGAGGTGTGTAATAGTGCAAGCTGCATGGAGTGTCATAGCAGCCCAGAGGTCAGAGAGGGAGCACTTGTTAGCAGCAGAGGGAGCTTCAGCATTAGAGTATGTTTCTAGCCATACAGAGAGGTCAGTTGGGAGATTGTTTTGTTTCTACAGTTATTGGAGCAACCACACTTGGGAGAAGTGTTGCATGCAGAACATTCCAAAGGTTCAGGATCGAGTTCAAGTTGAATGCCTTGCTTGTTGAGAGGGAATGTTGAAAATGGATATAAGAAATGCTAAAAATAGAAGTGCTAAAAATAGCACTGCTATAAATAGTAGTTCAGGTACCAATGTTGGACATAGAAACAAGGAATGAAAAATGGAAGTGTTAAAAATAGCATTGCTAGAAATAGCATTTCGGGATGGATTCCAATTCCAGTTAGTCCGTGAAATAAAATAGGAAGTAAAATTCGAATTTGAAATTAACAGATGTTTGAAAATAAATTAGTTAATTCACCATGAGTTAATTAGTTGTGAAAAATCAAACACGAAGTCTATGTGAGGACATGCAACAGTTTCTCGATTAATTGAGGAATTTATCCATTAGTTAAAGAGATAAGGATGAGTTATAATTTGAGTTGTAATTATTTGGCTCACTTAACTGAGTCAAGTCTAGTTAGATTGATTTAAACAGTTTATTTAAATTAATGTGAGTTAAGTTAGTTAATCCATGCTTGCATATAACCACTGCACTTTAGATAACAAAATATTCTCTCATGAGTAACTCATGCATGTTAGTTTAGTTAGAGACATAGTTGAGATCAGAGGAAGGGACAGTGTACTATGAGTTGGATGGATATTCCTGTAAAGGAAACTCATCCATGGAGAAGGGTTTATCTCCTTCAAGTTTTTCCAATTATTTATGAGCCAAGTGAGCAGTGTGTGGTGGGAATTCACACTTGTGGAAGCATTGGACCCTAGGAAAAATTGCGCAAGGAAATAGGAGGCTTGGAGGACCAACGGAAGGCAGATGTGTTGTCTATTCGATCTATGATCAGCAAAGAGGGATTGTACTAAGAGCTGGATAGCTTGAGAGCTAGAGATTTATGTAATCCTAAGATATTTCCACTTATATGATAATACAGATAGTGGGGTTTTTAGCTGAGGCTTTCCACAGAGTATTCTTATGTGTTTCATGAGTGATTGATTTCTTCTTCTTTGTTATATGTGTTCTGATTGATCTAGCTCAAATTGTTTAAGCTTCTGCAAGGTTTGTTGTAGAAGTAAATCATGTATTTTACTTTAGTATATTGCATTATCAGGTGATCTACAGTGGTACTTTCTACATGGTATTAGAGCTAGCTTATTTGTAGAAAAATTCTACATGGTATCGTAGCAAAGGTGATCAAAGCAGAGAATAGTATACACAAAGAAGAGAATTCAAACTAAAAAAAATTGGGCCGCGAGTTTTCAGAGCAGATATGAAGTTTTTTGTGCAATTTTTTTAGAAACAAATAGCAGATCTAGATTGCTTGCAGAAAAGGACCCAAATTCAAAAAATAAATTGTTTGAATCGGAGTTCAGATGAGGGAGACATCATTGATTTAAAATCAGCTCCTTTTCCGTAAAATTTCGTGACGACGGGAAAAATGAAACAGATTGGTGTGCTAGCCAAGAACCTGTATGCACTTTAGTTTCAAGATGCATGCAAAGACTTGAGGAGAAAGGCAAAGGTTAGATACTTGGTGGTTGAGAGGGAGAGTACATTACCTCTGAACATGCAGCACCAGAAGAAGTCTCAGACAATTGTGGAGGAGCCACAATTGGTGAAGCAACTTTAGGAGGTTGTGGACTAGCCATAACTAGAGAAGCCGAGAGGAGACTGAATGGAGACATCCACTCATGTAGAGACCTCCATTAAGGGGAAATTTAGATCCTAGTGGGTAGAGGGATCACTTGCATCCATACCTCCAGGTAGGAGGTGGGGCGATGTGGAGTGACAGTCCCAAGAAGGCTGGAATAGGGGCAGGATCATTGAGGTACCCAACCTCTTTTATTAGACCTTGCTACGAGAGCCCCAAGGAGGAGTAGCAAGACTGGCTGAGTGGGTAGAGACAAATGCAAATGGAGCAGTAGGGAGAGCTACAGTACAGGAATCCTAAGATAATGCAGAGCTAGCAGGCTGCAACAATGCGAGAGGCACAGGAGTGTTGCACCAGTGCAGGATGACATAAAGAGGTGTGCAATAGTGAGAGATGCATGGAGTTTTGAAGTAGCTCAGAGGTCAGAGAGGGAGCACTTGTCAGCGACAGAGGGAGCTTCAATGTCAGAGTATGTTTCTAGCACAAAAAAGAGGTCAGTTGGAGTTTTTTTTGTTTCTAGAGTTTTTGGAGAAACCACACTTGGGAGAAGTGTTGCGCACAGAACATTCCAAAGGTTTAGGATCAGGTTTGAGTTGAATGCCTTTCTTGCTGAGAGAGAGTGTTGAAAATGGCAATAAGAAATGCTAAAAATAGAAGTGCTAAAAATAACACTGCTATAAATAGCAATTCAGGTACTAGTGTTGGACATAACAACAAGGAATGAAAAATGGAATTGGTAAAAATAACATTACTATAAATAATATTTCGGGATGGATTCCAATATTAGTTAGTCCCTGAACTAAAATAGGAAGTAAAATTCGATTTTGAACTTAAGAGCTGTTTGAAAATAAATAAATTAATTCACCATGAGTTAACTAGTTGTGAAAAATCAAACATGAAGTCTATGTGAGGACATGCAACAGTTTCTCCATTAATTGAGGAATTTATCCATCAATTAAAGAGATAAGGATGAGTTCTAATTTGAGTTGTAATTAGTTGGCTCAATTAACTAAGTCAAGTATAGTTAGATTGATTTAAACAATTTGTTTAAATTAATGTGAGATCAGTTAGTTAATGCATGCTTACATATGACTGTTGCACTTTAGATAATTGAATATTCCCTCATTAAAAACTCATGCATGTCAGTTCAGTCAGAGACCCAGTTGAGGTAAGAGGGAGGGACAATGTACTATCAATTGGATGAATTTTTCCTATAAAGAAAACTCATACGTGGAGAAGGATTAATCTCCTTCAAGTTTGTGCAATTATTTCTGAGCCAAGTGAGCAGTGTGAGGTGGGAATTCACACTTGTGGAAGCACTAGACCCCAGGAAAAGCTGCGCAAGGAAATAGGAGGCTTGGAGGACTGAAGGAAGGAACATGTGTTGGTTATTTAGTCTATGAGCAACAGAGAGGGATTGTACTGAGAGATGGATAGCTTGAGAACCAAAGCTTTGTGTAATCCTGAGATATTTCCACTTGTATGATAATACAGATACCGTGGTTTTTAGCTGAGGATTTCCCCAGAGTATTTTCCTGTGTTTCATGAGTGAGTGGTTTCTTCTTCTCTGTTATATGTGTTCTGATTGATCTAGCTCAAATTGATTAAGCTTCCGCAAAGTTTGTTGTAGAGGTAGAGCTTGTATTTTGCTTTAGTATATTGCATTATCAAGCGATTTATAGTGGGAGTTTCTACATGGTATTAGAGATAGTTGATTGTAGAGAAATTCTACAACATATAGGCGTCATTGGTAGCTTATGACAGAGTGACAATAACACATATTTTTTAGTACCGAAAACAACAATAACCATGAACTGATCATAGAAACCATCATGTAATAGGGAGTACTCAAGAAGACCATACTGCCAACATATGGGGCTGACCATGATTACCAATAATTACCATGGTTGACCTTTAGTTGAGCATGATTTAATGATTACAATGGTTTATCAAGGATTAAGGGGAATATTATGGTTGATATTGATTGACCATGTTTGACCATAGTTGTCTGAGTCCAAAAAGAGTTGACTATGAATAAAAATAGTCAACTGAGTCTGACCATGTTCAACCATAAATATAACAATATATTTGTGCTATATTAATCTAACAATGTAACATTAATGTTTTCAATTATTATGTTGTTACATTAATGTTAATTCTAATTGTATATTGATACAAAAATGTTTTACTAATAGTTGGATAGGGTTGACGAGTTTGACCATTGTTGAAGAGGGCTGACTAGGTACACTTCTCTTGAGTTTGTTTTTTTTATGGTTGACTATTGTTAACCATGGATGAACATGTTGAACAAGTCTGATGATGGGAGAATATGGTTTACCCACTTAAATATTGTTGATCAAGAAAACTATAGTTCACGAGCACAAACATTGGTTTTGATTGCCATATTATGACATGGATGTTCAATGCATTGTAATGTCATTTTTTTTATGCTGACGGGTTTAGTTTGATATTGCAACAAGGATATTTGTTTGATGCATTGTAATGTTAATTTTTTTATCGCTCAAAATACAATATCAATTATTTTCATGAGATTGTGACATCAATTTATATTAAACACATAATGACATCAACATTTGTTTATTAGTTATAACTTCAACACTTTTATTGTTACAGTACAACATAGCCTTTTATTTGTCTCTTTGCAATGTCAAACCTTAGCTTTTATCTTTAATGTTTAACTATTTACATTTTTTATTATTTATAAAACGTTAAAAAAGAAAAATTATGTTTATTTGGCTTTGTTTTATTTCAACGTCAAACTCTATTAATTTGTTAATAGTTATATCAATTACTTAATGCTATTTGGTTAATTATTTAAATATAGATTACTATCCTTAACCATGTTGACTATGGTTAATGATTTCTTACAATAGCTAACCAAGTTCAAAGATGTGAGAACATGTTGACCTACTTAATTATGGTTAACTAGGGTTGAACATGATAACTACTCAACTTGTTTTCATCACATTGCAACATTGATTTATTTTTGACACATACTAACATCAACATTGTTTGTCACTAAAATAACATTTCTATTTTTCATTCTATTAATTTATGTTATTTTCTATATTATCTAGAATTCAATTTTATTGCCAAAATGTGTTTCTCACATTATCAAAACAATATTTTTATTGCCATATTGCTACATGGATAATTGTTTGACACATTGTAATGTGAATTTTTTGCCCGGTCAAAATACAACTACTATTTATGTTTATCACATTGCGGCAATGATTTATGTTTGTCACATATTGACGTCAACATGTTTTTTTCACATTAAACTATGTATGTATGTATGTTACATTAGTAAATATGGTTATCATCGTTTTTAATCTGTTTTCATCACATTGTGACATCGATTAAGCCAGGACGCTCATTCTACTACCCAATATGATGGAGATGTGTAAGTATGTCTGTGCTCAACTTGGAGTTGACATGTATCACTTAAAAAAAAATATTTAAACAAAAACAGATATGAGATATATTAGAAAAAAATGAATATATGTGTTTGATTTTCTTAAATAAAAGTATTATAAAACATCAATAATCTCACTCTTTGAGTGGCCATACTAAGGAGAAGTGATAAGTATTTCACTATCACTCTCAACCATATATAAAATATTTTGATGTCCATGTTATATAACATTACCTTATATCAACTTTTTAGAGAATTAAAGTGTATATATATAGTTATATGAATTAAAAAAAAATATGGTTAAAACATTTTAGGCAATCTCACTATTTTATGCCCAACTAAATTTCGAAGATGTTGGCTCATAGCTATATATATATATATATATATATATATATATGAATTAAAAAAAATATGGTTAAAACATTTTAGGCAATCTCACTATTTTATGCCCAACTAAATTTTGAAGATGTTGGCTCCATTTTATACATTCAAAAATGCAACTTAAAAAACGAAAAATTAAATGTGGTACACACACATTTCACCTCAATATATTTGGTCTCTCTCCTCTCTTGCTAGATCCATGGTTAAAATGGATCTATATTGGTTTATATTTAACATATAACGATTTTAAGTTTTTTTCGACATTATAATGTCAATGTCTTTATTATTACATTATGACATTAGTTTTTAATTGTCACATTGCAACATCAAATCCTATATTTTATATTTAGTGTTTAAATATATGCATTTCTAATTATTTATAAATAATTTAAAAAATCATATTTTAGTTTATTTTAGTTTCTATTATTTCAACATCAAACTTATATAATTTCTTAATATTTATTAAATATTTAACTTTATAAAGTAATTAAACTTCATTAATTATTCCAAAAAAATATGATAATGTTTATTTCTTTAAAAAAATATAAAAAATTAATATATGAAATGAATTTTCTAATATCAAATACATATATCTCTCATATGCCAACATTGTTTGTCATAACAATTCTAGAATTTATTAAAACTTAACAACCCAAACTTATTATCATTAACTTTATTATGAACGCAAAGTTCTAAAATTCTATAAATGCAACAAAATATTCTTAAATTATTTTATTTATTCAATAATTATTTAATGTTTATAATGAAAAGACATAAATTATTTCAATTCTAAGTAATTGCATATTTTCTAAATGTCATTAGTTTGAAATTTAAATATTATACCATAGTCATATTATTTACATAATAATATTAATTAATTAATTAATTAATTTATTAAATTTGAAGAATTATTTTATTAAAAAGATAATAATTATTATATACAATACATCTATATAAATATATATACAAAATGAATTTTTTAATCAAATGCATATATATCATCACTCCAATAACTACAATGTAAAATTATACAATCATAGATTCAATGCAACTATTAAATCATATAAATGCATTCCCTCTCCCTCTCAAGACATTCAAATATGGTTTCTTTACCTATTTTTATTAATAATATGAATATAGCATAACCATATGCAAAATTAAAACATCAATTTAATGCAATTGAAATATAAGGTTATAAGACATAAGCATAAATACAATTTTATTCATGGGAGTGGAAGTTAATAAAAGAAAAAACAAAGAAATACGAAGAGTGTTCATATTTGAATTCTAACATAACCATTTTAAAAAGATAAAATCTATAGTATAAAGGTTAAAAACAAAATGAAGGGTTTATTTCAAAAAATATTTTTTTTAGGTCATAAAATGAGTTTCAAAAATAAAAGTTTCAATGCTCATTTCCATGCGAAACTTTACACAACCTATTCTAAAGCGAAAAGAAATTGATGACATTAACAACACCAATTAACATCAACATTACATGCATGGTATCTTTGCCATTGTAGTCATTCTCTTCTCAATTTTATATGTTCTTCTTTATCATAAATGTGTAATAGATATCTGATGATTGAATTCATCTATGCTAGAAGTTACAAGTGATCATAAAAATGACGGGACGTGATCCATTTCTTATATCAATGTTATTTTGTATGTGCCTACAAAAAATTTCATTTGCAGTGATTTCATGGATAGATTAAATAAATTTTGAAACGTATTCATTTTCCATAATTTTATGTCAAAGAAACTCATTTCTTCAATCAATATATATAAAATATGCCCCATTTCTTCCTAGAATATTGTTTGTGATTTCCCCTATAGTGGTTTCATATCTTTAATTGGAACTTTCATAGCTAACTATATTGTTTTTTCATTTACATTAAAATTAGTTATTCTTACTGGGGTAAGTATAAGAAATTGGTTTTATCGATCGGCTAATGAATTAGGAAGAGCATGAGAAATACAATGGATAAGGAAATACCTTCTAGTGCATGCATCACCTTCAATAACCATAATAAGAGGTTTATGACTTTTAGATTCAACTAAATGTCATAAATATCACAAGAACTCATTGATTTTCTACCAAGGAAGATGGAGATGCAAACGTTCTATTGGAAAAGTAAAAATTATATCCCCTTTATTGGGAATTCTTTATAAAATAAATAGTCTCTTCTAAAAAATCATTTGAAATTGTTGTTTTATCCCAATTAAATCAATATCAAAGTCCTGTCAAACAAAAATGCGAAGGTCAGAAACATTAAGAATATTTGTAGGAACCAAGTGAGAGAAAATATTCCATTCTTGAAAATCGTATTCAAGATTCATTTCATGATCATGGGAATCTCCATCTTATTCATCTTCAACATTATCAAGAATTGATGGATTCTGATGAACATGCCATGGTTGATATTATAAATTTCTTTAATTTTCAATAATTATTTCACTTGAAAGGCCAATATCTAAAGGATGTTACAAAATGGCTTGTATAAAATCATTTCCACACAAAAAAAGGTTTCTAACTCACCTGAAGCCTCACTAGGAAAAAAATAAAACCATGGTCAAACTTGAACAATGGCATGGACATCTTTAGGCTTCAATGGCTCTTGCTTACATTTGGTATCAAAGGTCCATGATCTTGTTGTTTCTAACATAGATAGATTTTCAAGGAAAAAATGTCTCTTTTGATCTAGTTGAACACAACAATTATGAGTTGAATATTGTAGGATATCCTTCGAGATTCTCTTGAAAACATTTCTTCTAGCATTTAAGTAAAAAAAATTGACTACTTTGTAGTTGCTACAACTTCCCTCCAAAATTTTTCCTACTCTTTGATTTTGGAGGCTTCTTTTCACCATAAGAACTTTTGTTTAAACTAGAATCAAGTGTTCTTCTTGTTTATTAAGTGTTACAATGACTTATTCATGTTAAGCTTGCATTGTCTTAATTATGCTTCCATCATGACAATTTGTCCTTGTTTACAATCATTTCTCAACTTATGGAGACAAGCAAAACACTTCTTGAACACAAGATTGACGCAAGCCTGGAGCTTGCCATACCCAAGATCTTCAAAAAACCATGCATAAAAATGCATACTCAGCATTTACCCAAATCAAAACATCAATCACTGGCAAATTCATCATTTTCCCATTTCAACATGCGGAAGTTTTCCATTATATGGTTTTATGGTTGTAAAACCATGACCATGAAACCATCCTCTCAAAAAAACAAAAACGCATTGATTAAATCCCAACCACATCTTGGAATCAAACTCAATTCATAAACTCAAATACTTTCCATCTAAAACAATTCCAAGACAACAAATTTTTTCAATTCTCTATACACATGCATCATCCTCTATTCACTCAATCATACTTTCATGTTTTTAATGCCAGAGTTTAAAATCAAACTCAATAAAAAGATGTCGCCCTGCTACCATTTCAATCTCACTTGAAAACCTTACATCCCAAATCCAAATCTTGAAACTCTTCGGACATTCCCATAAACAATCTCAAAGTATATTGGCCGGACTCAATTAAAGAGTGCACCTTACCTTTAGACTCCGATGATTAATCCTGATATGTCTGCCACTAATCTATTTAGTTCAAACAACTCTAGGTTTTCATTAACAAATAGCTCGAAGTTTACCATTTCAGCAATCTTACTCATTCTAGACTGTGACCTTCAGATTCTAGATTTTAACAATCGAACTATTCGACTTCTGAAATTAATCTGTTTCAAAAGTCCATTGACATAAAACATACATGTTGTCATCATGGCATAAGTTTGCATCTGCGTTTCCTCCAAGCTAACCACAATACGCACTCTTTACATATCAGTCATTTGCGTCCAAATTCAACACATCTCCATTCTACACGTGGACTTCAATGCATCCTCATTCAAGATTCACTTCCAAATACATAATTTCTTCAACACCGCCTCACAGTAGATCCTTCATTTCATTTGTAGAACGTCCGGTAAAAACAAAACCTGTTTCAATTGACATGATTAAAATAGAACTCTGCATTGACTATCAATGTAATTTCATGCGGCTTTATAACTACCATGCGCCCTCACTATCGATCAAAACAGAAAAGCAATCGATTTAACTCATATCGAATTGCCAATTCTAATTGAAACGCCTTACAGATACCCTGACAGTTCAATGGTATCGTCTTCAACGCTTATAGTGTCAGATCTTCAACAACGCCATACTCCAGCAATCTGCTTCTTCAACCAAATACAATTATTATTAATGGCAAGTCATCATTCACAATTTAATGCTTATTTTGCAGGCCGAATACCAGAAATCATGAACGCATTCCTGAACAACGAATCTCCAGTGCTTAACGCTTTCTACACTGCATTATTAACTCAACGCTATCCATTATTGACTCAACGCTTTCTGCACTGCATTATCAACGTTGTCCATACACGTACTAACATGTTTGCCCAACACATACCCATTCTGAGTATCGATTTAACTTGGTTGCAGTTCAGTTAACCTGATTATCATTTAAGACAATCGCTTTGTCATCCTTCTTCAGCAATTTGTCCTGGACATTCATCCTCTGTTCTTCCAATTTCTTCCTTTGAAAGTCTAATTCTCAATATATCTCAATGATTTTACTTGGAGTGGACTTCGAAAACTTTACACGATCTTCCATTTCCTCACATGGTTTTTCTTCTGCTAAATCTTCCTTAACATCCTTCAGTAGATGTTCTTCTTCTTCTTCCAAACCTGCAATCACACACAAATCATTAGTTTTAAAATCAAAAGACCTTATGGTCTTGTTTAAGGCTTCAGTCATCAAATCTTTCGACTGCTTCGAATCATTCATATGATTCCACTCCTCTAGCTCTTCATCACTTTCAAAAAGTAATGGTCCACTCTCTGGGTAACATATAGAAACTTCAACATCTTCTTCAGCATCTTCCTTTTGTTGTAGCTCAACTGTTTCGAGCTTCTCTTTCTTCTGTTTGGCATCTATAACCTGTTCAAGTTCCCTTAGTTCCTTTATCAACTGCAAATTTACCTGATGATTCCAATTCTCTTGTAGTCTTTGCCATCTGAACTTCTTTCTCATGACATAACCATGCTTTTGGTTTTCCTCATTTCTTTGCAACATCTCCATTAACACCTCAAGCTGAACTGCCATCTCAGCCTTCTCCCTCTGATATTCCTCTTTGCTTAACTTTCTTTGTATGCCAATTGCCTTGGCATCCTTCTCCTTTTGTCCTCTGCTGTGGTTGATTTCAGAACCTCTGTTATGACTGTCACTAGTCATCTTCCTTTCCATCTCTATGAGTCCCTCACTCACTTTACTATGAGTTGCACTAAAGCCTCTTCAGCAAGAAGTCTTGTCCTACCACCACTTACCTCACCAAGCTCTCCTCACTCAGTCTTTTGGCAAGCAATTGGTTCTATCTCTGGAACCTCCTTTGAGCACTTCTCTTTGCTCTTCCTGGCTTCAACTCATCTGCGTGTTCACAACTGTCTTCCTTCATCTGTTAGAAATTGCCTTTTGGGAGTTGCAATAATACTGCAAAGACTACAATATTCAAATCTTCAAAAAACATATCATCTTACCTCCAAGATCTCGTCTGATCTTGTCCTTCCATTTTCCTATACTTCAATTACCTTCAGAATCTCACCACTCCTGCAAATCTGTTACAGCAATCTTTATGCTTCCTCTGTCAATCAAATTTAAAATTTGATTCTCTCTTCCAATCTTCTGGCAACTTCAACTGTCAGCAACAATTCCCTATTTGCTAAGTTTCTTCTTTGCTGCAACTATCAATTCTCATTCCATTTCTTGCCAGTAAAATTCAAATCAAAATTAACCAAACACAATACTTGCATGATCTTTCATTCCTTGAGCTGTATTCTGGTTGCTTGACTTTCAATTAGAATCTGATCTTCTTTACCTGCATTCTGTTTACTTGCAATTGTATATGCTGCATATTAGATTTAAAATCTGATCTTCATCATTCATCACACATTCAGAAATATATTCCAGTTCAACAAACCTTCTGACTTCAAACAAACATTGCTCATTTCAACAGAGCCAAGCTCTAATACCAAAAATGACGCAAGCTTGGAGCTTGCCATACCCAAGATCTTCAAAAAACCATGCATAAAAATGCATACTCAGCATTTACCCAAATCAAAACATCAATCACTGGCAAATTCATCATTTTCCCATTTCAACATGCAGAAGTTTTCCATTATATGGTTTTATGGTTGTAAAACCATGACCATGAAACCATCCTCTCAAAAAAACAAAAACCCATTGATTAAATCCCAACCACAGCTTGGAATCAAACTCAATTCATAAACTCAAATACTTTCCATCTAAAACAATTCCAAGACAACAAAGTTTTTCAATTCTCTATACACATGCATCATCCTCTATTCACTCAATCATACTTTCATGTTTTTAATGTCAGAGTTTAAAATCAAACTCAATAAAAAGATGCCGCCCTGCTACCATTTCAATCTCACATGAAAACCTTACATCCCAAATCCAAATCTTGAAACTCTTCGGACATTCCCATAAACAATCTCAAAGTATATTGGCCGGACTCAATTAAAGAGTGCACCTTACCTTTAGACTCCGATGATTAATCCTCATATGTCTGCCACTAATCTATTTAGTTCAAACAGCTCTAAGTTTTCATTAACAAACAGCTCGAAGTTTACCATTTCAGCAATCTTACTCATTCTAGACTGCGCCCTTCAGATTCTTCAACAATCGAACTATTCGACTCATGAGATTTATCTGTTTCAAAAGACCATTGTCATAAAACATACCTGCTGTCATCATGGCATAAGTTTGCATCTGCGTTTCCTCCAAGCTAACTACAATACGCACTCTTTACAGATCAGTCATTTGCGTCCAAATTCAACACATCTCCATTCTACACGTGGACTTCAACGCATCCTCATTCAAGATTCACTTCCAAATACATAATTTCTTCAACACTGCCTCACAATGGATAATTTATTTTAGTTGTAGAACGTCCGGCAAAAACAAAACCTGTTTCAATTGACATGATTAAACCAGAACTCTGCATTGACTATCAATGTAATTTCATGCGGCTTTATAACTACCGTGCGCCCTCACTATCGATCAAAACAGAAAAGCAGTCGATTTAACTCATATCGAATTTCCAATTCGAATTGAAACGCCTTACAGATACCCTGACAGTTCAATGGTATCGTCTTCAACGCTTACAGTGTCAGATCTTCAACAACGCCATACTCTAGCAATCTGCTTCTTCAACCAAACATAATCATTATTAATGGCAAGTCATCATTCACAATTTAATGCTTATTTTGCAGGCCGAATATCAGAAATCATTAACGCATTCCTGAACAACGAATCTCCAGTGCTTAACGCTTTCTACACTGCATTATTAACTCAACGCTGTCAATTATTGACTCAACGCTTTCTGCACTGAATTATCAACGTTGTCCATACACGTACTAACATGTTTGCCCAACACATACCCATTCTGAGTATCGATTTAACTTGGTTGCAGTTCAGCTATCTGCAAAACAGATCGACTTCACAATTTCTTTAACACAACATTTCAATCAATCATTGCCAATGTCCAATTACAGAATTTTGCAGAAACCTTGCGCCCTACTTCATACAATGTCTATTAAATTTTGCAATTGAAACCAATTTCAGTTTTCCCCAAATGTAAATTCGTTCAATTCTATGAACACGGTTTCATAATGCGCCCTTATAAATTGACATTAAAATATAAGAACTATAATGCTGGCTAATGTCGATTCTTTACTTATGTGCAGAGATTGTCTATAAAATTTGTCAAATGATTGAATTTTAGATTCTAACTCATTATACCAAATTGACCAGAAATACAAAACTCACACAAAATTTCAGAAAAATTCCTTATTGTATAAACAAATTCAAATCAATTTCAAAACCCTTTATACATGGCTAGATATTCAACATTTGGCCCTTACAAATTTACCAAAGGCTTACAGCCTTGGTTGTTCCAAACCAGCTCTCTACTCCTCTCACTATTATCTATGTTTTTTCTCACAAAACCCCTTCCTACTTATACAATTTTAAAAATCATTTAATTAAATGCTCAATCCCTTAAAATCCTCAACAAACCCCTAAATTTCTCAACATCCCTAAAGGATAGGTTTTTATCCCTAAAATCCTTCAATTTATTAAATTTCCTCATATCCTTTTATTAATAAAAAGATATTTACATAAATCCTCACCTTCTCCTATTTAATTCAAATTAATTAATAAAATATTAAAAATCATCACACCCCATATTTACAAATTAATATTATCACACCCCATATTTAAAAATGGAGAAAAAGGTCTTAATGCTCCTGCATCAGACTCCCCATGTAAGAAAATTCATGACCACCTGGTCATAAGTCTGTATATCTCCTCCTGGATCCCAAATTTTATTTTGTAATCTTTCCGTGCTTGTCGATTGCTTCACTGCTATTGTCATCTACTGTTGTCTTCCAGGTTTCCATATTTTGTGTTGTAATGCTACACTTGCTCTGCTCTTGCAATCTTTCACTGTCATTCTCTTGTTGTCGCTCCTTTTCTTTCTTTCGGCTGTCTTTCTCTGCGATGTTTTTATCATTAACTTTCTTATCAACTCAATTTCTCTGTCCAGTATGTCCTTTGTCCGCTGATTGTTTCCAACATCTTCAATAAAACATGTTGCTCTTGTTGTCACTATGGATGTTGCGGCCTCCGAACTTCCTTTCCCTTTGCAACATTCCTTTGCTCACCTTCTACAATTTCTTCCTGATTATCATTTATGACAATCGCTTTGTCATCCTTCTTCAGCAATCTGTCCTGGACATTCATCCTTTGTTCTTCCAATTTCTTCCTTTGAAAGTCTAATTCTCGATATAGCTCAATGATTTTACTTGGAACGGACTTTGGAAACTTTACACGATCTTCCATTTCCTCACATGGTTTTTCTTCTGCTAAATCTTCCTTAACATCCTTCAGTAGATGTTCTTCTTCTACTTCCAAACCTGCAATCACACACAAATCATTTGTTTTAAAATCACAAGACCTTACGGTCTTGTTTAAGGCTTCAGTCATCAAATATTTCGACTGCTTCGAATCATTCATATGATTCAACTCCTCTAGCTCTTCATCACATTCAAAAAGTAATGGTCCACTCTCTGGGTAACATATAGAAACTTCAACATCTTCTTTAGCATCTTCCTTTTGCTGTAGCTCAACTATTTCGAGCTTCTCTTTCTTCTGTCTGGCATCTATAACCTGTTCAAGTTCCCTTAGTTCCTTTATCAACTGCAAATTTACCTGATGACTCCACTTCTCTTGTAGTCTCTGCCATCTCAACTTCTTTCTCATGACATGACCATGCTTCTGGTTTTCCTCATTTCTTTGCAACATCTCCATTAACACCTCAATTTGAACTGCCATCTCAGCCTTCTCCCTCTCATATTCCTCTTTGCTTAACTTTCTCTGTATGCCAATTGCCTTGGCATCCTTCTCCTTTTGTCCTATGCTGTGGTTGATTTCAGAACCTCTGTTATGACTATCACTAGTCATCTTCCTTTCCATCTCTATGAGTCGCTCACTCACTTTACTATGAGTTGCACTAAAGCCTCTTTAGCAGCAAGTCCTGTCGTGCCGCCACTTACCTCACCAAGCTCTCCTCACCCAGTCTTTTGGCAAGCAATTGGTTCTATCTATGGAACCTCCTTTGAGCACTTCTCTTTGCTCTTCCTGGCTTCAACTCATTTGCGTGTTCACAACTGTCTTCCTTCATCTGTTAGCAATTTCCTTTTGGGAGTTGCAATAATACTGCAAAGAATACAATATTAAAATCTTCAAAAAAGATATCATCTTACCTCCAAGATCTCGTCTGATCTTGTCCTTCCATTTTCATGTACTTCAATTACCTTCAGAATCACACCACTCCTGCAAATCTGTTACAACAATCTTGATGCTTCCTCTGTCAATCAGATTTAAAATCTGATTCTCTCTTCCAATCTTCTGGCAACTTCAACTGTCAGCAACAATTCCCTCTTTGCTAAGTTTCTTCTTTGCTGCAACCATCAATTCTCATTCCATTTCTTGTCAGTAAAATTCAAATCAGAATTAACCAAACACAATACCTGCATGATCTTTCATTCCTTGAGCTGTATTCTGGTTGCTTGACTTTCAATTAGAATCTGATCTTCTTTACCTACATTCTGTTTACTTGCAATTGTATATGCTGCATATCAGATTTAAAATCTGATCTTCATCATTCATCACACATTCAGAAATATATTCCAATTCAACAAACCTTCTGACTTCAAACAAACATTCCTCATTTCAACAGAGCCAAGCTCTGATACCAAAAATGACGCAAGCCTGGAGCTTGCCATACCCAGGATCTTCAAAAAACCATGCATAAAAATGCATACTCAGCATTTACCCAAATCAAAACATCAATCACTGGAAAATTCATCATTTTCCCATTTCAACATGCGGAGGTTTTCCATTATATGGTTTTATGGTTGTAAAACCATGACCATGAAACCATCCTCTCAAAAAAACAAAAACCGATTGATTAAATCCCAACTACAGCTTGGAATCAAACTCAATTCATAAACTCAAATACTTTCCATCTAAAACAATTCCAACCCAACAAAGTTTTTCAATTCTCTATACACATGCATCATCCTCTATTCACTCAATCATACTTTCATGTTTTAATGCCAGAGTTTAAAATCAAACTCAATAAAAAGATGCCGCCCTGCTACAATTTCAATCTCACATGAAAGCCTTACATCCCAAATCCAAATCTTGAAACTCTTCGGACATTCCCATAAACAATCTCAAAGTATATTGGCCGGACTCAATTAAAGAGTGCACCTTACCTTTAGACTCCGATGATTAATCCTCATATGTCTGCCACTAATCTATTTAGTTCAAACTGCTCTAAGTTTTCATTAACAAACAGCTCGAAGTTTACCATTTCAGCAACCTTACTCATTCTAGACTGCGCCCTTCAGATTCTAGATTTTAACAATCGAACTATTCGACTTCTGAAATTAATCTGTTTCAAAAGTCCATTGACATAAAACATACATGCTGTCATCATGGCATAGTTTGCATCTGCGTTTCCTCCAAGCTAACCATAATACGCACTCTTTACATATCAGTCATTTGCGTCCAAATTCAACACATCTCCATTCTACACGTGGACTTCAACGCATCCTCATTCAAGATTCACTTCCAAATACATAATTTCTTCAACACTGCCTCACAATGGATCCTTCATTTCAGTTGTAGAACGTCCAGAAAAAACAAAACCTGTTTCAATTGACATGATTAAACTAGAACTCTGCATTGACTATCAATGTAATTTCATGCGGCTTTATAACTATCATGCGCCCTCACTATCGATCAAAACAGAAAAGCAATCGATTTAACTCATATCGAATTGCCAATTCGAATTGAAACGCCTTACAGATACCCTGACAGTTCAATGGTATCGTCTTCAACGCTTACGGTGTCAGATCTTCAACAACGCCATACTCCAGCAATCTGCTTCTTCAACCAAACACAATCATTATTAATGGCAAGTCATCATTCACAATTTAATGCTTATTTTGCAGGCCGAATACCAGAAATCATTAACGCATTCCTGAACAACGAATCTCCAGTGCTTAACGCTTTCTACACTGCATTATTAACTCAACGCTGTCCATTATTGACTCAACGCTTTCTGCACTGCATTATCAACGCTGTCCATACACGTACTAACATGTTTTCCCAACACATACCCATTCTGAGTATCGATTTAACTTGGTTGCAGTTCGGCTATCTGCAAAACAGATCGACTTCACAATTTCTTTAACACAGCATTTCAATCGATCATTGCCAATGTCCAATTACAGAATTTTGCAGAAACCTTGCGCCCTACTTCATACAATGTCTATTAAATTTTTCAATTGAAACCAATTTCAGTTTTCCCCAAATGTAAATTCGTTCAATTCTATGAACACGGTTTCATAATGCGCCCTTATAAATCGACATTAAAATATAAGAACTATAATGCTTGCTAATGTCGATTCTTTACTTATGTGCAGAGATTGTCTATAAAATTTGTCAAATGACTGAATTTAAGATTCTAACTCATTATACCAAATTGACCAAAAATACAAAACTCACACAAAATTTCAGAACAATTCCTTATTGTATAAACAAATTCAAATCAATTTCAAAACCCTCTATACATGGCTAGATATTCAACATTTGGCCCTTACAAATTTACCAAAGGCTTACAGCCTTGGTTGTTCCAAACCAGCTCTCTACTCCTCTCACTATTATCTATGTTTTTTCTCACAAAACCCCTTCCTACTTATACAATTTTAAAAATCATTTAATTAAATGCTCAATCCCTTAAAATCCTCAACAAACCCCTAAATTTCTCAACATCCCTAAAGGATAGGTTTTTATCCCTAAAATCCTTCAATTTATTAAATTTCCTCATATCCTTTTATTAATAAAAAGATATTTACATAAATCCTCACCTTCTCCTATTTAATTCAAATTAATTAATAAAATATTAAAAATCATCACAACCCATATTTACAAATGGAGAAAAAGATCTTGATGCTCCTGCATCAAAGATAAGTCTTGCCTTGATCAACACTCATTGTATGTCTTGCTCTTTGAAACTGTTCAATCCTCTATCACAATAAATTTCACAATCCTCTATCATAGTGAACTAAAAAAACCCTTGTTGGAGTGAACTATGCAATCAATTGAGATAGGAAACTGTGCAATCATCATGTGATAAGAAATTGCACAATCCACTAAACAAATGAACTGTGCAATCCCTTGTCTCAATGAATTGTGCAGTAACTTCAGCTGGGGAACTATGTAGTTCCCAAAATCGTTCAACTGTGCACTCCTAGAGAACAGGAAGTGAAAATTTATATGAATTTGTGTGGCACAAGTTTCTATTTCTTATCTTCTAACATGTGTCAGTTAAATAACAATCGATCCTAGATTTTAGGCATGCATGTGAGAAACCCTAACTATAATATTATGAGTTCTAATCTATATAAGAAAGGATCATAGATCTCATTCTCAAAATTTCTATTGGATCCCTAGCCATCCTCATGAGCACAAGGAGCTTTTGATTCCATTTGCATTGCTTTTCCATGTAAGTTTCTCACGTGTCGCTTTTTGCATCTTTTGCTTTTGTTTTTGTCACTTTTGTATTTGCAAGTGTCATTTTGACTTATTACTCTTGTAACAAGTGGATTTTTTTCTATTATTGACTTCTACAAGCATCATTTTAGTCATTTGAGCTTTTCTTCAAGTGTCACATCACATTCCTTGTCTTTTCGCCTACTAGCAGTTATTATTGTTGGGTGTATTTATGCATGCACATCCTTCTCTTTTCAATATATTGTTTCCTTGATCTTAGTAACTAGCTTGAATGATTATTAGGTTGATCCATGTCCTTCCTCTCTTCATTCATAGATATTGAGTCTACCCTTTTGCTAGACAGGATTGTACAATCCTTGAGCTTTTTTTCCTCCTCAACTATGAATTGTGTAATTCCTTCTAGCATATGCCCCCTCTTGCTAATTTAAACAATGCACTGCATAATAATTGGCCTCCCCAATTGTGCATTGTGTAATCAGAAGCAGTGGTGAGGCCTCCTTTCCAGCTGCAACTACACACTACACAGTTCAAGTATCTCGCCGAGTAGAAATTGTGCATTGCAGAAATCTAGTAATCACTCTAGCTCCCCTACAAACAAAAACTATGCAATCTTCCTTCAGAAGTTACACATTGCACATTTCAAGTGTGTTCAGTCTGTCCCTCTTGTGCCCAATATTGTGCAATCCCTTCCCTTAGTGACTTCTTTCTTCTTGTAAGTTGATTGTTTAGCTAATATATTGCAGAACTAACTCGTATCACCATGATTGTATCTATTACAATAAGTACTGGAGTTATGCAACATATTATTCTTTCATCATCAGACAACACCATGCCTCTGAAGAAAGGATCGTCAAAGGAGGTCACAAAGAGAAGTAATCAAGATTCCATTTACAATAGCCTACATGAGTTCCTATCTTGTTGGACACCGAATTATTTATTGAAAAATACTCTACTATCACATGGCTCACTTCCAAAGATGTATTTAATTCAAATGATTTCATAGATGATATGAAAGATAGGTAAGCCTATGAGAACATAAATACACCAAGGTTCTACAATGTTGCCTATAAGTATCGTGTGCTACCATGTGTTGATGTCATCAAGTGGATAATGCAGGGTATGGGTACCAAAAACATTGTGTTAAGCAATGTTAGTGGGAAGCAGCTTGCCTCTTACTAGCCACATGAAATTCTCTTATGTCATAACTTTCCCAAGATTTAACAACACTTGGATTCTCAATTATATGCATATTGGAGTTATATAAATACCAATGAAGGGATCAAGTCATGATGGTAAGAATTAGCAAGGTTTCACCAGAAGCCCAATAATACTCACAAGGCCAAGTCTCTCAAAACAGTTTTCTAGTACTTCATGGCCATGTGTTTCAGGACCTATGGATGAAGGAATACCAAATATTTTCCTGAAGGATGGATCTACATGTTATTTCTGAGTGTTACAAAAGGAAGGGTATTCAATTCATCGCATTTATTATCCTAGCAACTGCAAATCAATTTGAATAACGAAAAATATCCACCTCAAGGCAAACAACCATAGTTTTACATGTTTTCCTACGTATTGGATGAAATATGTGCTCTCCATGAATTCTCGGGCTATATGTTGGAAGTGGAACCCTAGTAAGATTCATATCCATGTGTATTGCAAATTGTTGTTGGAGTAGAATTATAGAGGAGTGTATGATAAATTTTCTAAAAATTTCTTCATGCTTCTATATTAGAAGATTGGTTTTCCTCACCTGATCAAACATACCTCAGAGTATTCAGTTGTCAGAAGCCTCCACATATTTTGATGATTTATATGATGGATAAGGTGGTCGTGCAGGTGGTTCCTTTTCATCTTAACACATGGCTATGTCATGTGCTACAGAGGAAGAATAAGGCGCCTTGGCCTTACTTTCCTTTGCATGTGTGATTGTATAAGCTCAAGAGATTAAAAGTTGCAAAAGCAAAAGAGGAACAACTTATCGTCTTCAAGTTCAGTGTTATGATCTTTCATAGCTATGATATGAGGGGAGTGTGTAAAAGACATGATGTTAAGTTGAATTTTTCCTCATGTTATGAGTCTTATAATTGGAAAGGGAAGAGAAGATGATGAATTTCTATAATGCTTCCTAACCACATGCACTAGGGAAAGAGGGAGGCCATTAAAGAAATACATGAGCAGGATGTTGTCGAGGAAGGAGAGAAGTAGGAAGTGCACACTCGAGTTAGTATTAAGTACAAGAGGAAAGTTGTGCATAACCCAGAAGTAGAGAAAAGGTGAAAATTAAAAAATGATCCTATTATTTTAAGAGCATCCATTGCAGTAGAAAAGAGGAGAAATAAATTAGAGGAATTTAAGAGTAAGTAGCAGGAAGAAGAGAAAATATAGGAGGATGAAAAATGAAAGAGGAGGAACATATACAGAAAGAAGAGAAGGAAAGGAAAGAAAGAGAAGACACACATGCACATGAAGAATTTTAAAATAAGAAGAGAGACATAAATAGTTTGAGGAAGAACAATAGAGATGATAGATGGAGAAAGAAAATAGGCAAAATAAATATGAGGAATTTGAATGAGAAATTGAGGAGCAAATACAAGGCCAAGACATGGAGGTTAAGCAGGAGGAGGAGAAACAAGAGGTCGAGATTATTCCCATTGCATAACAAGCCACTAGTCAACCTTCACCTCCTCTTATAGGTAGCCACATCCCATTGAGGGTTATTGGAATATCTCCTCCAGATGATGATATCATCATGGATATTTCCAACTTAATTTTGATCAACTAATGAGAAGAATAGTGCAAGAAATACAAAAGTATTTTCCTAATGACCTGGTTTATCTTGTTTCCAATCATACAAAGAGGATGATTGTGACTAATACCAGGAGGTATCTGTGGATTTTTTTAACACCAAACATATCCTGTGCAGGCACTGCAAAAGTGAACACATATTTCTCGATGGAGGAAAACAAACAATTGACAAAGGATATAGTTGTTTGAAGACAACATATTAATCATTTCCAAGCCAAGGAATAAATATTTTCTTCCATTAATTCTCACTTGAAGGATCTAAAGACAATGATATATGATGAAATCCAATCATTGGGAGACACCATGAGATAAATTTATGAAGATATGGTCACCCTTCACAAGGAAGTAATTCTCTTGAATCCAATGCAAATGATATCGCGGGAGAATGTGAAATTTTCAAAGATGAATCATGTAGCCATAAATGTGATCCAATAATGGGGAATTAAGTACAGGAATTCACCATTAGAATAGGACAGAAAAACAAGGCAGGAGGTAGAATTGGAAAAGGCTAAGGTTAGAATGCTTATGCAGAGTAACAAGCATCTTGGTACTTATGTGGCCAACATTATAACCACATATGCAATATTGTATAATGGCTTGGACTCTTTGGTAAAACTAAATGAGATTCTTTCTATTGGATCATTTCTAGAAACAGAGGGAATAAATGTTATTAGGAAGGAAATCCAAGAGTACTTGAACAATTTGAAAGAATTCAGTACTAAAGAAGAGGTGGAAAGCACAAGGAAGAACATGCAATTGTATGTAGCTGGACTTGCCAAAGTAAACACTAAGTTTTTCTTATTATGGAACGAGGTTGAAACCATCTCCAAATATATCTATCCAGATGTTATGGAGGTAAGAGTCAAGTATAATCCAAATCTTCCATCCAATCTTCAGGACATATCTACATAGTATAAATATTGGTACTAATATGTTACAATAGAGCTTCAAGTTGAAGTTGTCGAGCTAGAGTTTCCTCAAACTTAGGCATAATGTATACATATTTTTCTTATTAGGCTTTAGCCACATTTTTCTGCTATATGTAGAGTTTTGTCTTATTGTATTTAGATAATAATAAAATTGTAAATGTAAGTGCAGGTCCAAGAGTCAAATAATGTAGAATATGAAGATTCATTAGTTATAATAAAGACAAATAAGTTGAAGAGTCATGAGGGAAGCTCAAACATCACAAGGGAAGATGAAATGTCATCTCATATGTTATAAATAACCCCTCATAACTCAAGCAAAGGGCTTAGAATGGGATATTTGTAGCCTTGGATTCTCTAGTATAGCATAGGAGTGGGTGTCATTCTTCGGGGAAGAAAGTGGTTGATTCATGTTCCACTATTGGGGTTAGTGTCATATCATTGTACTATATACTTAGAAATTTCACTTAATTATCATAAGCTTTCACATCCAACACACTTTCATGCATATATCATGGATGTTGTAATACTACTCTTTAAAATTTTACGGTATATGTTATTTCATTTACACTAATTTCAATGAACTATTTCATTAAATTTAGCATGTATCTTTTTGGATGTGTGTTGTACGTTATTTCATCATTATTATTATTATTATATTGTGAACTATTTTGAAAGCTAATTAATGATGATTTCATATGGTTGTGCATCTATTTTATGATATTACTATTAATTTCCTTCTAGAGGCTCACTCTCTTTTCCCCTTTGTGTGAAAGAACCTCTTATGTGTTACAATTGATGTTTCACAAAGTTAACTTACCTGTTGTCACCAAAGTTATGTGTATATCTTCTTATGTGTTTATTGTATCCAAGGCACATATTTGAGATCATCGTTATGGAAACATGTCGTATTTCCTGTAAACAGTATGGGGTCTAATTGGGACTTCACGTCAAGGAGATTTCCCTTCCTTGTTGTTGGCATCCAACACCATCAACAAGATTTTTGTGTTAGAAGGAGTGCTAGATAAAAAGTTGAGCCCGTGAAGTCTAGTTTGAATCTTTCATATTGAATGGCTTCTTGCCATATCTTGACCCTAGGATGTTTTTCTAGAGTTGTAAATCTGAAATTTTTGGTCTAGATAATCCATAACTTCTATATTCTAAAGTTTAATGGTGAGGGTTAAACAACCATTCTTGAGCACACCCTCCACTTTCTTGAATTTTATGATTCATTCAAGGTTAATTGTGAGGATGTTGTTTGAAGGTTATTCATTGTCACTCTTAAAGGTTGTGTAAACCAATGGTGTTATACATTTCATGGAGCTTCACGAAGCCTTTGATAGGTACGATTTTGAAAGTGTATATACTAAAATTATTCACCTTAAAGTGAAGTTTGATGAATCTATGAAAGAGTTTCTCGATCGATTTGTTAACTTTTTTTATGAGTTCTCTAAGGAAGAAATAGATTTGGACTTTATGAAGGAAAATTTTTAATATCTAGTGCAAATTTATTTGAATCCCATTGATTCTAAATCCCTTATAAGTATCCTAACTTGTCTTGGTCATGGATCACTTAAAGTTTCAAAGGAAGAATTTAATATTTCACGTGAACCTTCATTTTCATTATCAAATTAAGTATCCCCATGTAACGATGTTAAGGTTGGAAAGATTGAATATCATATTGTTGATTCAATTCCATGTCCACCTTCCCCTCATAACCAAGATTTGAATTCATGTTTAAATCCTAATATGATTTCATTAATGATATTTCTTCTTCTATATATATCTCCTACTCTCCATCAACTACTCTCTTTGATCCTATTTACCTTGATTCACTAGATCGACCTATTATATCATCTCATTTTGAATTCCATGATGAAGAGGTTCAAAATGATGTTGTTGAAGAAAAAAGGATTTGCGATATCATTTATGATGATTATGTGTGGGCCTCAAATTATGAACAAGAACCAGTCATTGTAGATAATCTTCCACTAGGTATTTCCTTTTGTTCTTCATCATTGCCTCACTTTCCTGACCTGTTTAATGACCTTGTTACACCATTTCTCCCTCTCAATGACTCTAGTATTAATAGTACTGATATTGATTGTAGTAAGGAATGGTGGGATATTGATTTTCAATTGAAATAAGAAAAGATAGAACCCATTGTTCATGATATATCTCATTCCACATATTTATCATGTGAAGAAGTGGAGTTTACAACTCCTTGTATTTAATGAAATCCTTATTTTGATTCATCCAATCAATTAAGAGTCCCTGACTGGAATATGAAATCTACTTTGGTTAGTGGAATATATAATGTATTCATTGATACATCGAGTGATGATTTTTCATCTTCATTTGTTGATATTTCCAAGCTACCAGTGTTTGATGGTTCACCATTTGATAGTTTGAAAAATTTTCAAGAAGTTGAGGCACTTCAACCTTTGTTAATGGTTATGTCTAGATCTTGTGGTCTTCATAAGATTTATGAACATGATTATATCGATCTTTCCTCATTGGAAAACCTTCATGAATTTATTGAACATGTTGAAAATGAATGTATTTTTTTGTTTCAATACTCTTCACCTTTTTATCATGATTCAATCGTCGAATGTTTATAATAGTCTTACCTGGTGAGTCCATTTGCTAGTAAAAAGCTTCAATCTTTCTCGATGTTTTCCAAGATTGAAAGTTCGAATGAAAGCACTTATGTGAGAATTTGTTAAGATGTGTATGATCATTAAGACTCAATGACATATTGGTTAGGATGAGATTTTTTATCATAGTTTTCTTCTAATGCGTTTTTCCTTCGAGTCTGTTGTGCTATACAACAACTCCCCCATTTCAAAATTTTAATTCAAAACTTTAATTAGAAATGGGTCTCCTTTTTAAGAATTAGTTAAATTCAATAATTTAATAATAATCGCAAGCTTGGATTTAATCACATAACACATGTAAATCCTTATCAAAAGGTCCAATCCAATAGAAATAGTATCCAAAACCTTTTCTAAAACAAATGTAATATAATATGTCATATCCTTTATTAGTGAGATGTTCTCATAAGCAGACCTTCGATGCGATAATGCTATCAGAGATCGCAAATCGCAAAGTTTATCAAAGAAGCATCCCAAAGGTCTATACCAAACTCCCGATGCGATAACATGATTGCAATCGACCATCACACATAGCATGTGATGCATAACAAAAGCCCCTTTCGAATTAGCCGATGCGATATCATAAAGGAAATTGTGATTTTCAAGAAAAGGCCTTTAAAGTGTATATTAGCGGGCATAACCCTTAAATTAATAATAAATGAGAAATAAACAATTTACTAATTATCCCGCTGCCTAATGATACTTCTCACCTTTATCACAATCGGGGCTACCAATGGAAAACGTTTAATCTTGACCTATGAACCTCCCGATGTCTGATATGTGATTTTTCGCTGATCGTTGATCGGGAAAACCAAGGGATCCATGTTAAGAAACTATTATTCATACATGCGATGTGACATATCATTATTACATTTAATTATCATGATTGGTAGTTATGGAAGTCATTAATATAGAAGTTAAGGTTGAGTCCTTTGTGGATTTCATCCATGGTAATATTTGATTTCATTTTGCTTATCATGCTTGAGTTACCATAACTCGTTTCATTTTGCATTGGCTTTGAGCGGTTTTATTTCTCTGTTACGTTCTTTTCTTGTTTACACAGAGCACCTCTGAGTTGATGAATCTAGTAAATATGATGAAGAAATCCAAGAAACCCAAGGCCCCCGTCGTAGCCAAGGAAGAACCAGTGAAGAAAGTGTTAATATTTGATACTACTTGCCTCAGTTTAGGTAAGGCATCCTGGGAAAGTATCTATAATTTGCTGGAAGCCGAGGATCCAGAGGAAATTAAAGAAGAGGAAAAAATAGATTCTATGAGTAAGTCATAAAATACTCTTAGAGATTTGGCCTGCTCCTATCTTCATAGAATAATAGCCCGCACCAAAGTGCTACCTTATAATGACGTTGTCAGATGGGTTATTGAGAGAATCAATATTACAGATATAACTTTCTTTACAATTGATGGAAATATGTTTGCGTCATTCAGAGCAGAAGATATCCAAGCAATGTACCATTTGCCTAAAATTGAGAAGGGATATAACAAAGCATTCTTGGAGGCTTTTGGCAAAGAAAATGCCATGGAATTGGGATCCTATCAGAAAATGGACACATTTTCTGACCAAACACAAACATGAATCGTTAGGTATGTACTCCATAGATTTTTTGGCCTCTCTTTATTGTTATGCTGGTGCAATGACATGCAGACTCTTCGGGGTCCATGATTCTGCTAAATTTTCTATAGAGATGGTAACATTAATGGTGGTTGCAGTTAATGAAGATATCATGGATTGGGTGACCATTTTGTCTGATAAAATGGCCAACCAAATACTTGACTATAAGAAAAACAGGTTTGTGACCACTCGGGTAATCAAGGATAATTTTAGGGGCGAATGTTCGCCCTTTGGCGAAATTAAGGGGTTTTAAATTTTTAGTGGGCGAATATTTTGTATCATAGTACATTTTTACAAATCACCTCAAATAGCCCACCTTATTTTAAGGGAGAGGGTAAAAAAGGTAAATTTAGCCCTTGAAATTAGGACTTACAACCTTCCATTCGCCCATTTTCAAGAATAGGTTTTATTTAAGTGAATCCTATGGGCCAAATACCATATTTATAGAAGAGGTATGGTAAATTAATAAAAATTTAAATAAATGAGAGGTATGGTAAATTAATAAAAATATAAATAAATGAGATGTATGGTAAATTAATAAAAATATAAATAAATGAGAGGTATGGTAAATAAATAAAACATTTTTTATATTTACTCCATAAGTCACCTTATATACATGTAGGGTGTAAACAAATAAAAATATAAGTAAAGTGGAGGTATGGTAAATAAATAAAACGTCTTTTTATACTTACTCAAAAGGTATGGTAAATAAATAAAAATATAAATAAACTAGACGTATCGTAAATAAATAAAACCTCTTTTTATATTTAGTTCATAACCCTCGTTCTATTTATGAAGGCTCAAGAAGGAGGTTTTATTTAAGTGAATCCTATGGGACAAATACCATATTTGTAAAAGAGGTATGGTAAATTAATAAAAATACAAATAAACGAGAGGTATGGTAAACAAATAAAACATTTTTTTATATTTACTCCATAAGTCACGTTATATTTACGAACACTCAAAAAATGGGTTATATTTAGGTGAAACCTATGGCCAAAATACTATGGGACAAATACCATGGACTAGATTGTTATTAATACCATGCAAAAAACCATTATTAACGCTAATATTAGAATTAATAAAAGTAAAAATGGCACATGGTATTGACCCATGGTATTCACCAAAAGGAAACATGGTATTGACCCATGGTACTCACCTGGAATGTAGTATATTTAAATGGGGAAATTAAACCAACATGTAGCCTATGCTAAGATTCACTAGGACTTTACAAAGTTTTATTATTTAGTGAAAGACTCGCCAAGATCTTACAAGATTTTATAATTGAGTAAAATATTCGCCATGCGTGGTGAGAGATTCGCGAAACAATTATATATACATATTATATTATTGATAAAATCGCCTTCCATTTTTCCTATATACCATGGAGATTCGCCCATTTATTATATTTATAAATTTAGGGGGCGTTCTTAAAATTTTCCCTGCGGGTAATACCCCCATTTTATATGAGTGCTTATATTATGGACACCATTTGTTTTAATTATGAATATCCCATTCTTAGGTGGAAATGGACTCTGTAGGATCCCAATCCCATTCATATTTATCATAAGGAACTGTGGAAATCCCATTACAAAAATCACCTGTATAGAATTTGTCATGGTTTTATCATTCCCGTGTATTATGCCATATTCAATAAGCCTACTCCTAGGTTATCCGAGGAAGCATTAGTCAATCTAACTACAATCGGGACTTGGTTTGGTGAACAGAGGTTCACCGACATGAGACTTTCCAGCAACCTTGCCAACCCACATGTTCTTCCCCTGTATATCCCTGATAAACTGTTGGCCAAGAAATAGCACATCAAATAACAGTTGAAGCAGTGTCAAGGACACTTAGGGATTCTAAAATGCACATGTGTCCAACATTTCCCCTTTGATGTGATGCTTTTACCCTGCATTATTTCAAACATGCAGAGAAGGAAGCCGAGAAAATAAAGCTGTTAAAACTCACAATCATCCCAAAAAGGCAGTATGATCCTGGATCGGTTTCCTACAATGTTACTTCTCAAGCCAAAATCATTAAATTTGATCATGAGAAGGATAGCTACGATGATTTCTTTGTTTCAGCAGAAGTATTTTCTCAAGTCAAACATTTGGCCAAAATCAAATTGGGAGCGAAATGACTAGAGGAATTTTATAATTTTAGGGCCCAGAGATTGGAAACATTACCTCTGTACTTATTAAATAAAACCTCTATTGTACAACCACAAGGCCATAGTGAGGAGAAAATTCTTGAGAAGGAGAAGACTCTAGAAAGGGAGCATAAGAAAAAAGGAACTAGTGAACCCCTTGCGGATATTAATATTAATCCCAAGTTAATCAAGGAATGAGAAGAGTTTGATTCGATCATTAGCAACCCTAATAAATCCCAAGAGTTCACTACACCAGAAGTGACTACAATGAAAAAGCGAAAAGTAAACACAGTTCTGATTGAATGAACAAGTGACCCACCCAGGTTTTAGTAATACATAGAGATTATTCCCGAAAATCTTACTGAGGAGATTGTACTCCAAACTGAAGAAATACCACCACTTGATGCCTTCTACAGTCCAAAGCATAGGGCTATAGTTAAAAGATAAAGGAAGAAGAGGAAAATCGATCAAAGTGCTCTTTTGACTCCTCAAGCAGAGATGACAAATGTTGTATGCAAAGCGGAGGTCAATCCCTCTGAGGACTTAACAAAACTGTCACAGTATGCAAGAGCTTACATAGTAGCAACAATGGATAAGGCCACAGAGGTTAGCCACCTGATGAGAGAAAAATACCAGTTAATCATCCATTTGGAAGCACAATCGGTAGGACAACAACAAAAGATAGATCAACTCAAGAAGTAGTTGATAGAATAGAGGTAGAAAAATGAACAATTGAAGGAGCAGTTAAAACTGGAAAAGCAGAGGGTTGATGAATAGACTCTCCATAAACAACAAGAGTTGTCTTAGGAGTTAAGCAGACTGCATCAGTTGAGTGGGCAGGAGAAGAAATTAAAAGAAGAACAAATCATGCAAATCAAAGAACAGATAGAATAGTTCAAAAGATATCCACAGGTAAATGAATTGAGAACAGAAGCCCTGGAAATAACCAAGGCTTTATCCTGATAGTTGGATATTCTATGTCATAATATATCATTGGCCACCCCCTTATGTGATATCTCTGCATCTATGATTGAAAAATCAGTAGATGCTAGGCTTGAATTAGATAAGGCAGATGAAAAATTAACCAATTTTCTATCATGGCAAGATTCAAAAGAAGGAATAGCTGCAAATCTGCCAATGATACAAGAATCACATAAGGAAATCTTATTTTCCAAAATGGGGTCAAAATTAATGAAAGCTGAAAGAGCTATGTCTAGATGCAGAGCCACAACAAATAATCTGATCGAATTAATAAACAATAGTTTGCATATGACCAATCTGATCATAGATTGCTCTCCATGTAAACTACCACAGGCAAAGTTGTTTGAACAACATTGGAAACAAGAGCTAACACATAAGGAAAAATTAATCGGAGGAATACAGAGTTTGACATGGGAAACATTCTGGTTTTTCCTTGTCAAGCCTCATAGTCAGTAGATGGCCATGAAGTGTCTCTTGAATGCAATCAACTGCATGGTCTCCTAACTCTCCGACGCCACCTATACAACCTAGCTACACTACAGGATGAGTCAGCCACCAGAAATCCAACCCATGCCTGCAATCTATCAACTTCAATCATAGGAAAAGAAACCGAAACAATGAATCCATTCGACCACCACAGCACTGTTATTTTCAAGATAAATCCCATATGTATGTCTTTTGGTTATACCAATGCATAGCAATTTTCATTCATAGTTTGTTGTAGTTATTAGTATTTAAAGACCCTTTCATGTATTTGGAAAGGGTCCACAATTTGTATTAAAACTTGACTCGAAAATCGCACTACTATTCTTCTGATATATTTTTAGATATAAAAGACTCGACCAGTGTTCTGCATTTTGACAAAGAGGCTCTTATGATATTTGCACTATTGCGTCTTTCGAAGGCATTCCCAAATTAGAAAATAGAATTTGAATGTTATTTACATCAGGAGAATCCAAATGAATATGGTACTATTATATCTGTTTTTGTTTCGCTTCTCCATGTGAATGAACATTTTTCAACATTGCTATCATTGATATACATATATGTTTTTCCAACAATTCTTTAGCTTGTCATTTTTTAATGTTCTAAGAATTGTTATCATTTGAATAAGTGATCTATTATGATCAATGTGATAATGTTATTATTATTACTTTCTTTAACTACTTAAACAAAGTAATTATCATATGAATGCATATTTCTATTTTATGAATAATTCATCTTTATGGTTATTTGTTAATAGAAGCAATTAATAATCGTGTTGTTAAAAGAATACCCGAGATAGATTAGGTATCTTTGTATATTTTTTCATTATAGAATAGAACACTTATCACTTCCATTATACATTACAAACCAATCATCCATGAACTCATATATCAGTGGGAAACTGGTCCCATTACAACCAGTCGGAGCCACCACACCAAACAGAAAAGGAGTTGCACTAAGGTCCGGACCAGGTGGTTTTCCCCAATGTTGATGCAACGATTTTAGAGGCATAAACATTTTTGGTGCTAGAAGGAGGGCATGAACTGTGAATGGTGAGCAAATCCAAATCCATAGCCCATTCCGAGAGTAAATCTCCCTCATTATCTTCTCCAACCTCTCCCTCCCATTCTAAATCTCCAATTTCAAAGCGAGAAGTTGAAAAGATAACAACCACTGCTGAAGACTTGAACATATTAGAAAAATCCACTCTTGAACCCCCTTAGGTTTAGTTGTTAATTCACAAACTTTAATTGTTTTCAATATCACAGGAAAAGTCTGAATCATCCCAAGGCAGTGTGACTTCATAATACATTCCATATCATCCTCTTACAAGAATATAGAGCAAAAATCTTGGTATTCAACCAACAAAGTTTCCTATGCCTAAAAGGAAAAGAGTTAGGAAGACACCTGTAGATTCTAATAGTGAGACTCTTTCATCATCATCATCCATATCATCCAATCCATTGCAAAGTCAACCATCCACTCCTCATCTTCATATCATTGTCCAATAGGGTATAGGTACTCCAACATCCTCTCCCCAGCCACTTGTAACTACATCCTCACTGTCTTTTACTATTAGCACAATGGCACACAATCAACCTCAACCAAGGCCATGGACAAATCCAGGGGTAGTCGCAATGCATTCTCGCTTAACTCAATTACTAGCCCATCCTAAAAAATGGTTCCCAAAGTTTAATCTAGATATTGTAATACTGGTAGAAGAACACATAAACAACTTTAGGTTGTCAATAAACTTAAATGGAGTGACAGAAGATGATGTTGTTGTGAGGCTTTTCCCATATAATTTACAAGGAGCAGCTGGATCATGGTATTTTTCATTACCAGTAGGATCCATTACTAGTTGGAATGCTTTCCAAGAGCAATTTTTGACTAAATTTAGAGATGATAGATCCACAATGACATTAATCAATGATCTCTCAAATCTTAAAATAGAATCTGGAGAACCTATTAAAGGTTTCAACTCACGATTTAATAAACTCTTAAATAAAATTCCTGCTACATCTAAGCCCGTTGAAGAAGTTCGAAGTGAATGGTATATTTCTGCCTTACCTTCAAATATAACAATCTTCATTGATAGAGCTGCAAAGCCTACTTTAGCAGAGAATATGAAAGAAGAAATCACTATTGAGAAACATATAATCGCTTTAGAAAAGAAAACTTCTCTTGAGGAGAGAAAGTCCAAAAAAGTTACTTTTAAGGATGATTCTAAGAAAAAAGTGGCTAAAGGTCCATATGATATGGAGGGTTTGCAAAAAGTTTTAAAAACTATGTCTGACGAAATGGTAGAAATAAAGAAATAGGTAGCTGAAACCTCCACTAAAAAGCCATTTAGGAATTTCAAAAAATCTGAATGAAAACCACCTAATGCCATATCTAATGTAGAATCAGATCCAAATAATGATGAGGATGAAGACATAGTTTTGTCATCTGAAGAAACAGAGGAAGATGAGGTAGTAGAATGTCATGGTATGTGGGACTTCATTTTTCCCAATTCTGATACTGAAAGCAAATAGGAGGTACTCGCAGTAAGTACTAGGAGTAAAGTCACTATAGACCCTATTTAAATGACTCAAAAGAATAAAAATGCAAGCCCTACTGCCAAGGATAAGGCTCCCATAAAGAAATCTATTGTATTGCCTACTCAAAATCAGCCATCATCTTCCAATACACCCTCATCATCCAAGACATTGGTAGTCTCTGACTCTATGGATTACAACATTATAGAAGACATAAAGAAGACGAGCAAATATTTCTTTGTTTGAGCTTAGCAAGCTTAAACATCAACAAAAATTGTTGCTCAAGGAGTTAAATGCAGTACCTTCTTCTCCTCTTCCTAATGTTGTACTCTCCAAAGCGATTGAAGGTACAAGTAAGCCACCATCATATAAAGTAGATGCTAATGATGTTGTGTTAATCAGAGATAGATCTAATTCTCATACTCCTCCTTTTCTCTTGACCTATGAAATCTGCAACAGAAATATGGACAATTTCTTAATAGAATCAGGGGCTTCATAAAACATAATGCCAACATCAGTTTTCTCAAAATTGAACATTGAGCCCCAAAAACCTGCAATACATATTGTTCAGTTGGATCGAACTAAGGTTCAAGTATTAGGAGAGATTAATTCAGTCACCTTTAGGTTATCTGCTCATCCCAGAGTAGTTCAGAGAATTGATATATTGATTGCTGACATCCCTGAGTTTTATGGGTTAATTTTAAGCAAGGATTGGTCTGAGAAACTCCACGGTTATATTTATAATGATTGGTCTCATATGTGGCTTCCCTATAAAGGGAAACCAAATCAAAATTAAGATCGATCGAGAGAAGCACATGACCCATACTGTAATGGATTTTGAGCAAGAAAATCAACCCATAGCTTTCAATAATAACATTCTTGGAAATTACTCAGCCGAATCATTCTTTGGTAATTTTAATGCTTTGTCATCACCTTTCTCTGCCAATAGTTGCACAAAACAAATAGAAATTTTTTCTCATACAAATACATCAAGGTGTGTTACTATTGTTGAAGAAATTGTAGGTAAAACTGTAGATAAGATTTTATTTTTGTCTTTATATTTTGATTGGTCAAAATCCAATGACGGTGCAGGAGCAGGATGTATTTTAGTTAGTCCTAAGGGGGAAAAAACTATGTTATCTTGCAAACTAGAATTTTAGTGTACAAATAATACTGTGGAATATGATGCACTAATTCAAGGATTGTACAAAGCAATAGGCCTGAAAGTGCAATATCTAAGAGTTTTCGGTGACACCGAGATTGTTATCAAGCAGGTAAGGAATACTATTCATTGCCTTTCTGGACATCTCAAGCATTATCAGTCCTTGGTTCAAAACCTTATATCTCATTTTCTAGACTTTAACATCTCTCCCATTCTTAGATCTCAAAATGCAGCAGTTGATTTATTAGCCAATGTTGCTTCTAAGCTCCTCCCATCCTAGGATTACATCCTTGATAGGTTTTCAGTCGAATTTATTTTTAGACCATTCGTTCCAGAGAATGTCAGCAATTGGTGGGTATTTAATCATGACGAATAAATTTTGAATTTTTTAACTTCTAATAAATCCTATGATGACTAGATTATTAATGAGAATGATCATGATCGTCAAATAAAACAAAGGCCAGAGGAGAATTCCATACCGAAATCAGTAGTCAAACTTGAAGATCTTTATGACATTAAGGATAGATTTAAACAAGTTACTAATTCAAAACTTCAAAGTTCTACTTTGAGGTTTGAATTAATAAATCTTGGCACTGAGGCCAAACCACAAAATATTAATCTAGAATTAGGACTCACCTCAGAAGAAAGATTTTCCTTTATCATAATATTAAATAGATATAAAAATGTTTTCTCTTGGAATTATGATGACCTAAAAACATATGATACTTCTATCATACAACATACAATTCCAATGATTTCTAAGGAGAAACCTGTGCAGCAAAAACTGAGGAAAATACATCTGAATCTAGAGAGTCAGATTAAAGTAGTGTTGAATAAACTCTTGAAAGCTAAGATTATCTACTCAGTTATACATTCGAAATGGGTTTCTAACTTAGTACCTGTTAGAAAGAAAAATGGTGACATAAGGATCTGCATTGATTTTGGAAATATTAACAAAGCAAGTCAAAAGGATAATTTCTCACTGCCAACTATGGAACAGACTCTTCATTCAGTTACTGGTTCTGAATTAATGTTTTTTTTGGATGGTTTTTCTAGATATAGCAAAATATTGGTACATCCAGATGACAAACTAAAGACCACCTTTAGAACTAAATGGGGAACATATTCCTACCAAAAAATGCCTTTCGGTTTGATTAGTGCTGGAACTACCTTCTAGAGAGCAATGGATATAGCATTTAAGGGTTTGATTAATAAATCAGTTGTTGTCTATTTGGATGACATTACTATCTTCTCTAAGAAATGAGAAAATCATTTACATGATTTGAAGCAAATCTTTGAACGCTGTAAAAGGTATGGGATTTCATTAAATCCTAAGAAATCATTTTTCACTCTTGATCAATATAAACTCTTGGGATTTATTGTGTCCGAAGATGGAATTTATATCAACCCAGAAAGGATCAAGGAGATTTATGATATTCCTCTTCCACACAATAAAAAATCAATGTAATCATTTTTAGGTGAAATAAATTTTAGAAAAATATTTGTTCCTAATTTTTCACAGATTATTTTACCATTACAGACGATGATTAAGAAAAATTCAGTATTCAAATGGGGGCATAGCGAAAAGGAAGCTTTTGATTTAATAAAAAAAGGTGATCATTAATGCTCCTGCATTAAACACTCCAAATTTTTCCAATCATTTTATTTTATATACTTTAGCATCTGATACCTCTTATGCAACTGTGTTGACACAAATCAAAGATCAAAAAATTGAAGCACCCGTATCCTTTTTCAGTTCAAATCTTCAAGGTGTTGAACTTAATTATTCTGAAGTAGAAAAGAAAGCCTTTGTTGTGTTTAAATCTGTTAAACACTTTAGGCCATTTCTCCTAAAGACTCATACAAAAGTAATAGTCCCATTCTCGAGAGTGAGACAATTACTAGTCCAATGGGAAGTGGGAGAGAAAAGGGCCAACTCGGTTACAACATTACAAGAATATGATTTAGATATTAAACCAGTGAAACTTATAAAAGGTCAAGGTTTTGGTAGGTTGTTAGCATGAGCTTCTAACATTCAAGAACATGAAATTTGAACAATATTGAGGAAATCAATGAGATAGGTATCATCAACCCCGAATCTCAATATGCAGATTTGTTATTTTATTTGAAAAATGGATATGCTCCTTCTAATCTCTCTTAAAAAAACAAACATGCCATAAGATAGATAGAAAAATACTTCGAGATTATTGATGATGTGTTGTTTAGAAGGAATTATGATTCGGTTTTGTTAAGATGTCTTGAAAAAACTGAAGCACAAAAGGTCTTGTAGGAATTAAATGATGGTCCAACAGGTGGACATTTTGGAGGTGATACAAAAACTCACAAAATAATACATGCTGGTTATTATTGGCCCACTTTATTCAAAGACATCCATGAATATGTAAGGACATGCAGAACATGCCAAAATGACAGTGGAAGATAAAGGAAGCCAACCTTTCCTTTGCAACTAGTCAACATTGAACAACCATTTGAACAATGGGGATTGGATATCATAGGAGAAATTGTTCCAATTTCCTCCAAGCGGCACATATATATCTTTACAGCCACGAATTACTTTACAAAATGGGTAGAGGAAATTCCTTTGAAGGTAGCCAAATCTGAGGCAATTATTGAATTCATAGATCAATTCATCATTACCAGGTTTCGTGTACCGAATGCTCTCATTTTTTATAATGCATCTTATTTTTCTAGAAATATCATACTTGAATTTGCTATTAAAAAAAGATTTAAATTGAAATATTGTGCAAACTACTATGCTCAGGGTAATGGCTTAGCAGAATCAACCAACAAAAATCTGATCAAAATCATTAAGAGAACTATTGATTAGAATCAAAAGAATTGTCACAAGTATTTGGTATTTGCATTATGGGCTGGCCACATCACACAAAAGGCCTCAATAGGTACTTCTTCGTTCAATTTAGTATATGGGAAGGAAGTTGTTATGCCAACAAAATTAGCACTCCCATCTCTGGCCATAGTGCAATTTATTGAAGAAGATGTGGCCAGGACCATTTCAAATCATCGAGAAGATAGGCCCATCAATATTCATATTTCAAGATCTATTAGGAAAGAGGGATTCTCTTCTTGCCAATGGGCTTATCTTGAAAAAATTCTTAAGGAGGTAACCCCTTCTTACTTGTAAATATTCAATTTGTAGTTTTGTTTTTTTGAATTTCTATATTTAGGAAATAAGGTTGTAAATAGCCTTCCATTGACCTTTTGCTATTATGAAAGTTATTTAAGAAAATAGTGTAAATAATTATTTTCGATAGGTGGAAGCTTTAAAGAAAAGGCTGCAATTCTAGAAAGTTAGATAAAAAAAAAAACTTTGGAAACCCCTTTAAAATTTGTAAAGCCTTTACAAGCCTTGAAAATACTGTAAATCATTTCAAGTTTTAAAAAGCCAAGTGAGGTTATTTGTAAAAAGAAAAGATTTTTCTAAACTTAGCATCTACAACTCTTAAGTTGTCATCCATACACTCTTAAGGAGTATGTCATTCACCCCATCCATAAAGATTGTGATTTTTTAGAGTGTAATTCTAAAATATGTTTGAAATAAATAGATAAGAGGTCTCATTACGAGCCTGCTTACCATGTTCATAGGAAACTAATTAAACTGACATTACCAATACTACATATCAAAAATGGGTAATGGTTTATAATTATAAGACAAGGGGTCTCATCATGAGCCAGCTTGTTCAGTTCAATTACAACCAGCAAATGGCATTGTCAAGAACTGGCCACCAAACTAGGACAATGGTTTTTTATCTTTTAAAAAGAAATAAAATACAAGAAAAAAAAATATGTGTAAACATATCTTTTTGGATTAGCTCTTAAAAGTTATACTCTGAGATGGATGGAATAATGAATGATTGAATGGTTAAAAGGTAACCCTGTCAAGGCTATAAACGTTTGCTAGCAGCAAAGGCACTACTTGTGACAACGGAGTAATCTATAAAACTAAGTTGGAGAATCCCCCCTGCTTTATCTATACCAACCAATCAAGGCTTGAATAAACCCAAAATGTTTTTATTTTTAATATTGGAAAAGAAATTACAAAAATATTTCTCATTACCAAATTTAGAAAGTTATACATATTGCATTATTTTTCCAGCGATAACCATTTCTCCCGGTGAATCGCCAATTGTTGTGCTATACAACAACCCCCCCATTTCAAAATTTTCATTCAAAACTTTAATTAGAAACGGGTCCCCTTTTTAGGAATTAGTTAAGTTCAATAATTCAATGATCATCACAAGCTTGGATTTAATCACATAACACATGTAAATCCTTATCAAAAGGTCTGATCCAATAGAAATAGTATCCAAAACCTTTTGTAAAACAAATGTAATATAATATGTCATATCCTTTATTAGTGAGATTCTCATAAGCAGATCTCTGATGCGATAATGCTATCAGAGATCGCAAATAGCGAAGCTGATCAAAGAAGAATCCAAAAGGTCTATACCAAACCCCTGATGCGATAACACGATCGCAATCGGTCATCACACATACCTTGTGATGCATAACAAAATCCCCCTTCGAATTCACCAATGTGATATCATAAAAGAAAGTGTGCTTTTCGAGAAAAGGCCTTTAAAGTGTATATTAGTGGTCGTAACCCTTAAATTAATAATAAACGAGAAATAAAAAATCTACTAATTATCCCACCGCCTAATGATATTCCTCACCTTTATCACAATTGGGGCTACCAATGGAAAACACGTAAGCTTGACCTATGAACCTCCCGATGTCTGATATGAAATTTTTCACTGATTATTGATCAGGAAAACCAAGGGATCCATGTAAGAAAACTATTGTTCATACATGCGATGAGACATATCATTATTGCATTAGATTATCACGATTGGAAATTATGGAAGTCATTAATATAGTAGTTAAGGTTAAGTCCTTCGTAGATTTCATTTGTGGTAATATTTGATTTCATTTTGCTTATCATGCTTGAATTACCATAACCCTTTTCATTTCGCATTGGCTTTGAGCGGGTTTATTTCTCTGTTACATTTTTTTGTTGTTTGCACAAAGCACCTTTCAGTTGATGAATCCAGTAAAGATGACGAAGAAATCCAAGAAACCCAAGGCCCCCATTGGAGCAAAGGAAGAACCAATGACGAAATCTATAATGTCTGATACTACTTGCCTCGTTTTAGGAAAGGTATCCTGGGAAAGTATTGATAATTTGCTAGAGGCTAAGGATCTAGAGGAAATTAAAGAAGAGGCAACAACAGATTCTACAAGTAAGGCAGAAAATACTCTCAGAGATTTGGCCTGCTCCTATGTTCATAGAATAGCAGCCAGTGCCAAAGTGCTACCTTATAAAGATGTTGTCAGATGGGTTATTGAGAGTATCAATTTTACAGACAGAACTTTCGTTACAACTAATGGAAGAATGCTTCGGTCGTTCAGAGCAGAATATTTCCAAGCAAAGTACCATTTGTCTAAACTTGAGAAGAGATATAACAAAGCATTCCTGGAGGCTTTCACTAAAGAAAATTCCATTGAATAAGATCCTATTAGACAATGGAGGCAATTTTCAACCAAACATGAACATGAATCATTAGCTATGAACTCCGTAGATTCGCTGGCCTTTCCTTATTGTTATGATAGTGCAATGATGTGTAGACTCTTCAGAGACCATGATTCTACTAAATTTTCTATAGATATGGTACCATTAATGGAGGTTGCAGTTAATGGATATATCATGGATTGGGAAACCATTTTGTTTGATAAAATGGCCAACCAGATACTTGAATATAGGAAAAACAGGTTTGTGACCACTTGGGTAATACCCCCATTTTATATGGGTGCTTATATTATGTACACCATTTGTTTTAATTTTGAATATCCCATTCTTGGATGGAAATGGACTCCGCGAGATCCCAATCCCATTCACATTTATCATAAGGACTTGTGGAAATCCCATTACAAAAATCACCTGTATAGAATTTGTCATGGTTTTATCCTTCCCGTGTATTATGCCATATTCAATAAGCCCGCTCCTAGGTTATCTGAGGAAGCATTAGTCGACCTAACTACAATTGGTAGTTGGTTTGGTGAAGAGAGGTTCACCTACATAAGACTTTTCGGTAGCCTTGTCAACCCACATGTCCTTCCCTTGTATATCCCTGATAAACTACTGGCCAGAGAATTAGCACATCAAATAACAGTTGAAGGGCTGTGAAGGACTCTTAGGGATTCTAAAAAGCACATGTGGCCAACATTTCCCCTTTGATGAGGCGCTTTTTCCTTGCATGATTTCGAACATGCAAAGAAGGAATCTGAGAAAATAAAGTTGTTAAAACTCGCAATCATCCCAAAAAGGCAGTACGATCCTAGATCGGTTGCCTACAATGTTACTTCTCATGCCAAAATCACCAAATTTGATCATGAGAAGGATAGGTACGATGATTTTTTTGTTTCAGCAGAAGTATTTTCCGAAGTCAAACTTTTGGCCAAAATCAAATTGGGAGCAGAAGGACTAGCGGAATTTTATAAGTTCAGGCCCCAGAGATTGGAAACATTACCTCTGGACTTATTAAATACAACTTTTATGTTACAACCACAAGGCCACAGTGAGGAGAAAATTTCTAAGAAGGAGAAGACTCCAGAAAGGGAGCAGAAGTAGAAAGGAACTATGAACCCCTTACGGATATTAATATTGATCCCAAGTTAATCAAGGAATGGGAACAGTTTAATTCGATCATCAGCAACCTCAATAAATCCCAAGAGTTTAGTACACCAGAAGTGGCTACAGTGAAAAATCTAGAAGTCAACACAGTTCTGATTAAAGGAACAAGCGGCCCACCTGGGTTTCAGTAAGACATAGAGATTATTACCGAAAATCCCACTGAGGGGATTGTACTGCAAACTGCAGAAATACCACCACTTGATGTCTTATATAGTCCAAAGCATAGGGCTATAGTTAAAAGACAAAGGAAGAGAGGAAAATTGATCAAACTCCTCTTTTGACTCCTTAGGCAAAGATGATGAATGTGGTATGGAAAGCAGAGGTCAGCCACCTAATGAGAGAAAAATATCAGGTAATCATCCAATTAGAAGCACAATTGGCAAGACAACAAAAAATATAGATAAGCTCAAGCAGCAGTTGATAGAACAGAGGCAACAAAATGAACAATTGAAAGAGAAATTAAAATTGGAAAGAAGAGGATTGATGAACAGACTCTCCATAAACAATATAAGTTGTCTCAGGAGTTGAGCAGACTGCAACTATTGAGTGAGTAAGAGAAGAAATTAAAATAAGAACGAATTGCGCAAATGAAAGACCAGATAGAAGGTTCAAAGGATATCCACAGGTAAACGAATTCAGAAGAAGCCCTGGAAATAACCAAGGCTTTATCCTGACAATTGGATATTCTATGTCATAGTATATCATTGGTCACCCCCTTTTGTGATATCTCTGCATCTATGATTGAAAAATCAGTAGATCCTAGGCTTGAATTAGATAAGGCAAATGAAAAATTAACCAATTTTCTATCATGGCAAGATTCAAAAGAAGGAATAGATGCAAATATGCCAAAGGTACAAGAATAACATAAGGAAATTTTGTTTTCTGAATGGGAATCACAATTAATGAAAGTTGAAAGAGCTACGTCTAGATGCAGAGCCGTAACTAATAATTTGATTGAATTAATAAACAATAGTTTGCATATGACTAATCTGATCACATATTGCTCTCCAGGTAAACTCCCACAGGAAAAGTTGCTGGAACAACATTCAAAACAAGAGCTGACACATAGGGAAAAATTTATCGGAGGAATAAAAGGATTGACATGGGAAACATTCTAGTTTTTCCTTGTCAAGCCTCATAGTCAGCAGGTGGCCATGAAGTGTCTCTCAGATGCAATCAACTACATGGTCTTTGAACTCTCTCATGCCACCTATACAACTCAGCTACACTCCAGGGTGAGTCAGCCACCGGAAATCCAGCCCATGCTCGCAATCTGTCAGTTGAAATCATAGGAAAAGAAACCGATACAATGAATCCATTTGACCGCCACAACACTGCTATTTTCAAGATAAATCCCAGATTTATATGTATTTTGGTTATACCAGTGTATAGTGATTTTCATTCATAGTTTGTTTTAATGATTAGTATTTAAAGATCCTTTCATGTATTTGGAAAGGGTCCAAAATTTGTATTAAAAATTGACTCAAAAGTTGCACTACTATATTTCTGATATATTTTTAGATATAAAAGACTGGACTAGAGTTTTTCATTTTGACAAAGAGGCGCTTATGAGATTTGCACTATTGGATTTTTTGAAGGCATTCCCAAATTAAAAAGTAGAATTTGAATGTTGTTTACATTAGGAGAATCCAAATTTATACGATACTATTATCTCTATTTTTGTTTCGTTTCTCTATGTGAATGAACATTTTTGAACATTGATATATATATATATATATATATATATATATATATATATATATATATATATATATTTGTGTTTCTCCAACAATTCTTTAGCTTGTCACTTTTGAATGTTATAAGAATTGTTATCATTTGAATATATATGTCAGTGATATATTATGATTAATGCGATAATGTTATTATTATTACTTTTTTTAACTACTTAAACAAAGTAATTATCATATGAATTCATATTTCTATTTTATGAATAATTCATCTTTATGGTTATTTGTTAACAGAAGCAATCAAGAATCACATTTTTATAAGAATACCCGGGATAGATTAGTTATCTTTGTATATTTTTGCATTATACAATAGAAAACTTATCACTTATATTATACATTACAAACCAATCACCCATCAACTCATATATCACTGAGAAACTGGTCCCATTACATCCAGTCGGAACCACGACACCAAACGGAAAAGGAGCTGCACTAAGGTGTAGACGGGTGGTTTTCCCCGAAGTTGATGCAATTATTTTAGAGGCATCATAGAGTCCTTGACCATATTTTATTGGCCCAACTTTATCTTTCTTCACTTTTCTTGATGACCTTTCTTATCGCTCATACCCTTTCCTGTATATGTCAGGAGATGCTTTGGTGGTTGCATTGGAAATGTCATTACATGAGCCTGATCTCTCCATTGTTAATTGAGGAGTAAGTTTAGTTTAGTATTTTTCTTGTTTGTTTGTTTGTTGTTTCTTTCATTTTATTTTCCACTTCGTGTGGTTATTTTGAGTTTTCTTGTAATAAGCCTTTTGTGAAAGTTGTGTCGTTTGGTTCTGAACAATCATGGGAAAGTTCAAGAGGACATTGGGTAACTATTTACACTTGGTTAACTATTAATCTCCCTTATTTTCATGGGCCTTGCATCTTTTAGTCCATGATTCTTAGATGGAAAATATGTTTCTTTTTGAAAGAAAACCTTAGAAGATATACAATGCTCACATCTTTAATAGGATCTTCTCCCTTAAGTCAAACTTTTTATATTCGATTAGTTTTAACATGTTAACTCAGTCAAGTAGATAAGGTAAAGGAGGAAACATAAGCAAGATAAATTACTTCAAAGGAATATGTTTAAGGGTCTCTTTAAAACAAGGAACAACCTCTCTTGCTCTTAATAATTCAGGATCCCTCTTCTGTACTTAGCGATACAAATGACAATAAAAATAAAATAAGCATAAATTTATAAAAAAAACAATAGGTAAAAGAAAAGAATTTGTTCCTGCATAGAGAGGTGAAGGAAGAAACTTTGTTGGGGTATTGAACAGGCTCACTGACAGCGAATCGATGCTTGTGATTCCTTGAAGTGACTCCGTCGGGGTATTGAACAAGCCTGTTAGTAGCAGAGCATTACCAAAGATGATATTAATAATCTAAAATCATACCCTCATGTTCTTATATACGCCTAACCCCTAATAAAGATAATTTATTTTTGACTTGCTTATGAAAGTGTTTGGTCAGTGCAAGGAATAGAAGAAACTATATATTTAATCAAGCTAAGGAAACAATGGTGATCAATAATATGAAACAATACTTCTTGAAAATACAAACTTGGTATGTAAAGTTAGACCCATACAAAGAAGTTGTATTTCTACTAGTGTATCACCAAGTGTTGTAGCTGCTACAACTGCCCTCCAGAAATGTTCCTACATTTTTATTTTTGAGCCTTCCTTTGAGAATAATAATTGTCATTTCAACTACCATAAAGTGTTCTTCATATTTATTAAGTGTTGAAATGACTCATTCTTTCATGTCAGGCTTGTGTTACTTTAATTTTTCTTCCATCATGACAATTAGGCCTTTTCGACAAAATTTTCTAAAATTCGGGAGACAAGAAAAACACTTCTTGAACACAAGCTAAGTCTTGCCATAATCAACACTGATTACATGCCTTGCTCTTTGGAATTTTACAATCCTTTATCATACTGAAATGAAACACCCCTTGTGAGAGTGAGCTATGTAATCCATTGATCTAGGCAACTGGATAATCATCATGTGAAGGAAACCTACACAATCATCATGTGAGAGGAAACTTCAATCCACTGAGAACTAAACTACACAATCCCTTTTCTTAGTCAACTACACAGTCCCTTTAGCTAGTGAACTATGTATTCCCTTCAACTAATTAAATGCATAGTTCCAAAAATATTTCAACTACACATTCATATAAAATAGGTAGATCACATTTCTATGAAGCATTGTAGCACAAGTTTCTATTTTTGATCTTCCGACATTTGTCAGTTAACTAAGAGTCGTTACTAGATTTTAGGCATGCATGTCAAAAACCCTAACATTAACCTCATGAGTGCTAATATACATAGGATAGGCTCATATATATCATTCTCATACTTGAAATTCGAGCTCTAAACATCCTTATGAGCACAAGGAGCTTTGGATTCCATTTGCGCTTCTCTTTTGGGTAAGTTTCTCAAGTGTCATTTTTTTGGCTTTTTTTTTTTTATTTTGTCACTTTTGTGTTTGTAAGTGTCCTATTGCCTCTTTATTCTTGTAACAAGTGGTTTTTTTACTATTATTAAAATCTACAAGTATTATTTCAGTCTTTTGAGCTTATTTTCATGTGTCACATCACATTCCTTATGTTTTCTCTTACCAACAGTTATTGTTGTTCGATATATTTATGCATGCACATCCTTCTCTTTTCACTATCTTTTTTTCTCAATGCAAGTAATTGTTTTGAACGATTGTCAGATTGATCCACATCCTACCCCTCTTGAGTAGAAGATCTATATTTTTCCCTACTATAAGTGAAGACTATGCAATCATTGAGCCCATCTTCCCTCCTCAACTAGGCATTACACAATTCCTTCTAGCAGATTCCCCCTCTTTCTAGTTTCAATTGTGCACTACAAAATCATTGACCTCTACAACTAAACATTATGCAATCACAAGTAGTAGTTAGGCCTCCTTTCAAGCTGCAACTATGCACTACATAGTTCAGGTTTATCTCCAATCAAAACTATGAATTGTGCAAATCCAATCATCAGACCAACACCCCCTGCAAATAGAAACTACACAATATTCCTTTAGAAGTTACACATTTCACATTTCCAGTGCTCAATATTCCCCTCTTATCCTAGTATTGAGCATTTTCTTCCTTTATTTTCTTCTTGTAAGGCTATTGTTTAGTTTATCTCTTGTATAACTAACTTGTATCGCCATGAGTGCATATCTTACAATAGATACTACAAATATGTAACACATTAGTATTTCATCATCAAACATAACAATTCCTTTAAATAAAGGATCATGAAATGAGGTCACAAATAACATTATTGAAGAAGACATTGACAGTAGCCTCACAAGATTTCCTATATTTTCAGACATCTAATGCTTTGTCGATGAAGACTCTATTATCACATGGCTCACTATCAAAGATGTATTCAATTCAAATGACTTTACATAAGATATGGAGGATAAGGAAGTTTATTAGAATATGAATAGATTAGTGTTCTACAAAGCTTCCTAAAGGTACCCTATGGTACTATGTGTCGATGTCATCAAGTGGATATTGTAGGGTCTGGATACCAAGAATATGGCATTAAGCAGTGTCAGCGGGAAGCAACTTAACTCTTATCATCCACATGACATTCATTTATATTATAACTTTCTGAAGCCTGAGAAACTCTTGGATTCTCGATTCTATATAGCTTGGAGTTATCTGAATACCAAATAAGTTATAGAGTCATGGTGGAGAAAACCAAAAAAAGTTTCACAACAAGATTGATATTACTTACAGTAACAAGTCTCTTAGAATAATTTACCAGTACTTGGTGGTCATGTTGTAGGATCTATAGATGACGTTGTAACATCCCCTGATAACCTCGCATGAAAGTGCCTGAATTTAGAAAAAAATATAGCATTTACAAACATGTAACTTCTTGAATTACTTTCCATATTCCTTCAATGACCCTTAGATAAGCAATTATCATTGCATAGATTAATCTTTAGTAAAGGAATAGTAATTTACACAACCATTAATTGACATTATTGTAGCATATTAATTTAAACTCCCTAATGTAACCTTGCATCAATCCCATGATCCTTTTAAATTATTTAGTTAATCACATCCACGTTATGCAAAGAATCAACATCATAAAAATGGCACAACAGGAAACCACATAATTAGACATCGATATACCCTGGAAAGCCCACATGGTGAAAACCAACAAACATTTAATTCTTTATTAAATGCTCGTGAGGGTGTTTCAGCCCTCACTCAATTGCATATAAGGGAGTCCATCCCTTAACCATTGTCATAAAAAATTGCAAAGAAATATCATCTTAAATGCAACATAACTAGATATAACCTATTACAATAATAATGATATCATTTACCCACAAATCCTCAACCTCTTTGCCTTTCTGGCCTAGTTTTTCTCATCAGTGGATCATATTATAGTTGACATCCTTGAATCTGCATGGATTATAAACTCTTTACCTATCGCAAAAGTTAAACATGAATTATCCTTTGCATAAGTCACCATCATTCTCTGTCATTATTGATGTCAAAAAAATTTGATACCATAATAAGATAAAATTGATCAACCTATATTCGATCTTTTTTAGTGATTCTTCAAAATTGATTCGTGTGCATTCATAAAACATAAGAAAAATCTCATGACATGTCTTCTTTATAGCACTACACACGCATTAATAGAAATAATATATATAGATAAATACCACATTAACTATCATTCCCAACCAAACCACCCCACCCCCCCAAAACACAAACACATATTCTTTTCCAAAGGAAACTTCTAGATTTTCCTATATTCTTTTAAAGGATACTACCATCACCACTTTGTTATTTTTTCATGTAGTTGTATGAACTTATTCAAAATAAACTAGCCTAAATCAATTATTTCTTTTTATGTGTAATTATGTATTATTTTCAAAAGGAATATTACAATAAGTATGGTTCTTATGCATACAAATGTAAGTTATTTGCAAAATAAACATATATTGATAGATACCATTCTAGTGCATGCAACTACATGTTCTTTCAACAAAATATTTCCCAAAGGAGAGCTATTCACAATAGCTATTGTACATAAAAATACACCCTCTATTCCAAAATAAAGCTAACACAATCTTGCAATTACATAATCTTTTCCCTAAAGTGTATTAACAAAATAACTCTTCTTCTTGTATGCAAGACATATCCCTTTCCAAAGAAATTAACAACATAGTATATATGTATGCAAACACAGATTCCCTTTTCAAGAACACTAATACAATGTCTATTATTTTCATGCATGCACAAACATATTCACACATTCCTTACCCAAAAAAAAATCACATAATAGCTATCATTTTGTGTATGTATGTAACACATACTATTTTTAGGAAAATGACATCGTAGCTATTGTTTTGTACACCTGAACATATATTATTTTAGAAAAGAATTAGTAATAGTTATTATTTATTGCACGCAAATGCATTTTTTCCAATAAATTAAATGCACAATAACTATTTCCTTAAATGCAAACATATACTTGTTTTCAATAACTCAAATGCATGGTGGCTATTTTTCTTTCATGCAGACAAATATTTTATTTTTTAAGAAATTAAATGCATAGAAACTATCTCCTTCCTAAGAAATCTAATTCCAAATTCATTATTTCTGTACATGCAAGTACATATTTAGTTTCTAAGAAAATCTAACATAGTAACTTTCTTTCACACAAACATGTATTTCTTTCTCAATAAACTTGGAAAAATAACTATTATCTCTGTGCATTTGAGCACATTTTCTTTTCTCAAGAAACTGTCTCAATCAATTATTATTCTCATGCATATAAATACAAAACTAATTTAATAGCCATTATTTTCATGCATGCTACTATGTACTCTTGTTCTAAAAAGATATTATCTTTATATATAAAACACACATTCTACTCCAAGAAAATTAGTAAAGTAATGAATATCTATGTGCATAGAAGCACATTCTCTTTTGAAGAAATTAATAAAAATAATCATATATTCTTTCAAGAAATTCTAGCTCAATAGCTATTCGTATCTTGCATGTAATACATATTATTTTTGAGAAAAATTAACACACTACATATTCTTTTCCAAGAACTAATGAAATAGTTAGGGTTTAGGTGCACAAATTTCTTTCCAAAAAAACTATTATTATTTATGTAAACATGTCCTTTTCCAAGAAATCAAACACAATAACTTTTCTTCATGTGTTTTAAAAATACATATTCACATGCTCTTTTCCAGAATGATAACACATTAGACATTATTTTTTTTCACGTTAATGCATACTTCTTTTTAGGAAAATCCGATCCCAATAGTTATTTTTTTAATACATATTTTCTCTTCAAGAAAATGTATCAAAATAAATATATAACTATTATCTGTGCACAGAAGAATATACTCCTTTTTAGTAATATATAACATAATAAATGCTTATCAAAATAGTTATTGTGCATATGAGCACATTCTTTTTCATGAACACTATCATAATATCTAAAACAATATTTAATTTTCTAAGCACATTAATTCATGAAGAGTTTTACTTTCTCCATATTTTAATGTAGATAACGCGTAACTCAACGCATATTCTTTCCCAAGCAATATAAATGCACATTCTTCTTAAATCAAATTAGAAAAGATACTTATATTTATTTCATGTCACTTAATGTGAGCTCCTTTTCGATCTACCCAATACCCCAATGACAATGCAAACATTCGAGAGGAAAAATTTATTCATGGATTTATCTTAGAAATCAAGGGATAAATATGAAGGTCAACCTCATCACAAAAAAATTCATAAATGATCAAATCCATATATACAAATAGGATTTAAATAAGCATCACCGAAAGGAAATAATAAGTGTGAAAAAAGGAAAGAGAACACACCACCAAAAGGAAATAACAAGTGCATAAAAAGAAAGAGAACCTCCCCAAGCGTATTTATGAGAGAAAGTATACTCACTCGGAACCAAAACTTATAATCCAAGGAGATATTGGTATATAAAAATTGTAAGTAAATGCTCTAGCCCCAACTCTTGCAGGTGTGTTCTCTTCTACGACACTTATCCAACTAATGGAATCTTGCATGACACTAGTGATCTGCCGTGTCGCAAACTTAACATAACCCTTCTTAGTGTAGAGAGAGAGAGAGCGCATCACCGAAAGGAAATAATAAGTGTGAAAAAAGGAAAGAGAACACATCACAAAAAGGAAATAACAAGTGCATAAAAGGAAAGAGAACCTACTCACTCGGAACCAAAACTTATAATCCGAGGAGATATTGGTATACAAAAACTGTAAGTAAATGCTCTAGCTCCAACTCTTGCAGGTGTGTTCTATTCTACGACACTTATCCAACTAATGGAATCTTGCATGACGCTAGTGATCCGCGCTGCAAACTTAACATAAGCTTTTTTAGTGTAGAGAGAGAGCGAGAGAGCGAGAGAGGGAAAGAGAGAGATAGATAAAGAGAGAGGAGTCAATCATCAGTTTTGATCAATAACCCTCTACATTTTTTCAGAGGATTATGTTGAATTAAAGAATCAAAATAATGTTACCAAGAATTCATTTTACTTCTAGCTTTTTCTTGATAGAAATGGTTAAATATATATATTAATGTAATAAATGAGCTTTATGGGTTAGGATATTACATAAGGAATACCAAATAGTTTCCCAAAGGATGGATCTACATATTATATAAGATCACCATAGAAGAGGAGTCATCAGTTTTGATCAATAACCCTCTACTTTTTTTTTAGAGGATTATGGTGAATTAAAGAATCAAAATAATGTTACCAAGAATTCATTTTACTTCTAGTTTTTTCTTGATAGAAATGGTTAAATATATATTAATGTAATAAATGAGCTTTATGGGTTGCAATATTACATAAGGAATACCAAATAGTCTCCCAAAGGATGGATCTACATATTATATAAGATCACCATAGAAGAGGAGTCAATCATCAGTTTTGATCAATAACCCTCTACTTTTTTTTCAGAGGATTATGGTGAATTAAAGAATCAAAATAATGTTACCAAGAATTCATTTTACTTATAGCTTTTTCTTGATAGAAATGGTTAAATATATATTAATGTAATAAATGAGCTTTATGGGTTGCGATATTACCTAAGGAATACCAAATAGTTTCCCAAAGGATGGATCTACATATTATATAAGATCACCATAGAAGAGAAGGTATTTAGTTTGTCACATATATTATCCTAGCATCTGCAAATTAATTTGAATAAGGCGAAAAATACACCTCAAGGAAGGTAGCCATAGTTTTACCCATCTACCTAGTTATTGGATGGAATATGTGCTTGCCATGAATTCCCAAACCTAATATGGAAGTGGACCTCTAACAAGCTCCCTATCCATGTGTATTACAAATTGTTGTTGGAGTATAGTTACAGAGGAGTGTATGAAAATCTTTTTGGGAATTTATTTATGGTTCTATATTAGATGATATTTGAGGAATAATCTCCTTTCATGTCCCATGAGGCTATGAACACAATGGCAGAAGTAGTAGATTTGTTTGCCTCACTTGATGGCACATACCTTGGAGTATTCAGTTTTCAGAAGCCTCCACGTCTTTTTCTGAGGTATGTGATGGATATAGTAGTCATGCAAGAGGTTTCTTATCATCTTAACATTGGTATATATCAAGTGCTATAGAGGAAAAAGAATCATCCTTCGCCTTCCTTTCCTTTGCAGGAGGGATCCTATAAGCTCAAGAGCTTCAAAGTCGTGGAAGTAGAAGCTTAACAACTTATCATCTTTAATTTTAGTGTTATGATCTTTCACAATGATGATCCTAGGGGAGTATGCAAAATTCTCTATGCTAAATTTCATTTTACCTGCCATTGTGAGTCATATAGTTAGAAAGAGGAAGGGAGGAAGAAGAGTTTCTATAATGCTTCTTGACCACATGCACTAGGCAAAGGTGTAGGCCCTTCCAGTGCAATACATGAGTAGGATATTGCCCAAGAAGGAGTGTAGCAAGAAGTTCCAATTCTAGTTAGTATTAAGTACAAGAGGAAACTTGTGCATAATATAGAAGTAGAGAAAAGCCAAAAATTCAAAGAATGTCCTATTATTTTGACAGTAGTCATTGCAACAAAAAATAGGAGAAAGAAATGAGAAGAATTAAAGAGGAAGCAACAGGAAGAAGAGAAGAGGCAAGAGGAGGAATGAAAGCGAGAGGAGGAACAAATATAGAAGGAAGAGGAGGAAAAGAAAGAAAGTGAAGACATGTAGGCACACGAAGATATTAGAAAGAATGAAGAAGAAAAAGAGAGACATAAAAAACTTAAGGACGAATAGTAGAGACAATTGATAAGGAAAGAAAATAAGAAAAAGCAGGATGAGGAATCTGCATCAAAAATTGAGGAGGAAATACAAGCCCAAGGCATGGAGGTTGAGTGAGAGGAAAAGAACCATGGGGTCAAAATGGTGGCCATTGTAAAACAAGCCACTAGTCAACCTTCACCTCCTATTATAGGTGGCTAAATCTCATTCAACAAAATGGGAATATCTCATCCAGATGATGATATGGTCATGGATATTACCAACTTGACTTTTGATCTGCTAAAGAGAAGAATAGTACAAGAAAGGAAGAAATGTTTTCCTAATGACCAAATTCATCCTTCTTTCATTCATACAGAGAGGATGATTTTGATTTATACTAGGAGGAATCTGAGGACAGGCACAGTAGCAAATCTAGCATTTGTAGGAGCTACAAAAGTGAAAATAAATTTCTTGATGGATGAAAATGAAAAATTGTTAACGGATCTAGCTATTGCAAGATAATAGATTGATCATCTCCAATTCAATAAGCAAATATTTTCTTCCATTGATTCTCCCTCAAAGGAGCTACTAGAAGTGATATATGATGAAATCCAATCGTTGGGAGACACCATGAGACAAATTTCTGAAGAGATGATCACACTTCACAAGGTGTTAGTTCCCTTGCATGTAATACAAAAGAGATCATGAGAGAATGTGAAAGTTTTGAAGTTGATTCATGCAACCATTAGCCTTATCCAAGAATTGAACACTAAGTATAGGAATGCACCATTGTAATTGCCCTGAAAAACAAGAGAAGAAGTGAAATTGGAAAAGGGCGAGATTAGAATGCTTATGCAGAGTAATGAGCAACTCAATACTTATGTGTCCAACATTATAACCTCCCATGCATGAATATATAATGTGTTGGTCTCCTTGGTGACTCGTGAGAGTGCACAATATTCATTTTATTGAAGCATTTGTAGAGACAAAGGGTAGAAATATTATCGTCCAAGAAATCTAAGAAAACTTGAATAGTTTGAAGCAGGTCATTATTAAAGAGGATTTGGAAATCATAAGGTAGAACATGAAATTATATGTACTAGGACTTGTCAAGGTAAACATTAATTTATTCTTATTTTGGAAAAATGTTCAAACTCACTCCAGATCTATGTATCTCAATGCTATCAAGGTAAGAGTCAAATATAAGCTAGATCTTCCATCTAGGTTTGAGGACATCGCGACACAATATAAAGCTTGATACCAATATTTTACAACAGAGCTTTATGTGGAAGTTGTTGAGCTAGAGATTCCTCAAACTTACACATAATGTATAAAGTTTTGTCTTATTATGCTCTAGACAATTTTTTGTCCTATGTCTATAGTTTTATCTTATTAAATTTAGAAAATAACAAAAGTTTAAAAGTAGGTGGAAGTCCAAGAGTCAAATGTAGAATGTGAAGACTCTTAGTTAGAATAAAGATAAAAAAATTCCATGTCTCACGAGGGAAGCTCAAAGGTCACAAGGGAAGATCAAAGGTCATCTCATATGCTATAAATAAACCATCATAACTCAAGAAAAGGACTTGGAATGGGATATTGGTGGCATCTGATTCTCTAGTCTAGCATAGGAGTGAGCATCATTCCTTGGGGAAGCAAGTTGTGGCTTCATGTTCCACTATTGGGTATGGCATCATATAATTTTCTTTTATACTTGAAACTTTCACTTAATGACTCTCAGAGCCAACACACTTTCATGCATATATCATGGATCTTGTAAGACTATTCTTTAAATTTTCCCTTATATGTTATTTATTTCACGCTAATGTCAATGATCTATTTCGTTAAATTTAGTATATATCTTATTGGATGTGTGTTGTATTTGATTTCATGATCATTCTTATCTTGTGAACTATTTTGAAGGCTAACTAATGATTCTTTCATATGATTTTGTGTCTCTTATAGGATAGTACTATTACTTTTCTTGTAGAGGCTCACTCCTTTTCGCCTTTGTGTGAAATAACCTCTTATGCACTACAACTAATACCTCACAAATATTGCTTACTTGTTGTCACTAAAATTAATTATATATCTTATTATGTGTTTATTACAGCCAAGGCACATCTCTAAGATCATCGCTATGATAACCGGTTGTATTTCTGGTTAGGTCTCCTACATCAAATGGTGTGGGGTTTAATTGGGACTTCACATCAAGGATATAACCCTTCCCTATTGTCGACATCTAGCACTGTCACTAGACCACAAAAAAAAAGAGGTAGCTTAAGTGACATATTTCATGTTCATCATACTTCAATTTCATGGTCAACAAGTGTTTATGCAAGGAACCTTTTATATGCACACAGGGGGGGGGTCTTCGGAGCCAATAAAATTTGAAATTCTAGTAAACATATATTGATAATTTTTATATCTCTTTTTTTCTTTGTAGATGTACTTAGAAATATATTTCAAGATAGCATGCCAAGAAAGCACTAGCTATAAATCAACATTTGCACACCACATTGTAAGGAGATTAAGGATGTGTACATTGATCCTATCATCATTTCTTGCTCGTTCATATGTATTTAAACCTGGATCATCTATGAATAATATTAATTAACCATGAAGATCCATGTATTAAATTGATAGAGCATTGGGTTCCAGTGGAGTTCACTAATGTGCAGCTGGAGCTGTTGCAAACACTCGTCAAGAATTGTGATTCATTATGTTTGTGTTCAAAAATAATTGATTTTGTTGATATTCTTAGGGATGTCCTTCTATCATTGAGGAAGTGTTGCAATCACCCTTATTTGGTGGATCAGTCATTGGAAAACTCACTTACAAAAAGTTTTCCAGAAAATGAATATTTAGATGTTGGAATAAAAGCAAGTGGCAAGCTACAAATTTTGGACCATGTTCTTTCAGAGCTCAAAGTGAAAGGTTAATTTCATTGCAGAGTTTTTGTCTCCATTCAAGCTCGAAGTCTAAGGGACTAGCATTATTCAAAATTTTGGTCATAGAGTTGTTATTTCTCCCTTGCATTAAGCATATGGATGGAATTATAATCCAATCAAAGTCTCACTTGTAATCCCTTTGTAAGGGGTCATGGGCTTTGTAAGCTAACTGTTGAAGAAAAAGATGCTCTCGAGTAATATTTTTCATGTTGGGAGTAGGAGATAGAAATGTACAATGTTGAACATGTTCCTGAGTTGAGGTATACAACACCATGGTATTTTGATATATGAAAATTTCTAGAGAATGGCACCTTTCGCACACACTTATTGAATAAATAAAAGACGGAAGTATTCCTTAAATCTGTATCATACCAACTTGTTCATGGAGTAATTTTTGGAAAGCACCACAATAGTGTCCTGCTAAGATGCCTTCAGCCATAGGATACAAATAGGTTACTTAAATATTTACACGATAGACTGACAAGTGGTTACTATGTGGACGACACAACAACAAACAAAGTAATGAGGCTTGGTTATTATTGGCCCACTCTATTCAAATATTCTTAGGCTTATGTCCACAAGTTGCCAGCCTGTCATAGATGTGCTAGTCATGATCAGAGGTCAGTCGCCCCACTGCTACTGATAGGAGTTAACGAACCTTTCGAATAGTGGGGCTTAGATGTTATCAGAGAAATATTATTCACTCATTAAAGAAACACCATTACATTTTGATAGCAACAAATTATTTTACTGAGTGGTCAGAGTTAGTTCCCTTGAGACAAGTAAACAATGAATACGCCATCCACTTTTTGTGATAGAATATTATAACCAAGTTTAGCATTCGAACGTCACTTGTCTATGATAATGCGACTTATTTTTTCGTCATTGAAACTTTATGAATTTTCATTAAAAAATTGGTTTTAGTTAAAGAATGCATCTAAATTTTACTCACGTGGAAATGGTTTAGCTGGATCAACAAATAAAAATCTTATCCACATAATCAAGAAAAAAAAATTCTCTTAGAAAATGAACTTGCATAATTCTTTGAACAATGCATTATGGGCTGACTGTGTAACTCCTAAGTTTTCCCTTAAGACCTCATTGTACTTTTTGGTTTATGCTAAATAAGCTATCTTACCCATGAACTTGTTTCTCCCAACCTTGTAACTCTCTCAAGAGTCACAAGGTACACCTTTCCTTTTAGTTGAGAGATTGATAGATACTTTACTTAAAATCGAGGAAGAAAGGCTCAAAGCCAAAGTGAGATTTTTCGTTCACCGAAGCTGTGCTAAGTACTAGTTTGTATACGGGGGCTAAGGGTTTAGATGTGGGAGACCTAGCACTGAAGTGGGATAAACCTCACAAAGAAAAGGGAAAAAACACGAAGTTCCAATGTTTGTAGATAAATCCCTTCACCATCGAAGAAAATCTTGGTTATAATACCATCAAGTTGAAATCCTTAGACGGGGGGATTAACACTCTTCTTGTAAATGGTCGATATTTAAAACATTATTTTCAGCAGAAGCTACAGGTTGCACTTCCTATGTAATTTTTTTATTTTCTTTTCTTTTCGCTAATGTCACTCCTATGTGTGGCATGTCAGTCATGTCCTGTTGTGTTTTTGTCTTGGTCATTGTACATAAATAAGATGTTTTGTAAAGTGCATGGCTCAAAAGGAATTTGTGGTGAAACAAAAGAGAAAATGTGACAACCACAATGCTTGGATTTCTATTTTTTCTCCTTTTTTGTTTTGGGAAGATGCCATTGGTTGAGCTAAGACTGAATGGAAAATTTGATGCATCTAAAATAAGAACTTTAGGGAACCTATTAGATTTTTGCCTATGCCAGTACCCAAACTACACAACTCGGTATAAACCTACTTATGTGTTAATGCTTTTCCAATCCAATAGAGAAAGAATAAAGGGAGAATCTAAAGTGAGAAAACTAATATCATAGGTCTTAAAATTCTTATGTGAAGGGGAAACCTCCTATGATCTCAATAATTCACAATCACTCCTCTGCCTATTGAAAACAATAAGTGTCAATGTACATTCCTTTTAAATAAATAAATAAAGGGTGGAAGAAGAGAAAGGCTTCCTATACATGGACGTGAAGCAAGTGACTTCGTTGGGGTACTGTTGAGGCCTACTGTTAGAAAAGTAATGTTTATGATCTTGAAATGACATTGTCAGGGCATTATTGAGGCCTGCTAGTAGCGGAGCAACACGAGGGATTAAAAATAATACTCTAAATATCATAAAATTATCGCGGACATTATCCTTTCCTCGATCAAAATAATTATGATATCGTGTATCCTTGTGGGTTCAACTAAGTAGTAGAAAGTGAGGTGCTATGTATGTAGCTGGGTCGAATGGGGGAGGTCAAGGAAATCTAATCGGTGAATCAATACTTCTTGAAGGAATGAACCTCTAACTGAAAATCTATTCTTAAATACAGAAGCTAAAACTCGCCAAGTGTTTTCACTGCTACAACACTCTCCAAGATTTCACTACATTCAAATTTTGGAGCCTACTTTATCATTGTGTCAAGTGTTGCCGTGGTCTTTAAGTGTCGTTTCATGTCATCCTATATGTTTCAATTTTTCTTGAGAGTTCTCAAGTTTCATCTTATTGATTAGAACATATTTAGTGCATTTGATAGTCATAACACCTTTTTTGCTACAAAATGTTACCTTTTGGTCGTAGTCACACACACTTCACCTACTTCACTGTGGGAATGTTTGTAACGTGTTTTTTTATGTTTAATTATGATTTTTCAAATGTGTCTAAGTTTTCCTGATGAGTTGGTATGTGTCACACTTGATTTTATGTCTAAACTCATCATGTTCACCCCTTTTCCTATCTTTGCGAATCAGACAATTTCAAGTTTCAAAAAGAACCAATTAATGAAAATAGCACATAAGTACACTCTAAAGCCTTGATTGAGAACCCTTCATTGTTTAGAATTGTTCTATGCTGCCTGCAAGAGCACAAACCATACTCCTTAAGCCCTTTCCCCTTCCATGTTTCGAATTGTACCCTTCCAAAATCCAAGTCTTCCTTTGGGCGCACTCCTTCGACCCAAATAAGTGCACCCGCCTTGAACACATGATCACACCTCGAAGGCCTTAAGCTCCACCCTTCAGCCTTCCGTAATTCACCATGCAACCTCTTGATGCTTCGATCACATAAACAGACTCCAAAGGCACAAAGATTCATTCTTCAACCTTTAGACTTATGCCATGCGTCCTCTTAGACCTATTAAGCACATGAGCACACCTTGAAATCCTGAAGCCTCCTCCTTCAGACTTCAATAGTGTGCCTTATTCCCTCCTTATCTCCCTTGAGTTCACAGCACACTTGGGAATCCCGAAGCCTCCTCCTTCATCCTTTAGACTTGCGCCATGTGCCCTGCCTTGATTGCCTCTTCCCTTTGAGTGCATGACTGCATGTTGAAGCCCTTAAGCATTCCCTCTTCATCCCTTTAGCCTTCTAAAGTGCAACCTTTAAACCAAAAGCTCTCTTCATACTTCCAAGCACGTTGTTAAAGCATGAATAAAAAATATACATGAAACAATGTTAGAATAGGAGATTTTTTAGGATCATGGTTTCTTGTTATGAATGATTACAGTTACATGTTTTCCATGAACAACATGGAAAGCATGCATGAGGAAGATCAAACAAAGAAGGTAACCAAAGTAATCACAAAGAACAAACAAGACATTGAAGACATGATGATCAAAGCACCTTGAAGACTCCATAGGATTGAAGACCCTTCAGAGGGTCAAGAACATCAAAAATCAGGAGCTCCATGAAGAATGAAGACACAAGTGGCTGTCATGTCATCCATTCGAGAAAGTCCATGTCATTAGTCATGATTAGTCCTAGCCATCAATAATAGTGACTTGTCATGTCCCTTCGCATGATCATGTATAAATTATGATGTAATGATGTAATCATTGTAAAATACAAATAAGTGGATGTCCAAGAGTCATGTATGGACAAAAGAGCCATGGAAGTCCAAAATACATGTAATACCGAGAGTCATATGCAATTCCAAAAGTCATTTGGAATTTGAAAGATCTTAGAAGTCTAAAGGTCATTAGAAGTTGGAAATCCAAGAGGCATGATGATACAAAAGGTCATGCCACAAGTTATAAAAGGATCATCATTTCTCGTGAAAAAGAATTTGAACCTTAGCTTCTCCCACAAGGCATTAGATATATAGATTTAGTACTTTTGGGGAGAAATTAACGGCTCTAACACTCCACTATTGGAGCTAGTGATGTTCATTGTATTTATATATCTTGGAACCTTTGATTAATATAAAAGCTTGTAAGGACAACACTTTTTCACACATGGATTATGGATATCTCTCAGACTTCTCTTTGGATGTTTATGGTTCATGTTTTCTTTTACATGTACTAAAGTAATTGAACTATTTCGGTGACATTGGTGCTTAACTCGTTGGAAATGTGTTATAATTCTTATAACGATCATTGCATCTATGTGAACTATTTCACTTGATGTTAGACGAGTATTTCTCATCCGTGTGTGACTCCATTAGGGTAGTGCTATTATTTATCTCTTAGAGGCTTACTTTCATTCCACTCCCTAGTGAAATAACATTGATACATCTGCAATCGGACATTCACAAGGCACACTCTCCTTCTCATTCAAAAACACATACAAGCTTCTCTCTCTCGTGCTAACAGCTAAAGCCAAGGCATATCTTTAAGTAAACAATAGTAGGGTTGTATTCTGGATGGGACTCCTACACCAAAGAGTGTGAGGCCTAATTGGGACCTCATATGAGGGAGATCCCTATATTTTTGCAGTATCCAATGTAGTCAACATAATAAAAACATATTTATAACATAACCATAATTATATGAATTGCATCCATATAGACAAACATAGAGCTATGAAAATATATATGACCTTTTCTTCAACTATATAAAATTATGATAAAGATATATGGTTTTTTGGCAACCATATAAATTTGTGAAAATATATAAGCCTTTTTGGAAACCATATAAATGTACTTGAAATAAATTTGGATGTAGAATTAAGTATATGTAAAGTAAAATGAACACGACTATTTTTTTATTTTGATATTAAAACCAAAATAAAAATAATATAATTAGAAAAGTATTCTTTTATGACTTTGAAGTATATATTATCAAAATATAAATTTGAAGATTAAAATGTCTAGAAAATTATAATATATTTGAGAATGGGTAAGAAAATAATAATAGAAATGACATTTATAATATAGCTTCTTAGTAATTATAATTACACATAGGAAGAGAAATGCATAATGTGTGTGTGTGTGTGTATATATATATATATATATATATATATATATATATATTCAACAAGTTCTAACAGGCTTAATAGCCCAAGAATCTGAATCTATATCTAGTGCTGGAATCTCATATACTAGATCAATTTCCAATGTCAATGAGATCCTTGCAAAGAGCATTGGAAACCAAAACCTAGACATATGTTGATTGACTACATTATCAATAGTTGTTTTGAAATTATGGTTAATCACCGTGTCATAAAATAAATGGAACTTTAGCTGCACATAAGTAATGCACAACGGACAATTCGAAATGGAAGATAATCAAGATTTTTTTATTTGTAGAAAGTTCCTGCAACAATTTCCATTTGAAGCCCCAATCATCCTCAGAGTAGTCAATTCTTTGTTCAATTAATGAATGACCAAATCATGAATTTTCTACTTATTGCATTGACCAAATAAATTTTGATCCATCATTGTAAGACATGTAAATTGATTCTTCTATAATGTGAACAACATAACTATATGTAATTCATTGGAACAAATGAAAAATTGTATACATTTTTTATAACATCAAACAAGTAGATTGTATACCCATATTGAGAATAATCTTCACACTCATCTAAATATAGCAAAAACAATCTACTTTTATAAAACATTGTGTGGTTAAGTGGTCACTTACCGCCAAATGGACACTCTTTCCTTCTCTAAACCCTCTCAACTAGACTACTGCAAACATAAAACGTTGACATCGTTCTTTTATAGATATGTTTTAGAACATCTTAGTCATATTTTTTGATACATATTTTCTCCAATAATGAAAAGAATCCCCTGTCTCCAACCCATATGGGCCCTATATTTTTAAAGGTCTTTATAAATGGATTCATTAAAAAGTAATTGAAGGAGCAAGATCATTCTATTGGTAAATATAAAAGAAAACCATATATCTGACAGAGACTTACTCTGTATTTTAAATCTATGAATAACCTAAAACTATGTGATGTGTGTCTATTTTATTAAGTCATCTAACTAAAAAAATGCCTTGATTGTGGAACAAAGGAATCATAAGCCAAATTCATTCATGGAGAGTCTATTTAAATGTAATAAAAAACCAGGGTTTTTCAAAATATTATTGGGTGGTTTGTAAATAGTTACAATTTTTATTAAAACTAATTATAGAAAGAAAAGAAAAATGAAATCGATCATTTCAAATTATATATAGTTTATTTTATTAAACTATATAAATATAAAAGAAAACCATATATCTAACAGAGACTTACTCTGTATCTTAAATCTATGAATAACCTAAAACGATGGGATATGTGTCTATTTTATTAAATCATCCAACTAAAAAAATGCCTTAGGTTGTGGAACAAAGGAATCATAAGCCAAATTCATTCATGGAGAGTCTATTGAAATGTAATAAAAAACCAGGGTTTTTCAAAATATTATTTTGTGGTTTGTAAATAGTTACAATTTTTATTAGAACTAATTATAGAAAGAAAAGAAAAATGAAATGGATCATTTCAAATTATATATAATTTATTTTATTAAACTATATATATAATTTTAATAATAAATATTTGTCCGGTTTGCCATTAATGAGTGGAACCAAGCCGCAACCTTTCACGAAAACAACCATCTATTTCCTCATTCTTTGAATGATTTTTATTAATACCAATCAAGGATTATATTTATGGTCATGCTCACAACGGTTAATTATTAACACTAGTGTATGCGTGCAACTCATAGTGAATTACATTACCATTTACTAGCTAACCCGACAGTTCACAAGCCACATGATGAGGAGGGATTGTTTTGTGACGAAGATTATTCAATAGAAAAATACCACAAATTAAGTATGCCAAGTTGAAAAGAGTTTGGTTATTATATCATTTTATTTACTATCATAAGATGCACATAGAATTAATTGTGATTCACTCAAAATTTTTCAACAAAATTTAATAAATTAGAATTTATTTTACATAGTATCATATTGATCTTTCTTTAATATATTTTTTTCCTAGTCTTTTAATATATTAATGGAATATTACAAATTATACTAATGGAATCATAGAAATTATGAATAAGAATTAGACTCTAGCTTCAAGGGTTAGTTTAATTGGTCAAGTCTCTATTGTTAAGTATCTTGCCAATTAGGAGGTCACAGGGTCAATTCTTCTCGATGCCTTTGGGGTTAAGCCCTGCTAGTCTGGCCGACGGGCTTTAAAAGATTCCCTTCGGGGTTCATCTCCCCAGATTTTCCTATGGGAAAAAGTCCTAAGGGTTAGCTCAACTGGTCGAGTCCCGTTGTTAAGTACCTCGTTGATTGGGAGGTCACACAGTCAATTCTCCTCGACCCCCTTGGGGTCCTAAGAGTTAGCTCAACTGGTCGAGTCCCCGTTGTTAAGTACCTCGTCGATTGGGAGGTCACACAGTCAATTCTCCTCGACCCCCTTGGGGTTAGGCCCTGCTAGTCTAGTTGATAGGCTTTAAATGATCCTCTTCAAGGTTGATTTGCCGAGATTTTGCCATGGGACAAAAAATAGAATTAGACCATCATTTAATAGATTTAGTAAGATTTTTCTCAACTTTAAGCATTGACTTATGTCTAAATTTTCAATATAAATTAACTCATATGAAATATAATTAAGTGAATATTTCAAAAACTAAAGGAGTTTTTCACAAGCGAACTTGGTTTCTATAAGAACACACCCTCCTCATTTCACATAAATTTAATGTATTTATTATATTAACATGTATAAATGGTATACATTATATTAATTTAATTAACACTATATATTGATATTAATAATAATAATATTATTATCTAATTTTAAGGTCAAGGCCACCAGAGTGGTAATCCTACTAGTACTTAATATGGGAATCTTACTAGTACCTAATATGCAAATTGTAAAGAGTTTGGTGATTTATAAGGTAAATTAATTTTATAATATAAAATGTGGGCGAAAAAAAGGAAATGGGGGAACTTGCAATTTTATTGTGATTTGATTTGAAGTCTACTAAAGCATACATACATACTGTACCTACCCTAGTTTTGGGTCTTTGACTTCTTAAAAGGAAACATATGCTCTTAACTATTAGATTCACTCAAATTGTATATATATTATATAAGTTTTTAAATATGCAAGAGATCATTGTTATAAATTAATTAAGTAAAATATTGAGATTGTTATACCACTTTATAAGTATCATAGAAATAATTATATTCTATTCTAATTTCCCAAAAAAAATATTATTAACTTTATACATTTGAATTTTATATAAGATTTTTATTTATTTATTTATTTTATTTTATATACAAAGGTATTTTTTTTTTTTTAGGAATTTAGTGATAGTGAGGTTATTAAGTAACTATAAATTTTGATAGATATGAAGATATTGGTCCAAAAAATTCAATCGATATTGATTGATGCCATTTAAAATTGGTAATCTGTGGGCTTTTGTTGTCATTCTGTAAACCTATTACTAACAATGTATAACTACTTTAATGCAAGTTATACATCCCATTATTTTTAAAGGCAATTTACACTATTTAAGAGGCTATTCCAATCCCAACCTTTGTGGTATAAGGAACGTTCAATGTTTATATTATCGAACATTCAACATGCTTTTAGGTCTATCATCTTTTAATTTGATTTAATTAAATTGTTAATTCAGGTGAATCATTTTATATACTTTCTATCGAATTTTGTTTTTAATAAGACATTCACTTCTATGAGGGAGAAATGTTTAATGCAAAAAAGAACATGAAGATTCTTCATGAAGTCGAAGTTTTGGTTGCCCGTGGGTGATCGAATTTTCACCTTCTACCTTCCCTTAAAATGGGGTGATTTGTAGGCCATTCCTATTTCCAAATGACATCAACTAATTTTGAAAGATGTGATAATGTAGCATTACGTACGAAGAATTATAGAAACCTAGAGTTACAGCGACATGCTCTTACAAGGAACCAATGAAAGAAAAAGGACATGCAATATACATAAAAATTATATTGTTGGTTAAGATTAATGTCTTCGATGTGATGTGAGATGTTTGATCTCTAAAATTCATTAAATTTTAAAAGGTATTATTTCCATTAATATTTAGATGAATATAAGATATCAAATATTTATATTAATATATATTTTTAAATTTACTTTAACATGATTGAGTTTAAAGGTTCATTGAGACAATAGGTTCATTCTACTGAGAGGATGTTTAATTGACGCTTGCCCTTATAAAATAAAAATAAATTATTTTCTAAATAGAAAAATAATGTGAATTATAATAATAAAAAAATGAATAAGTAATTAAGTTATCAAGTGCAAGCCCCGGGAGTGATGATTGATGCTATGTGATTAATTTCAATAGTTTCAATTCCATTTCTTCACCCTTGTGAGCATCACCTGATGTAATGAGTGCTAAGTGGACTATTCAAAAATCATGAGAAATTAGTCAGTTATGACTAACTCTCATGGAAATGGTGATAGATGAATGGTTTTCTTAACGCAGTTGAATCCCAAAAAATTATATCTAAAGTAATTAGAAGTAAAACAAATGTGTGAGTAAGATGTTTAAATGTTATACTTTTCAAAAATATTTCAATAGGATATTTAAATAAATAAAAAATATTTCAACAAATTATTTAAATAAACTATTTGAATATTATGTTAACTAATTTATGCCAATATCAACTTCATATATGTATATAATTGTTAAAATAAAATATTTTAATGTTGTATGTAATCAAAGTGGGTTATCAATCAAAGATTTTGATACTCGACATATACTTAAAAATATATTAATAATAATAAAAACAATGTCTTGATGTACACGTTATCTAAAATATTTTAATGTCAACTACGTATATATGTATATATCGTGAAAAAATAAGTTTGTATGGTTAAAATGTTCTTTTGGTCCTATATATGCTCCATATATCATTAAAAAATGCAATTCAAATAATGAAACATTACACATTGTATTTTGCACTTTAAACAAAATTGCAATTTGATCCCTCTCTGCTCATGTTAGATCTGTACTTAAGATGAATCTATGTTGGTTTATATCTTATTAAACCTTTTATACCTAATTTAAACTTACATTAAATTTAAACCTAATTTATAAATCTTATTATGCCTCAATCATATCAAGGGAAACAACCCATTAGCATATCCATGATTCATCAAAAAAGTTGCATCAATGATAAACTTCATTGTTAGTTCTTTGGGAAAAATAAAATTAGGAATATGACAAGAGCTTGCTAGAGTGGATGTGATGCTTATGAATAATAGATCATGTATAGATTGGCATATGTGAAACAAATAAGACAAAGAAGGATAAGTGTTATGCAACCTGCTCACAAAATAGAAGAAAAGATATATCACCAACTTCAAAATCAAACTCCTCGAGGGGCCAACCTCCTCTACATTACACAAATGAACAATTCTTGGATGATACAAATGACAAGACCTCCTTTCTGTATATAGGAGTCTAAGGGGTCCCAATATAATTAGAGCCTACACAACAATAATATTGTAAGGGCACAACAATAACAATAGTGGGCTTCCATGGGGCATAATAATAACAATATGGGGATTACATGGGCCCAACAATATAATAAGGGGGGTTGCACTAATAACAATAAGGGCCTACACTAGTAGTATAGGGACCTAACATGGCCCTTTCCTTCAAAAGGTGTTGTCCTCAATGCTTGAGTCATTATGGATGCTTCTATATAAAAATTATCATCCTCCCATGTGAAACCTTCAGTGAGTAAGTTCTTCCACTTGATCAAATACTCTGAAATTTATTGATTTAGTAGTTGTCGGGTTCTTGTTTCCATGACTGCTTCATGTTCCACTATGATCTTCCCTTCGTCGTCAAGTGTCGGAAATATTGTTTGAGCTGGGAGCTTGTCCCCTATAACGTTCTTTAAGCATGAAACATGGAAAATTGGGTGCACTCAGGAAGACGCAGGAAGCTCCAATTTGTATGCCATATTACCAATCTTTTGAAACAACTTGTAAGGACAATAGTACTTTGGTGATAGTTTATCATCCTTCCTAGCTTACCTGAGGGACATTTGTTTGTATGGTTGTAGCTGCAAAAATACCCAACCAACTACATCAAAATGTCTTTTGTTGCAATGTTGATATTCTTGTTATTTCGTTTGATTTTGTGCCAAAGTGAGCTTATCCTTTAAAAGTTGGATAACTTGTTGTTGATGTTCGATGTGATCTTTCATTGTTTGAACCTTTTTCTTCTCAATATGTCCTTCTATCTTGAGAGTGTGATGAATGGTAATTCATGCCAATACATTACAAGATATGGTCAGATTCATTTCTTCTTTCTCTGGGGTCGGTTCCTGGTGTATATTCTCTTGTTTTGAAGTTTCTTGATCCTTTTCTTCCTCCTCTTCACAATCTATGTAAAATAATTTCTTCTGAGCACACTTATGATCTTTAGTGTATTTTCTATCACAATTGTAACAAAGCCATTTTTCTCTTTTTTCTTCCAATTGTTGTGGTGTCAATGTTGTAGGTTGTGGAAGGCTATGAGAAAAAACACTTCCACCCTTATAGTTTTGAGTGGTAGGATTCCTTGTTGCCATAATTTTTCCTTCAATTTTTCTTGGTAACCTGAATGCCTTCTCCAATGAATCAGGTTCCCAAAGACAAACCTCATGTTGAATGCTCTCCTTTGAAGTCCCTATGAAGACATCAATCCTCTCCTTCTCTGGAACATTGTTTACCGTTGTATTCAATTTTTGGAATTCCTCAATGTTCTCTTCCCTTGAACCCTTTTGTTTGAGAAGATGTTTCTCTTTGTATCCTCATAATGTGCTTTCATTTCCTCTGTGAAAATTGACGAGGCGACAAGTGGTTTATGAGAACAAAGCCCTCTATACCATACAAACTGATTCATTTATAAATATAAAGATGTAATATGTACCTTTTGTAACAGTTACACATCTTGTAGATCAAAATGTTTCTCCATATGCAATATCCAAGTCACTAGATCCTTGCCATCAAACTTCCACATATCTATTTTTCTTTCTTTTAAGATCTCAATCTTGAAGCAACTATAACTCTATAATGTTGGATCTCTAAGTTCTTTAATTTAGTCCCATGGAAGCCCTCTGAGTTCTCTTTCTAACCCCACACTTCTTATCAAGATTGGATTATTCAAGAAATAGTTGTGGCAAATATCCCATGATGACCTGATTATAGACCCGTTCAGTAGAGCAAACCTGTATGGAGCGCCACGTGTCACTGTTTCGACCTTTGGCCCTGCAAATGATACCCAACACACTACAGTCTGTCCTGGATCTGTCACATTTTACAAAATTTGAATATGATTCTCAGAGAGAAATTTATGATGATTTTCCCAAAGTCACTTGTTTGAGATGGAATTCAGGAGCCTGCAAAAACCCTAACTTGTTGAGTTCATCTCTCCACAAATACAACATGACAAGGTCTGCAATTTGGACACGAGGTTCATCAATATTTCAGCGCAAATGGGTTTTAATTTTAGATTTTGAATCTTCGTAGAAAAAAAGTTATAGTGCAAATTCGAGGATGACCTATTTGAAGCAGCGAAACCTTAAAATCCAAAGCTCTAATACCAATTGTTATGAATCCAACTCACAAAATAGAAGAAGAGATATATCAATGAATTAAAAATAAGCCTCTTCAAGGGGGAAATTTCCTTTTCCTTACAGAAATGAAAAATTCGTGGATGATACAAATGAAAAGGCCTCCTTTCTATATATAGGAGTCTAAGGGGTCCCAGTATAATCATAGCCTACATAAAAATAATATTGTAAGGGCACAACAGTAACAATAGTGGGCTTCTATGGGGCACAATAATATGGGGACATTATGAGCACAACAATATAATAAGGGGGGTTACACTAATAACAATAAGGGGCTACACTAGTAGTATAGGGACCTAGAAATAAGGAAAAGGAATGTAGCCATGGGATATGATGTATTAGTGTTTGGAAAAAGATTTTGGATGGAATTCAAACCTAATATATACTATTTTAAACTTAATTTGATACAATTTATATAATATTAAATCTAATTTTTATGTAGGCATAATAAGGTCGATTCCTAATTTAACATTAGATTAAATGTAAACCTAATTTATATATAAGAGGATATTAGGTATAAATAGTAAACTAAGAATAAATGGTATTTTGTCTAAATAATATGAACTATAGTTTGTCTACATATTTCTCAAAGAGTATTTAATGTTTAGTTTCAATGTTCATCAAAGAAAGTTGCTTTAATGAGAGACTTCATGGTCAATTCTTAAGGAACAATAAAATTAGGAATATAACCAAATAATGCTGTGGTGGATGTTCTGCTTATGAATGATACATCAAACATAGATTGGTATGTGGGAAATGAAGAAGACAACTTAGAGGCTAAGTAGTCTTAGCCAAAGATCTATCCAATTTTGGAGCATAAGAGGAGTAATTTGAATGTAATTCCAACTAATGGAAGCTCAACTACAATGGCCAGTATGGCTTCCTCTAGTATAAGGTTTCAATAAAAAAATGGGGTTTATACCATTTTATAACTAGAATTTTAAATCATGTTTTTCATATAACACTTATAAAAACATTGATGGAAATGGAATATTATTACATATGTCACAAAAATGCATCTTTCCTTTCTTGGTGATGGACTTTTAACTCTTCCTTGATATTTGTCTTACAAATTCTGCTTAATTATAAATAAATAAAGAGTGTATTTACAACATCAAACAATGTATTTATAGAAATTGATAACAACATATTTACAAAAATCAAATTTCCTAGCTTGATGAATGTTTTCTCACTCAAATTCTAAACCATGTTTCTTCTACAACATATTGTGTTTATTTCATACTCATTTTTGGATTTGTGCTTTTGCAATAAAATTCATATTTAGTAACTTGAATGTTATTTGTGGTTTTACAATAGTTTCAAATGGTCCTCCACCACATAGGTCAAGGTGAGACAATGTGTAATACAACCTCCGTAATTTACCACCTAACCCTTCCATTACAATTCCCACAATACTTATATATTTCATAGGTTCTACATAGGCCAATTTGGGTGTAGTAATCTTAGTTATCATAGTAATTAATTAAATTTACATAGATTAGATATATAACCCTTCAACTTTCTCCCTCTTCACTCCTCCCCAAAACAAAGAGGAAGAGACTCTGAAGAGAATTACTCATCATTATGGATCTTGAAGGGTGGTTTAGTATAAAGTTAGATATTCAACCCCCTTCCACCAAGAATTAATTGAATGCATCCTACTCCCCACCCAATTATTTTATATTTCATTATAAATCCCACTGACATCTATATTATAAATTCCTCAGCCAAGGGAAACCTAGGGAAAGAAACTATTTATAAATTCCATTTATTTGGTTTATTGTTATCTTTGCTAGCATATGTTTTTTAGTACTTGTATTCTCTTTGTAGGGTTTTCTAACATTATTCTTACAGATCTCAAAGTATTTGCAACATCTTTCTTATTATCTCCTTTGATTTTAGGTAGGTCATCATCAACCGTACAAAAGTGGATTTTTGGCTCCTACACCAATAAATATTCTCCTAAAAAATGGTGGCTCCACTAGTTTAGATATCCAAATCCCTCTTTCTGCATTTTTTCTCTCTTTCATTTTTTTGTTTATATTTTTGTCTATTAGTAGTTATTTTTGGAAAAAACTTTTGTTTTTCTGTTTCTATTTGTGTTTCGCTGGTCACAGGTTCCAGCCACATATAAGATAGTAGGATATGACAAACCTTAAAATTGGAAGGTGCAGTTCATCCAAGTCACTTGGGAAGAACTTGTGGTGGCCAACATAGGAAACATGCCACAACTTGCATTATAATGAAAGAATAGGTCGGAGACTTATGTAACCCTCCTTTTTCTGCATTTTCAAAGTTTTTTTCGAAAGTTTAGTTATGTATTCCTATTATGTGGTGTTTTCTACATCCGGTTACATCACTGCAGGCCTGGATCTATCTAGATTATGCTCTTTCCAAAGGCATGAAAATATTCCCCTAGGGCTTCTAGTACTCCTTTTCCACTTTTTTAGGGATTTAGCTTAGCTGGTAGTCTACTATTTCATAGTTATTCACCACTATGTTTCATTAGGTTATAACTTGTATTTCAACCCTTTTGTGAGACTTTGAGCCCCTCTTTGGCCTTTGTTTCACCCTTCCTCAAAGTTCTCTTTAGGTGTCTTTTCATGAATTAGTAGTTTGCTACCTTTTTAGTCTAGAATATAGTCCTTTTTTACTACATTTTTCTACACAAAGTAGGCCTTTTCAACCACATATCCCAGCCCCTTTTCCACTTGATCTTATGATATACATTTTGGTTGCCTTATTTTTCTCTTTTTGTGCTGTTATTATTCCTCATTGTGTGGGAAGTAGAGTGTGCTTGAATTTTTTTTGTATTCATTTTAGTTCAATTTGCATTTCTACAATCTACTTTTTAGTAGCATAGTTTATGTTACATGGAAAACCAATGACACTTCACACATTTTCATGCACATTACACACCCTAAGAAAATGAGCACTTGGTTAGCACCTCCAAGCCAAGAATTTTAATAAACAACCACTTAATCTCAACACAGAAAGATCTAAGCCGACTTGGGCACCTAGGCAAAACAATATTTTAACTAGCGTAGGGTTTGTGGGTTAGGAATCCAAATAACGTCCACCAATCACTTACATTGAGATATAAAGGTTGTTTAATTAGGGAGCTTAAAATCCTCCACCATCCAAAAATTAAAACCAAAGTCCAGTAGAAACCCATTTAAGAGAAGGTTAAGCTTAGGCAAAGGATACTACGGGTTCCACTTGTAGGTTACCTGCCTATTGGTAAGGAATTTGGGTCTGTGGATGATTACCTAGAAGCTCAATATTCCACTCCCCTATCACATAGAGGTAACCTTACTGGAAATTTTTAGGATAAACAACTTATAAGCGGTGGTTGTGGGAAAAAACCATCCCTTTACCCTAGCTTTAATTAGATGGATCTGCTTGCAGATATCAGGCTCCACAAGTAATAATTTGTTTGATAGGCTATCATAAACATAGTAGGAATTGTTTGAGGTGTACTTAACCTTTAGGCTAGGAGTTATGTTTCTCTTTATAGGGTGAATTTTCTTGAATTATAATAGTAGTACATTCTATTTAGCTTGCACTTTCCATTACTGCTCTTAGTGTATGCTTGCTCTTTGTTGTTCTGTTCATTCAACCTTTTCCTCTAGCCTTTACTATTTTTTTTCCTCATATCATTGTGCCCCTAGGAATTTGTCACAAAGAAGATATGGTATTCACCCTCATTTTCCATATCCATTAACACCTACTCGACAAATAAAGGTCGCTTTCCCTAGGCCACCTTTATACCCCAGTCTTTCTGATTCATCTAGTTCATCCTTTGATTTTGAGTCCTGTCACCCCTCAACCACTAGCATATCCGATGTCAATGTTGGTGGTAATTTCAATACCAACAGAAGAACCATTAGGTTCCACTTCCTCAAGGTAACATTGGAACCTCCAAAGGAATGGCATATGTAGAAAATTTGTGATAGCAATATAAATGAAAGCAAAATACTATACCCTACTTCTACAATCAATTTGCGGAAGCTTAAAGATCGAGTTGAACAATATAACTAGAAGAAGAAGAATCAATGGCACAATACACATGAAAATACTTTGGGGAAATCCTCAACTAAAAACCCCACACTATTTTATTATCATACATGGTGGAAATACATAGGAATTATACAAAGCCTTAGCTCTCATAGCTAGCGGGCTCTTAGTACAATCCACATAAATGCTCACAAGCAATCTTGGCTTCTCTCCAGCGTTCCTCTATACCCTCCAAGCTCCTATTTCCTTGTGATGTTCCTTGTGGATTATTTTACTCTTACTAAGTGGAAAACCAATCTTCAAAACTGCGCAATCCTCAAGGATGAATTCTTGACTACATGCATGATTTTTCTCCATGAGAAAACACATGCAACTGATAGTACATTGTCCTTGAACATTAATCTCAATTGGGTCTTTATCACAATAGACATGCATGAGTTTTTGATGAGGGAATCTTCAGTTAACTCGAGTAGCACTAGTTGAGTGCATTAATGCATCAATTGACTATTAACTCACTATTAGTTCCTCAAACAGTTTGGAACTAATTTAACTAGACTTAACTCAGTAAACTGAGTTAACTAATTACAACTCAAATATAACTCAATATTATCTCCTTAATTTAAGGGATAGCTCTCGCATGACTTTAGAAATACTTCTAACTTGAATTTCTCCAACTAATTAATTCAAAATAGATAAATTAATTAATTCCAAGTACCTGTTAAGACTAAATTAGATTTTAATTCACAATTTAATTCAAGGACAAATTAAATTGGAATATTCTTGTTGCCATATTTTAACAAAATCTACCCAACCGTTGGTCGCCTATATGCCCATTTTAAGTCTCTCTGATTTGAACCAGCTCATTAATGATCCTCTTGATCATGATCTAAATTAGCCACTTATGCCAAGCAAGCTCCCCTCTAATATACCAAAATTTGAAGGGAACTTTTGAGAGGACCCCACTAATCATGTTTTCTCATTTCACATGTTGTGTTCCTCTAACTCTATCACAGAGGATTCCATCTATCTATGTATTTTTCAATGAACCCTTATTAGAACTACCGTGAAATTGTATGTATACTAGCCTGTGCATCTCATTCAACCTTTGTGACATTTTACAATTCCTCCTTGTCTTATTTACAGTCACCTATCCATGATAATAGTGATACCAAAATTTTGACTTCATTTCATCGAACTTCTGCCACCTGCCTTTCTAACGATGTTTGGAATGGTGTAGAAGACATAGTTTATGCAAAGCTCTGAAATTTGAAGACTGTGTTGACATGGATTAGTTCTTGAGATCCCTCCTCGCTTCCATTAGTAAATATGTCATGCCTCATTTCCCTCAAACTGAATAAGAATCCATCTAGACAACATTGAAGTTTGATATGATCTATTCCCAATCAAGTTATATCTATAATGTCCTCCTTGATCTTCCTAGGCCTAGTGGTTTGTCCACACCAGGATCATCTCATGTTGTTGATGGTGTTATTGGGTCAGTATATGTTGATCTTAGGGCCAACTATTCCTTAGCCTACTTATAAAAGTGTTGTTGCAGATCCATATTATCCATATGTTATTCCTAGTGCTTCAACCCAATTGGCACCAACACCTCAACCTTCCATGCCTCAACCACCTCCACCACAACAACCAATGTCACCTCAAGGCTAAGCTTATGCCGAGAAAAATGTTTCTCCTCCCCCTAATCCCAAGAAAAAGAATAAGGGAAAAGTTAACCAAAACCATCCATCTAAGGGAAACTAAGGCAACCAAGGTCATCAACTTAATCCCAATAAGGGCGACTAGTCTAATATTGCAACCCAATAAAATGGTAGATAAACCTAGCAGAATAAATCCCTTTGAAAAAGTAAGCTTTGTGGTTGTTTCAATGCCTGTGGACACTATACACGTGATTTTACCCTTCTCCCTTAGGTGTGCACATCTTGGGAAGACAAAGAAGTTACCTCTCAAGGGAAGTAGCCTATGCCTCCATCAACACTTCCCTTTATGCATCTCATAGTGCTTAGAAACCCCTTCCCTCCACAAGGCTATATGGCCACTCAAGACAACCAAATTCCTCCACTCCTCCATCTCATCTACTAGGGAATGGATCTTACCAAATCCTTATGATGAACCCTGAATACGTCAACCTCCAAACACAGTCACACTAATATGATAAACCTCCTCAAAATTTAGCCACTGATGTACAACCCAACGTATCCATAGAGATTGTTTCGTAACCCAACAATAAATTATAAATCCATCCACCTTACGTTGAGGTCCCATCAAATATTTCCAAAGTTTTTTTACGTTGAAATGATACCAATTCTTGAGCCTCCCACACTTATAGTATATTAGATGACATATCACAATATCCTGCTACTATGTCAACGTTGGAAGTCCTCGATATGTGCCCATATCAAAGAAAATATCTACTATCTACTTTAGGAATTGTGGACCCTTTAGATGATCACATTGTCATCTTTGATGTTGACAAATCAAATCATCTTTGTCTTCCTCCCTTTGTTTCCTTTCAGATTCCTGTCTCCATTAAGAGAACCATTATTAAATGATGTATTATCGATGAAGGAACATACACTTATGTGATTTCCTCTAATGTCTGAAAGTAACTTAGTTCCCTTGGCCTTTCACCATAAAATATCACTCTTTGTGCATATAATCGTCACCCCTCACAAGCCATTGGTCTATATCATAATTGTCCCACTGTCGCTTCCAGCAAGCAAGTCATGAATGATGTGGAATTCATTTATAAACCTCTTGATTATAACTTCTTACTTGATCGTAGTTTCATGTATGCTATGAAAATGGTCACATCCTCTATCTTTCATACCATGAGCTTCCCTTATAATGCGATGATAGTTCACAACAATTAATTAAATTAATATGATCCTTAGTCTCGGATATCACCTTAGAATATCATTTCTTTAATGGTGGCTAAAAATTCCATGCCTTCATTAACAAAAAATTCCCTAGGTCTATAAAGGTTCCTATTTTCTAGGGATATATTATGGCCCACTACATATTCCCACTGATCCTAGATATTATAGAATTTTCATGCTTCAAGCATCATGGGCTACCAAAAATTAGTCTGGTACATCTTCCTATTAGTCAGCTCAACCACAACCTACTACTCAAGACTTAGTTGGTACCTCAAGAGGAATTCCTCCTCGACACCATCCACTCAACTAGATTCCTTTCTTATCCCTGCCATCAGGAATAATATACACCCCTATGATGCTTATGCTAAGTTTACCTACCTTTACTTTGGGGATACTAGTTTGGTATATGGATCCTCCTACAAATATTCCACCCCATCAGTTGAAGCCTTACGTGGCTTTGACAGTAGTACAATTGGTTCCCACCTCCTCTACCACTTCTTTAGTTCCACTATGGAATCTACAGGAATCTACTCCTATTATGAAAGAATGTAGTGAGGGGGGATAACTTAGAAGAATGGGGCAAAGATAAGGTAACCCAAGTGGAACCCACTCTATCTAAAGCACCTAAGCCTACTCCTCCATGTACTTTGTGTGATCTTCCTAGTCATGCCACTAACAATTTCCATACTCTTCCTTGTCTCAAGAGTATGATTTTAAAAGATGAAATTTATTGAGACCCATATGTCCCTAAGGTGCAAGTTACCTTACCTGAATCATCCAATAAAAATAAATCCTTAAGCACAAATAACCCATGCACTTTGTGTGATAGACACAGACAATCTTCTCTTCATTATCCTCATATCTACTATTTTCATGATGCCCTCACAGTTCTTTGTGATATTGATGTGGCTCATAGTGAACCTTCCGCTTCTCTACCTGTGGACCCTAGCACAAATTTGTCACCAAGGTAGGAGGTTACTTAACCCATTATCATGATTCCTCATCCTAATGTATAAATGATAGATAACTACGACCCATCCTTTATGTGTCATCATCCATGGGATCAACATATTCAAATCCCTTGGGATTATTTAAATGTGCATGTTTAGATTCACCTTCAAAATTTTCTTTCGTCTCAAAATCGGTGGAATTCGAATCCATTTATCTTTAGTCTCCCCTTGAATATGTTCTGTATATGAACCATGTATCCCATGATGATGATTAGTTCAATCAAATCTTACTTCGAACCCAAGAATTTCCACCACATCCACCTTGTGTCCATTACATTACCACACAATGTTTGGGTAAGGGGGCATCCACTCTTGTGGGTCTAGAAGAATCAATTCTCCCCAACCCTCATATTGCATCTAGTAATTCCAACTCTAGTACCATTATTATTTTCGATGTTGAATAACCTCTAGAGTTCCATATCACTCCAAATCACCATTGGGATGATCTATTTAATCATTCCTTCATCTCACTTCAACGACCTCGTCCCTTACACACTGTTGTTGTTCAACCCCAGTGTCATCTAGGTGAGCATCGATTCATTATATTGAAATCCACTCTTTGGTATAGTGACACCATGTGTCCGAACCTAGCCATTTCATCCCTTTGACTCACATATGTTCTTCCAAGTGAGATTAAAAATCCACCATGCCTTTCTCCCACTGTATTCATTTATTTTTCCTATAAAAAGACAAGCATAACATCATAATAAACGGAAACAACATAAAAAAAGTGCATAACCATATTATGTACCTCCATATAAGTATTTGGGATCCATTATTCTAAATACATCTAACATGTCCATAACATGTTACATACACACCCTGTTGGGGACATCATTCCCACCTTTACTTACTTGATTAGTCCCCTCCATCATCATATGTTGGGGGAATTATACCATGATTGGGGGCATGATTGCCCCCCATGACGACCTTCTCTTTGGATTAATACTAGTCTTGACGTCGACCCTAATGATCTAGGTATGGTTGATTACCATTTAATTCATTGGATAGTGTGTCCTACTAGTCTCTCTGAAAATCCATAAACAATTAATATATAGCACATGATTGATACTATATGTTGAAACATTCTACTCTATGTGATTCCACACTTACCACCTAATCTCCCTATTTTAATTGGCGGGTGGGAATGATCCTAGACCTTCTCTAGTAGTTCATTCTCGTATTCTTTCTTACCTTGATTCTTGATTAGGATCCATCCTTCCAAGAAGAATTAAGGCCATTTTGAGACAAGCAAGGCCACCAACCTCAAAGTCATAAATCCAAAATCCACTTTTTGGTTTGTCCACTATGTGCTCACGAAGTTTTAGGGCTCTCTCCTCCTCTCCAAATTCACCACTAGTACATAACACAAATGAATTTGAATTGGGGGCAAGAATCCCTTTTATAGGAAAGCCCTAGTTTTTCCCTTCACCATTATCGACTCATCGTAGCTTCATTTGGTGAACAGTATACACCATTGGAAATATCACATTGATCTCTCATTAAGTTATGTTTCAAGCCATCTACAAACAATACATTCTTAACTTTGGTTTTACCTTATAAAATCGTAGATGCTTATCCTTTAATAGTAGTAGGAGAAATATTACTAAAGGAGACATTCTTTTATTTCTTAACATCAATAATGGAAACAAAATTATTGTTGTCACTTGTCATGTGTTTTGAGAAACCACTGTTAATGTACCACATATTCTCTTGATCCCTTGCATATAAAGCTAAATCACATCTTTCAAAAGGGGAAGGGATCTTCCTTTTCCAAATTTTTGGAGGCCTTTACTTTTTTTCGTGTTGATAAGAAGAAATCATCCTACTTTTGCATTCACTCTCCTCATGCCCATAGTTACTACATCTGGTACACTCAATTTCATTCATAATAGGAGAGAAAGCATAATTGGAAAAATTTCTTGATTTGGCTCTTACTTATCTACTCTTGATAGCTTCATAAGCTACACAATGCATTGATTTGTGACCAAAGTTATGACAAGCAAAGTAGTAACCATGGAAATTAAATTACCTAGGAGTAAATAACTTTCTTCAATAACTTGATTCTTGATTCTTGAATAACCTTAATAATCTATTCTAATGTTTCAAATCCTTTTGTAAATATGAGATTTAGATTCAATTGAGATTTATTTTTTCTCGTGTTCTTTTCTTAGACCCAAAATTTCAAATTCTAATTTCTTATAGTACTTTTCCTTTCCTGGAATTTATTTCCTTTGTAATTTCTCTACTCTTTTATCCTCCTCTAGACAAACCTTTAACTGGGTCATTTATTCAACTAATTTATTCTCCTTATACATACTAATTTCTTTTTCTTGATTCTTGTTTATGTTCCCGAGTCTATAAATATCCCTTAATCCATTATTTAAATAATAATAATTAAATTATTCACTTGTGAATTGATTTTCAAATGCCATGAGAACTTTTATTCTTGATCAGAGTTAGAGTCGTCTTCTTCATCATCACAAGAACATTCATTATCTTAAAACTCTTCCTTTTCGTGATTCCTTTCAACATTCCTCTTATAGTTGTTACTTCATTTTGAAATATTGTCTATATATGGACATTTAGTAGCATAGTGCCCTACCCTTCCATAAGAAAAGCATTTAAATAGGACTTTACCTTTGAATTTTCTAGTACCTATCTGCAGCTTCTTTACAAAGTTTTCCTCTTCTTCATCTGTGATGTAGTTGGCATTATCTAGTTTTTTCTTCTTTTGTTTCATTTACGAATAGCTTTGAAAGCAATTTCTCTGAGTTTTGATTGGCCCCATTTTTTCCTCAAATCATAAGCTATCAATATCCCATGGAGTATCTCTATGGATAACAGTTCAAATCCCGCATTTCCTCAATTACTGAAACTTTGACATTGAACCTAGAAGTTAGTAATCTCAATATTGTTTCAACAATCGTATAATCCTCAATATTATCACCTAGACCCTTCATAGTATTAACTAAACATGACTAAACATGTTAGTCACCACAATTATTTAAAGTGAATTACTACTAAATTTGAGCAATTTTAAGTGACCTAACTAAAAATGACTAACTTAGTCTAGGGATAAAATATATGACTAGATAATAAGCGACCAAAATAAAAGCAACTAACTTAAATGACTAATCTAGTCCAGGACTAAAATATATGACTAAATAATAAGTGACAAAATAAAAAATGAATAATGTAAACAACTATTATAGTCAAAGAATAAAAATATGATGAACCAACAAGTACAAAAAGTATATGAATTAGTAATTTATGTTAGTCGTTTTTAATTGTGTCGCTCTGGAAATGGAAAATTGCATTTTTGATACTGAAGTGTTACATTTCACTAAATTTTAACACTACAAATGGATTCATAAGTGTTAAAATTTTGAGACAAAGGGGTCTTTGAATCCATCTATAATGTTAAAATTTAGAGACCCCCTTAATCTTAAATCCATCTGTAATGCTAAAATTTAGGTATATGGATTCAATGACCCCCTTAAAGGGGTTTATGAATCCATCAATAATGCTAAAATTATAACAATTTTATACAATATAGAGAATAAGTTTACAATATATAATAATTTTATGCTCCCTTTGGAAGGAGGGACAAGAAAGAGAATTTGAAACTAATATAAAAGGGTTTAAAGGGTTAATAGGAATTTGTTCCTCACATCTTAAAGAGACGACACATTATTTGTTATGGGGATTTTGTGGCATTGTTACATACCTCTTATGGTGCCCGTATCTCAACTTCAGTCCAAAGATTCATTAAATAAGATCTCAGTGGTTTTTACATCTAGCTCACAACACTTGAGACTAAAAACCTTCTTGTAAGGCCTAATGCCTTTGTTTACCCCCGTTACCCATGGTACATTCCTTGACCCCTATACACGATGTGAAAAAAATCCTAATGGAGTTGATACCCCATATATCCTAATGAATATTATTTAGAGAGGATATATTTGGTTGTTCAATGCCAAATTCATTGTCGTTGATCATGCGAATATTCATTTTAGGAGTAAAGGTCTTTTACTCCTTCCCTAATAATAATTTTTATTATGAAAAGAATAGTAATGGTAATCATATTCCTAGATAAGGTCATTTTCATGTCCATTGGTAAATTCCTTGAGAGTTATTCCTAGTGTCCAAAATGTGGTAATGTTGTGCAAATATTAGTAAAGATAAAATCCCCAATAGAAATTCCTCCATTGGTCAAAACCTCTCATAATGCTAAATCTAGGCAATTGGCCTCATTGTGATAGGTGGAAGCTTAGTTTAAAAAAATAATAATTGTCAAACCTTTAAGAAAGAGCATGTTATCATACTTTTCTATATCTATGTTAAAACAAGAAGAAACCTTGACATAATTTTAATTTTGAGTCTTTTAATTTGAATCAGTATATGAGAAATAGTAGTCACATAAACAACTAGAACTTTAAGAGGTTATACTTTTTGACACACATAAATATCATTGCATAAGACCACTAATTACATACCCTTGGCCCATGTTATGGTAAATTATGTGCATTTAAACTAAATGAAAGTCACACCATGTTATGGTAAATTATGTGCATTTAAATTAAATGAAATTCATAGGTAAATTATCTGCATTTAAACCAAATCAAAGTCTTCAGACATAATTTTGGTGCCACAATGTTATGGTAAATCCTCTACATAAAAAACAAATCAAAGTATTTCAACAAAATTTTGGCACCGTAGTTTCTTCCACCTTAATTGTCTTTTCATGTTTCAATATGGCAAACCTAGAGGCATCTCCATGGCATCGGTCTACTTTGGATGCTATTGCTCGACCCTGCTATTATAGACATATTTGGGCACTGCAACCCCAATCACATATATCCATAAACCAAGGGCTTCCAAGTCCCTAAAAGTGTTGTTTCATACCCTAAAGGAGCAAGGTCAGCTGATTACATCACCTCCAAGAAGTTTTCCATGAAAATATACTCAAAACTGGTCAAAGAAGGACCATAAAGACTCCCCAGTGCTAAAGGTGCAATGCATCTCACCTGAAACATGCAAAAAGTGCAATGCATACTGGAAATCCCTTTCATATGGTGCGATGAGCGAGAGCAGGCAAATGACACAAGCAGTTTGCTAGGTGGAAACCCAGAGAATCTTCTAGAAACTGCTCATTTGACACTTGCCTCTCTGAGTTCGCTTAGGGATGAGTAAGAGATCTAAAATCTCCATGTGGAACTAGAAACTATCAGAGAGATGACATTAATCAAAATACCAGAAGCTAACTCACCCCCCTGCAAATATCTATAAATGGATCCCTCATCCAAGAGATCCAGAAGTTGGAATTTGGTAATTTGCAAAGAGGTGTTGTTGGTTTCTCTTTAAAGACATTGTTGGGTGATCTTTCTTTGTGTGAGGTGAAGAGGGCTTTCAAGCTGGGAGGATGACACTGGGTCAGACCAAGTGGTTGTAATCCTCTCTTCTATGACTTTTACTAATAAAGCTATTTGAGTTTTCCTCCATATTCTTATGTAGCTCTGAATATTATGTTTGTTATATGCATTCGTATGGCCAATATATATCTGATCCTATATTGTTTACAATGAAAGATATCTATGCTTTGATGGTATTATGTTGCTGTGAATCTACAGGTGCTCTTTGAAGCTGGACAAGTAAGGACGCAGTGGTGAGATTTTGTCAGAGGGGAAAGGGAATAAGAAGGGAGCCAAGCGAAAGACTGAGGTTGGTACTCTCTATTTCTTTCCCATCTCTCTCTCATAAAGGAAAAACAAGTGACTTTAATCTGTTTCTTTCTAAGATAGCTACTCATCTTAGTGGGACTAGAAGCTCTGCATAGACACTAGATTTCCCGATAACAAAATTGTGACTCTGCTGGGGAGCGATTAGTTTGATTGCTTGCCTCTATTTGTTTGATTCATAAACCACAGATGGAGCCTGAAGTCAAGCCAACTAGCCTTCGAACTGCATTTGCTATGCAAGTGCAAAGTAGATAAAGCCTGAAGTCAATCCAGCTAGCCTTCGAACTGCGTTTGCTATGCAAGTGAAAAGTAGATAAACGCTTCTTCATTCAATCTCTGGGTTTGTTTATGAAATGAAAAATTGACTAGCAAACATCCTAATTTGCCTAGAGGTAGCTTGAATAACCTCATTAGATCAACCCTATACTTTGTAGTTACTGATTATCATTTGCTTGGCCTAAATCGCTAGACTAAACTGCAAACTGTGACCAAAAACCAAGTTAAAGTCTCGTTCCCTGACCATCGCACCCTCTCCTTTAGGAAATCTGGATGCATCGCACCTCCCATGTGCAGTAGGTGGGATGCATCCCTGTTTCCCTGTGTTGCAGGTGAAATGATCAGATAAGACAAGATTTGCCTCCAAATTTTGGTTTTTTCTTCACTGTCTTCAGTTTTATTCAAGAGTTTTGCTGTCTGTGATCAGTAGAACATTGTTGAAACCTCCTTCTTTGCATCATCCAACCTCTATTGTACAAATAATTGTGAATGTTTTTATCTATTGTGCACCATTTACAGTTCTCTTTTACAAAGAAGTAGCTTAATCAAATTGTCGTCTCTTGATTTGGAAGTGTCGCAAGTGTTGTTTTCAGTCAAGGAAAAGAATACTTCTCTTGTTGATAGTCGATTACACTATAACTCTTGTATTTGATCTGAATTAGTAGTATTTCAAGTTTCGAAAGCAGTTTTCAATTCAAAATCGCAAAGTTTCTTCTTGCCTTCTTGTCATTTTTTGAAAAGAAAATCATTAGTATTGTCGCCTTGAAAGAAGAAATAATTTAGATTTGTATTTAGCATTCTTTTTGTCATTCACACATTAAGAAAGCAGAAAAAAATACATGCATGTGCATTTGTATTTAGACTGCTTGGTGATTTTGATTTAGGACAATGCATCTAGTGTGTGCTCATTGTTCTATGTTGAAAGGATTTCATTTCTCTTTCCTTACTAGCTAGGATTTTCATGGCAAAAAGAAGATTAAACGACTGTTTATCATCTTAGGTCGCATTCTAGGAATTGTGTATCTACATCACGCGATGAACCTGAAAGGAAAATTTCTTAAGAAAGATCAACTATTTAATGAACATAAAAACGCTTTGTAACCTAACACACAACATCTAGAAGTCTAGGCTAGAGACGTATTATGGCATCGTAAAGCCTGATAACTGTTGCTTTCATCATTGGTTGGGTGATTCCTCCTCTTTGAGATGTTAAGTACCAGTACGAAATTATGCTCCCATGTACCGTCAAGTATATATTGGGAGACCACAATAGGCTATATCCTTTATCCTTAGGAAGCCATGTCTGTCGCCATATCGATCGCAATGCACTAAACACAACATTCGGGAAGATTGACTGTCGTACCGTAAAAAGTATTCTACAGTTTTGCGATTGGTTTGGTAATCCCTTTGTCTAGATTTAAATAGTAGTCCCTTCCATTCCTTTTCATACTCCTTAAAGGAAAAGGTCCATCTGAGCACTTGTCACTTTAGGCTCATTAAAAATCCAAGGCGACTAGAGTCATATTTAGCTTTTTCTCGACTCTTAAAAAGTGAAAAAGCAAGTTGTGTCAAAGTGTCTAAAATTTATTTTAATCAGAATAACATCACTATTCCCTTGTTGGTCTTAGGTTGAGAAAATGGAGTCCACCAACCAAGGATTTCCCCTTGGGGGAAGTCCTAGTCCTTTCTCCTCTTGGGGAGATGTTGGTGCACCTCATGTGGCCACATTGTCCCTTCCAGGACTAACAATTGGCCTGCCGGTATGGCTTTTCTCGACCTCTGTCATTCAAAGCACCGTAATTCCTAAACAATCGAATCAGCAACTAGATGATACCAGAGTTCCCCCCCAACCTTCTAATTCGTTTGTCTCTCCCTCTCCTTCCTCCTCTTCGCTTGTGTTACAGGGAAAAGTGTCTACTCAGAACTGCTTATCCCACTAAGGTGTGATAGCTACCTTAGAAACAAACAGAGTAAAGCTACTTTCGTTTTTCCTTTATAAAGTATAGATAGAGAGTAACAAACAAAACTAACCTCTGTCTTGCGCTAATCTCCTGGTTTGATTCCTCTCTTCCTTGATAGTCTTTCGCTACTTGTCCCCTTGCACACCCAGCTTCACGGAGTACCTGTAAGATCACAGTAGCATAGAACTATACAAATACATGGATCTATAATCATAAACAATCTAGGATCAGATCTAAATTGACCATACAAATGCAGCAAACATGAATGACACAAAAGTATGGAGGAAAACTTGAATAGCTTTTATTGATAAACAAGAAAAATCCAAGAGGAGTTACAACCAGTTGTTCTGACCCAGCCTCAACCTCTCAACAAGGAAGCCCCTCTTCCCCTCATACAAAGCTTAGATCACCCAATAATCTAATGTTTGTCTCAAGAAACCAACAATAATTCCTTACAATATGCAAAATTCCAGCCTCTGGATCTCTGGGATGAGGGATCCATATATAGATATCTGTAATGGAGATGAGTCAGCTTATGATTTAATTATTGTCTTCCCTCTGATAGTTCTTGCTTCCACTTGGAGATTTATGATCTCTTACTCATCCTTGGTCGAATTCAGAGAGGCAAGTGTCACAGGAGAAGTTTCTGGAAGCTTCCATTGCCTCTCCACCTCGCGGAATGACACAACCATTTGTCATTTCTTGCCCATCGCACCTCATAGAAGGGATTTTTGAAATGCAACACACCCTCACAGTGTACTTAGGTTAGATGCAACGCACCTGGCCTATGGAGCAGCTCAAATGATCCTGTTTTGACCAATTCTGAGCAGTTTTTCATGGAGAACTTCTGGGAGAAGTTGTAATCAGTTTACCTTGTTCCTTTAGGGGTTAGAACAACACTTTTAGGGACATAGGAGCCCTTGGTTTATGAACATTTCATGCTTGGGGTTGTAGTGCCCAAAAATGTCTATAAAGTTGCCCCCTAAAGCATGAGTTCGTTAATCTTTTGATGTCGGGTGAAATGCTTTATTATGAGGATCCGAAGTTCTTTCAAGCTGGGAGGAGACCTGTAATAAGATACAATACAATACATTATCTTCATAATATTTTCATGATCTAGCTAAGGTGGGCATTCCCATGCTCAACTTTATAAATTCATTTTCATGTACATAGGACAGACAATCGTCTGAGTGTAGACTGATGATTCTGATAGAGCCATCATCCCTTTGATTGGATGATTATCTATGCAACAATGATATACATTTGATGTCTTTATTTCCCTGAATATATATCGCATCCCGGATGGATGAAACTAGATCCAGGGTCTTCAATCTAATTTGATCTTCACTCGAAGTACAAGTCTATCCATCTGAGAGATGTTCTGAAGTTGAATATGGAATTACATCGCTTGATTACCAGCCAATAATATAAGTTGTTAACAAGCGCGAGAAGAATCACTAATAATGATAATGACCCTGTAGGTACTGCAGTACAATTCATGTGGTGTGAATAAAGGACTTGGCGTCGAACACCATGCAAAATCTTTCGGTCGAAGGTCATTGATGTAAACCTATCGCTGGAAGTGAGAAACTTGCCATTGAGTCGTGCAAGCTTCAAAGTACTGAATGGGGTGTTCCTAGATCAACTTCTTGGATAATGAGCTGATGTCGACAAGAAGTGATCCATCACAGGAGGGCCTTAATGAATCCCACATCAATGACACGGAACGGAGCAAATGATTTTAATGGAGGTGAAAATGATCTGGTGATATAAGGTTCAGGGTGGCGGTCATGAAAGAATGGAGTATAAATGTATTGTAGTGGGTGAGACATAGGTGAATTCTCTGAATGACTTCTCTTGAACATATTGGCAACACTGACGTGATGAATTGGTAGCATTAACCCCAAATGTGGATGGTATGATGGGACCATGGTGATGTGACTGGTGAATGACACAACCCAACCTGACTTGGATGCGGAGTGAAAGTGTCATGTTCAAGAGCGACTTGCTACCAACAAAGTTTCTTCAAGTTTTCTTCCCAATTTTTCCCTAGTCATTGCTGACCAGTACCTCTTTATTTTTATCAAGCTTGAGGAGGATAATATATGCTTGTTCTATAATTTTCCCTTTGGGCAAACCCATCGCTATGTTTTAACGAGCCTGGCGATAGTGAAACTCGTTCTCGTCTATAGACAAGTTTGTCGCTATTAAAATTTTAACAAGTTTAACGACAAAGATAACTCGGTCCTTTTCAATTTTAGAGAGTTTGAAAAGGAATGTAAAGGAAACTCCAAAATTCCTTTTTCGTCACCTAATCCCTTAAGTCTGAAAGAATATAAAACAATACAGAAGGGATGAATTTTCGATACTTTTAACGAGCCGAACAAAACAAGCGCTCGATATTTTTGTGTAATAATCTCTCAGATCCAAAAATATTAAAATTTAGAGGAGAGATAGCACTTCCAGTCCCTTTAACGAGCTGGATAGGCCAATGGCTAGGCAATCTTTTCATATTTTACGAGTCAATTGAAAAGAGCTTAAGGGAGACTCGTCTTTTGAGGAACGAGTGATAAAACGGGTAGCAATTGATTCCAGGTAAGGTTTGGAATTTTCCAATCACAGGAGTGTTGCAAGGATGGCTAGTGAGATCACTCTTCGCAGCTGTTCCCCAAAATGGGTAAACAATCAAATGGATGTGAATGATCGGCCAATGCAAAAGTGGAGGTGACGGTGCAAACACGACCAAGGCTTTAAAGTCTGAAGTATTACATTCACGATAGTTATTTGCCGGAAATTGGTTCATTTTTTAATGAGCTTAAACTCTGGGGGGAACATGTGCTCATTGCTTATGTTTATTTTTTAATGAGCATAAAGTCTGCGCTAAAACTTCTTGATGGTAAGTTTGCATGCCCCCAGCATAATAACGCAAATCGAGGTGCATGCCCCCCAAGCTTCATTGCATTCAACTCGGTGGTTGGAATGAAGGTTTACCTTTGAGATTTGGAAAGGGATTTGTTTCATTTTTTAATGAGGTTGACACTGTAAAAGAACTGTCCTCAGAATCCACCGCATTTATAGTATTTTATAGAAAATCAAAAACTGAAGGATGATTAAGGTTATTGGAATAATCTTCATGGTAATCCGGAAGACGGGAACGGTGGTGGTGATTTTCCCATGGTGCCTCTCCTATCATCATTGATTGAATGATTCCTTCGTCTGAAGAATGTACATGCGACCAAGGATCTGAAGAGGTGCCATATTCCTTAGACTAAACACTCGATGAGCGTTGATTTGCGTTTGCACCCCAAGCCAAGAAAATTGATTGCTACAATATTTCTAAGATGGCGATGATCCATGCTGACAAAATGTTTAGGAATCTTCCAAATCCATTAGATATAGAAGATTTCATATTGCAGGTTCTCACTGTGGCCACTTCCGCCAAATTACTCGAAGGCGGTAGGGCAAAAGTACCCATTAAGGCAGGGTCTTTTAGGAGACCTACTCCGATATTTTGAAGCGAATGATTGCTTCCATGGATCATTGGAATGCTTCCCGTAACTTGTGAACTGTTGGGGAGAAATGTTTTTTGGTCGACGATTGTAATTCCTCCTTGAAAGGGAAATGCAATCTTCCTGAAGTAGGTCGACACAACTGTGGTCATGGCATATATCTAGGGCCTTCCTAGTAGGATGTTGTAATTGAGGTTTCCCTCGATTACTTCAACATCAATTTCTACTGTTTTTCCCCCTAGTTCAACTTGCAAGTTACTTAAAATCCCATATGGAGTGTATGATCATTCATCAAATGCTTTTAACATTGTTGATGATTCCGACAAGGGTGGTGAGCCTAAATTTTTCCAGCAACTCATCGACATAATACATGTAGATGCCCCCTGATCAATAATTGTTCAATGAACAGTTTTGTTGAGGGCTTTCACTTGAATAAGGAAAGCTAGTTGAGCTGGTAACTCAGGGTCATATCCTTTGTGATTAAAGGATACCAGATTGGAATCCTTTGGGTCAATCCCACCTATCACTAATAATAGATCCTGCTTTTGGGAGAGGCAATTTTGCGGTACCTCATGTTTCGACATAGCGGATGGTGATTCAGCCAGATCTTCTACTATATTATAATGTTGTGCTTCTATAGCATGAGGATTAAATGTCGACTTGTGTACTACTCCCTTTGGCAGTTTTATTGTCAATTCAGGAATGATGGGTGGCGCAACTTCTGTCGAAGTTGTTGTCGAACTACTAGGTTAATTATTAGCCTTGTTATTTGACAACTGTGGATCCCCGTAATCTTTATTCCTTGTCAAAGCATCATTTTGCTGCTTTGAGATAGACAACATAAGCACTTGGGATCGAGAAGCATTTTGATTAGCAACCAGTTTGGGTCCCGGGTTTGGAAACGGATCAGTCAATACCGCTGAGGTATTTGAACTCTTAAAGGGTTTCTTAACTTCAGCTATATGTGGACAATCTCTCGTCCAATGATCCTCATTGCATATATGACACCCCGCAGGGGATTTCCTTTGCCTAGAAGGGTTTGCAAAAGGTTTTTCACGAGATGATTCTTCCTGTTTCTTCTTCTTCCCTTTGCCTTTCTTCTTGCCCCCTAGTTGCTTCGTTTCTTTGCCTTTATCTATCGATACGGTATTTACTTCTGAGGCAAGAAGTTCATCTTTTGCATTTTGACCTAAAATCTTACGAACCTTTTTGGATGTAGCCTTTGTCGATTTCGTGTCTGTTGCGCCAATCACGCCATCGCCGACATGAGAATCATTGCTTGATTTAGGAGGAGGAGGAACTGAGAATTTCGGTCTAGGGGCGTCAAGTATTTTATCGTAGAGCATGCCGGACTGAGTGTAAATCAAGTCCAAATATTGCGCACGAGCGATAACTTGCTCTTCTGTGATGACTCTCCCTTTTTCCACATCTTCTGTGATGGAAGGTAGTAATGACTTGATAAACCATTTAGATAAGAGCTGATCAGGAACATACGTTTTTACCATTCTACGACGACGTCGCCACTCATGTATATGATAAGATATGTGAGTGGTCGTCGTTTGTTTGAAGTTGGTAAGGAGTTCCGTTCCCGTTTCGTACCTTATCGGTAATTGAAAATGGGTTAAAAAGGTTGTGGCTAGGGTACTGAAGTTGTCGAATGAAGCTCTAGGCAATTCAATATACCATTTTGCTGCTGGACCAGTTAACGTACTCTGAAAAAGGCACGCCTAATCGAATCATCGTTTAGGGTGTTTGATGAACACCACAGATGAAAGGTCATCACATGATTCGACGGATCTTCACCCAGATTTCCATTATATTTAGGAATATCTGATGGAAGTTTATGCGGAATCGCTAGCCACCAAGGGGTGTAAGCGATTGGATCGTTTGTTAACCGATTTAAATCAGGTAACTCTAAAGTTGCCACGAAGGGTAACTATTGATTCAGGTTAGGTGAAGCATACCCAGGATAAGATGGGATTGCCTAAGCAGTTGGTCTTTGCATACCGGCATAATGCATTTGATGTTGGTAACTTTGGTAAGGTTGGTGGGCATGACCATTGTAAAATGGTTGATTTTGACCATTTTGAATAAACAGTTGTCCACTATTTGCAAAGATTTGTTGCTCAGAACCTTGGTATACTTGTTGGAATTGTGGTTGTTGGTATTGTACTAGCCATGGTTGTGAAGCCATGTGATGTTGCCCGATACTAACTGTTTGACCAAGATGAGGGGTAATTGTACCCGTCTGAACCTATGTCATTCCACCAGTCACCAATTGTGGTTGAGTCGCAGGGTCAAGTGGCTGTTGCATTACAACCTGAGAAACCCGAGATTGGCATACAACAGGCAGCGCTTGAACTTGCGACACCGTCACAATAGCTGGCGTAGTTGGTATATTTGACATAGGTAAGCATTGTTGCATCGAATATACAACTCTTGGTTGTTGAGGTAGTATCGGTACCCAATCGCTTGAAGTAATTCCAGCATAACCCGAATTTTGTTCTGAACTCCCGTATGGTTGTCCCCTCGGAGGGGATAATGAAAGGGTATACTGCCCCCCGTACGGTGGTAATCCAGAACTTGAGGGAATAGTTTGCCCTTGAGGACCGGACTGCCCAAATTGACCTCCAAATGGATCAATATGTTGAGACTCAACATAAGAGTTTCCGGATATTAATCCGGATGTCAAACAAACACGAACAGACCATACTGTCAAAATGGCCCCTGAGTGGGCTCCTTCTAGTGATTGAGAGCTAGTTGGGACATATGTTATACTGACGAACATTGTTGGAGTGATAGCAGGGGGTTCTGCCATCGCTGTGTCAGATGACATATTCCTAGATGTTGATGGTTGTTCAGACATTTCTAGTCTATCCAAAATATTACCTAGCGATTCTACAGGAGCTTCCGCTGGCGGTAGACTAACTTCTGATGAAGAAGGATACAGAGTGATCCCGATTCCAAATTGCGATGGAGCACTACATGGAGGCTCTTCCACAATCTCTTCTATGGCAATTAGACCAGGTGGAAGGGGTAGACCGTCAGGTCCGTAAAATATTTCTGGTGCCGAAGAAGATATGAAATCCACAGTGACAGATGTTTGAGGAGAAAGACTCTCCGAACCGGTTGTAAATGGAACTGGTTCGGTAACACAAGTGTTTACCCGCAGACTAGGATCAGTACCACTGTCCTTATGTGGCTGCTGAACTTCTTCTGTAGAGGTAGGCATACCAGAAATGTTTGGAGTAACCGGAGTCTCTGATGTTGTTGGAACACTTGTTCTAACTTTAATAGGAGATTTGGAACCAGTTAAACGAGTTCTCTTTGTCCGTACTAGCTTCGATTCTGGAGACAAAGACCATTGACTCGTAAGCCTCCGTGAATGACAGGGTTTCAATTGACTTTCTTCCACGATTGCGGATTCCTCGATCAACTAAAAATAAAAGGGAAGTATGTTTCCGAATTAAATTTATTTTAGACGCTTTGACACAACTTGTTTTTTCAATTTTTAAAAGTCGAGAAAAAACAAAAGATGACTCTAGTCTCCTTCGATTTTTAATGAGCCTGAAGTGACAAGTGCTCAGATGGACCTTTTCTGTTAAAGAGTCTGAAAAGGAACGAAAGGGACTGCTCTGGAAATCTAGGTAGAGGGATTACCAAACCAATCGCAAAACTGGAGAATACTTTTTACGGTACGACAGTCAATCTTCCCGAATGCTGTGTTCAGTGCATTGCGATCGATAGGGCGGTAGACACGGCTTCCTATGGATAAAGGATTAAGCCTATTGTGGTCTCCCAAATTATACTCGACGGTACGTGGGAGAACAAGTCCGTACTGGCACTTATCATCTCAAAGTGGAGGAATCACCCAACCATCAGTGAGAACAACAGTTACCAGGCTTTACGACGTCGGAATACGTCTCTAGCCTAGACTTCTAAATGTTGTGCGTTAGGTTCCAAAGCGTTGTTAGATTCATTGAATTTATTTTATAGTTGATCTTGCTTATGAAGTTTTCCTTTCAGGTTCACCGCGAGATGTAGATGTAATTCCTAAAATGCAATCTAAGATGATAAACAATATTTTTATGTTCTTTGTGCAATGAAAATCCTAGCTACTAAGGAAAGAAAGACAAAATTCTTTCACAAAGAGCAAAGAGCACACTCTAAATGCACTTTCCTAAATCAAACCAATCAGACTGTCTAAATGCAAATGCACATGCATGTATTTGTTTTCGAATTTCTTAGTATATGAATGATAAGAAGAAAGTTGATGCACAAATCTGAATTTCTTTTCAAGCGACAAATATCAGCAAGTTTCTTTTCGAAATCAAAATTGGAGACGATCACAACACCTTACGATTTTGAAATGAATACTTGTTTTGACACTAGAAAAATTACAAATTCAGACCAAAAATAATAGTAACAGGATAATCGACTATCAACAGCAATAAAACTCTTTCCTATGATTGAAATCGACACTTGCGACACTTTCAAATCAAAGGACGACAATACGATTACGCTACTTTTGCAAAGGAGAACTGAAAATGACTCAACAAACACACAAAAACATTTACAGTTCTTTTGTACAAAGGAGGCGAAATAACAGCAAGGAAATGTGGCTTCAAACAGAGATATACTTATCACAGGCAGCAAAATTCATGAATAGAACTGGAAAGAATGAATCACAGAAACCAAGAATACACAAAGCCTAACCTAATCATCGCACCTGTAACACAGGGAATTTGAAATGCAGCGCACCTTCTACATTCTGGAAGTGTGCTGAATTTTAGATTCTCAGAAAAGTACCTACGCTGGGCTAGCAACAAGACTTTGTTCGGGTTCCGGGTCATAGTTTGCAGTTCAGTTCATGGGTTTTGGCGGAGAAAAAGGTAATCAGTAATTCAACAATCAGGGGTAGATCTATGGAGGATCTAAGAGCTACCACAAGCGTAATCAGAGAGTTTGTGAATCAATTGTTTAAATCATAAACAGATCCCGAAGATGGAATGAAGTGGCATTTATCTACTTTGCATTTGCTATGGCAAATGCAGTTCGAATGTTACCTGGCACGAATTTAGACTCCGTCTGTAAGTTTATGAAATAGACAAAAAGGAAGATAAACAACACTAATTCGTCCCCATCGAAGTCGCCATTTTATTACAGGGAAAAGTGTTTACTCAGAACTTCTTATCCCACTAAGGTGTGATAGCTACCTTAGAAACAAACAGAGTAAAGCTACTTTCGTTTTTCCTTTATAAAGTATAGATAGAGAGGAACAAAGAAAACAAAGCTCTGTCTTGCGCTAATCTCCTGGTTTGATTCCTCTCTTCCTTGATAGTCTTTCGCTACTTGTCCGCTTGCATGCCCAGCTTCATGGAGTACCTGTAAGATCACAGTAGCATAGCACTATACAAAGACATGGATCTGTAATCATAAACAATCTAGGATCAGATGTAAATTGACCATACAAATGCAGTAAACATGAATGACACAAAAGTATGGAGGAAAACTTGAATAGCTTTTATTGATAAACAAGAAAAAGCCAAGAGGAGTTACAACCAGTTGTTCTGACCCAGCATCAACCTCTCAGCAAGGAAGCCCCTCTTCACCTCATACAAAGCTTATACCACCCAACAATATGATGTTTGTCTCAAGAAACCAACAACAATTCCTTACAATATGCAAAATTCCAGCCTCTAGATCTCTGGGATGAGGGATCCATATATAGATATCTGTAATGGAGATGAGTCAGCTTATGATTTGATTAGTTTCTTCCCTCTGATAGTTCTTGCTTCAACTTGGAGATTGATGATCTCTTACTCATCCTTGGTCGAATTCAGAGAGGCAAGTGTCACAGGAGAAGTTTCTGGAAGCTTCCATTGCCTCTCCACCTCGCGGAATGACACTGCCATTTGTCATTTCTTGCCCATCGCACCTCATAGAAGGGATTTTTGAAATGAAACACACCCTCATAGTGTACTTAGGTGAGATGCAACACACCTGGCCTGTGGAGTAGCTGAAATGATCCTGTTTTGACCAATTCTGAGCAGTTTTTCATGGAGAACTTCTGGGAGAAGCTGTAATCAGTTGACCTTGTTCCTTCAGGGGTTAGAACAACACTTCTAGGGACTTAGGATCCCTTGATTTATGGACATTTCATGCTTGGGGTTGTAGTGCCCAAAAATGTCTATAACAACTTGGTAAAGATAGTAAAACTAAAAACCAAGTAACTGAGAAGAAGAAGAAGGGGAAGGAGAAGAAGAAGACGGAACCAATGGAAAAAATGGGCAACTGTGCATCATCTAGTGAAAATCCACACACTACACCACCCAAACCTAAATCTCCATGTGTCATCTGTAAAGGAGATCACTATCACCGAGATTGTCCTTGCATCCCACAGATCCTAAGGGATTGGTCTCCCTTCGCAGAATCCAGTGTCATCAACCTCTGATGATCATGTTGAAAGTACACCATCAACTAGGGAAAGAAAAGTCACCTGACAAAAAGGAAAATATAAATTTCCCTGCAGACTGTGTGAAGGCAACCATGCCCTCCACCGTTGTCCTTTCCTGGACGAAGCTAAAAGAGTCTTGGATAATCGTCCTGTATCACCACAGCGACTCCCTCCTGGGTACAAGAATCTCTTCCTGAATCCATTGCTAGTTGAAAATCCAACTGACCCACCTTTGGAGTCGGTCGAAGCACCTATCATTGAAGATAAACCCTCGGATTCCACATCCAACCAAAGTCAATAGGTCGAGATGGAAATCGACCCCATCTTGACTTCAGAAGATTTACCTTTAGATGATACAGTCACTGAAGAGAATGAGAATGACACCGTTCAAATTCTTTTCGTAAACACAGAATCCGATGAACATGGGGGCAATCTGCCCATTCCTTTACCATAGGAAGGAAATTCGTCGGAGTTGTATCCTGCCATTTATTTGGTCCCACCCCTAAGCAACCTAGTCATTTCGTTTGATTGGAATCTACTAGGCAGACCCCGTTTACCATCTATATGTACCATTTCAAATCATAGTGCAAACTTACAAAATGGTCATGGTTGGTACCATCATAGATGAAGGGGCTTCTATGAGTATCCTTTCCTCAACTGCTTGGAAAGCGCTTGGTTCGCCATCGCTTTTTCCTGAGATCCGATATCTGATAGGCTTCGATAAAGGAACCAGTTGGTCATTAGGGATCCTTCCAAATTTTCCTATAAATTTGAGAAGGAAAATTGTTTATCTGAATGTAATGGTAGTCTAAGGACGTTTATATTACAATCTACTCCTTGGGAGAAAATACATTTATAGCATGGGAGCCATCATCTCCTCACTCTTTTGAGTAATGTGTTTTCTGCATGAAGGCAGAGTGGTCCAGCTCGTAGACCAGCTTTCATTCCTCGGTTCTCACATAGCTAATAGTCAAATGCCATATCTAACAAGTCTTTTTTCACAAGGAATGTCTCGTCAATCTCCAGTCCGTCCACCTGATGAGCGTGAGTGATTCAGTTGTCAAGACTGAAACCCAGGGGGCATGCACCCTGGCCTGCTTCGGCAGGAAAACTTAAGGTATAGGGTAGGTTTCCACAGAGGATATATGACTGTTCGGACACACCCGTCCATTTAGGAAAATGTGATTAGAATAGAACAAGATACCTCTGTTAGAAGGTAGGCCTTTCCCGATAGAACAAATGTTTTGTCTGAAAATTGAAGGGTAACCTGGAAAGGTATGCCTTTCCCGATAAAACAAAAGTTTTGTCTGCAAATTGAAGGGTAACATGGAAAGGTAAGCCTCTCCCAATAAAACAAGTGTTTTTTCTGCAAATTGAGGGGTAACCTAAGGAAACTATACTTCACTATACCTAGGGGCATGTAAACTTTTTGCGTGAAAGTGAAAAACGACCATTCATTTTCTTAGTTTGTAGGTTCTTAACTCTTTAAACTTGTAGGATTGGTTGTTCCTAGCTTACATAATGAAAGGAGTTAGAGCATAATTTTGAATGGTGCAAGATCCATAAAGAATGAGCCTATCGATGAGACATCCTTATTATACGACTGGCACGAGCAGTTTTACGCGAAGTTCAAGCTCGTTAAAAATTAAACCTAGCAATGAGCATATGTTCCACCAGAGTTTAAGCTCATTAAAAAATGAACCCATCTCCAGTAAATAACCACTGTGAATGCATTGTCATCAAATTTTGAGCCTTGGTTGTGTTCTTACCATCACCTCCACTCTGTTGTTGCCGATCATCCACCTCCATTTGATTGCTTACCCCTTTTGGGGAACATCTGCGATGAGTGATCCTATTAGCCACCTGTTTACACTGCCATTATTAGAAAGTTCCAAACCTTACCTGGAACCAATTGCTATCTGAAAACATCACTCGTTCCTCAAAAAACGAGTCTCCTTTAAGCTCTTTTCATCTAACTCGTAAAATATGAAAAGATTGTCGAGCGATTGGCCTCTCTAGCTCATTAAAGTGATTGGAAGTGCTATCCCTCCTCTAGATTTTAATATTTTTGGACTTGAGTGATTATTACAAAAAAATATCGAGCGTTTGTCTTGTTTGGCTTTAAAACTATCGAAAAGTCATCCCTTTCGCATTGTTTTATACTTTTTCGGACTTAAGGAATTATGTTATGAAAAAATAATATTGGAGTCTTCTTTTCGTCTCTTTTCAGACTCTCTAAAATTGAAAAGGATTGAGTTATCCTTGTCATTAAACTCGTTAAAACAATAGCGACAAACTTGTCCCTTCAGACAAGAGCGAGTTTCACTATCGCTAGGCTTACTAAAACATAGCGACAGGTTTGCCCGAATGGAAAATTATAGAACAAGCATATGTTATCCTCCTCAAGCTTGACAAAAATAAAGAGGTGCTGGTTAGAAATGACTGGGCAAAATTGGGAAGAAAACTTGAAGAAACTTTATTGGTAGCATTATTCCATTCATCGATCATATTGCCATTGGTCCACCATACCATCCACTTTTGGGTTTAACACTACCAATCCATTTCAGTGTCGCCGATATGTTCAAGAGAATTCACTCACGGAATTCACCTATCCAGCTTGTGTCTCATCCACTACAATACCTTCACACTTCATTCTTTCATGACCGCCACCCTCAACCTTGTACCATCATATCGTTTTCACCTCTACAAAATCATTTTCTCCATTCCGTGTCGTAGATGTGGGATCCATTAATGCCCTCCTACGACGGGTCACTTCTTGTCGACATCAGCTCATTATCCAAGAAGCCGACCGAGGGACAACCCTTCCAGTACTTTGAAGCTTGCATGCCTCAATGGCAAGTTTCTCACTTCCAATGATAGGTTTACACTAATGGCCTTCGACTGAAAGATTTTGTGTGGTGTTCGACATCAACTCATGTATTCACATGACGTGAATTGTACTACAGTACCTTGAGGGTCATCATCATTATCGAGATTCCTCTCACATCTATTAACAACTTACATCATTGGCTGGTAATCAGGCGATGTCTTTCCATGTTCAACTTCAGGACACCTCTTCACATGGATCGACTTGTACTTCAGGTGAAGATTAAATGAGTTTTGAAGACGCCAGATCTAGTTTCATCCATCCAGGCTGCGATATATTCAGGAAAATAAAGACATCAAATGTACATCATTGCTGCACAGATAATCATCTAAACTAAGGGATGATGTCTCTACCAAAATCATCAGTCTGCACGCAGACGATTATCTATCCTATGTACATGAAAATGAATTTATTAAGTTGAGCATGGGAATGCCCACCTCAGCCAGATCATGAAAATATTATGAAGATAATGTATTGTATTGTATCTTATTACAGGTCACATTCTAGTGTGAAAAACATTGGATCCTCACTATAAAGCATTTCACCCAACATCAAAGGATTTACGACCTCATGCTTTAGGGGGCAACTGTTATAGACATATTTGGGCACCACAACCCCAATCACATATGTCCATAAACCAAGGGCTTCTAAATCCCTAAAAGTGTTGTTTCATACCCTAAAGGAGCAAGGTCAGCTGATTACATCACCTCCCAAAATTTTTCCATGAAAATCTACTCAGAACTGGTCAAAGCAAGACCATACAGACTGCCTAGTGCTAAAGGTGCGATGCATCTCACCTACCACCTGTAAAAATTGTGATGCATACTGAAAATCGCTTTCATAGGGTGTGATGAAAAAGAGAAAACAAATGGCACAAGCAGTTTGCTAGGTGGAAACCCAGAGAATCATCAAGAAACTGCTCTTTTGACACTTGCCTTTCTGAGTTTGCCCAGGGATGAGTAAGAGATCTAAAATCTCCATGTGGACCAGGAAATATCAGATAGATGACACTAATCAAAATCCCAGAAGCTAACTCACCCCCTGCAAATATCTATAAATGGATCCCTCATCCAAGAGATCTAGAGGTTGGAATTTGGTAATTTGTAAAGAGGCGCTACTGGTTTCTCTTTGAACACATTGTTGGGTGATCTTGCTTTGTGTGAGGTGAAGAGGGCTTCCAAGCTGGGAGGATGGAACTGGGTCAGACCAACTGGTTGTAATACTCTCTTCTATGACTTTTACTAATAAAGCTATTTGAGTTTTCCTCCATATTCTTGTGTATCTCTGAATATTATGTTTATTATATGCATTTGTATGGACAATATATATCTGATCCTATATTTTTTAAAGTGAAATATCTCTATGCTTTGATGGTATTATGCTTCTGCTAATCTTTAGGTGCTCTTTGAAGCTGGACAGGTAAGGAAGCAGTGGCGAGATTCTGTCAAAGGGGAAAGGAAACAAGCAAGGAGCCAAGCGGAAGACTGAGGTTGGTACTCTTTGTTTGTTTCCCATCTCTCTCTCATAAAGGAAAAACAAGTGAATTTAATCTATTTGTTTCTAAGATAGTTGCCCGTCTTAGTGGGACTAGCAGCTCTGCATAGACACTAGATTTCCCAATAACACCTGCAACACATTCAAAGCTTTTAGTCCTCAAATTCCATTTATCGATCACTGCATCCCAGCCTTCACGATATTCAAAACTCCCATATGATGCTCATTCATCTCTATAAACATAGGGCCCACGAATGATGTGTAAAGGTATGGAGCTTTTTTTCAATTCTGTCTTTGATATTTTTGTACTATAATGGTATAGATGATGGGCACAAAGTTGTTTGATTTGTTCTTTTCTCTATTGAATATAATGTTTAAAAAATAATCTATTACTAGAAATAATCATCTAAGATAGAAATATCTGGCTTCATCCTTGTCCAAGCTCTCCTCTTTGTTTTGTCCAGGGTTTCTCCACTAGGGTTTCTTCTATAAAAATCTTAAGATTTTTTAGTGTGGGGTTTCTATGGTTTGGTTTTAGTTGATACACTATAAGTTGGTCAATGTGATTTATAATGTATACCCATATTTATAGTAAAATTCAAATGGAGATAGTTTGAGATTTCGGATAGGAGTTTCTATGAGCTTACAATCAAACATTAATCATTGGTCTTTGTTAGAACTATTGTTGGTCTATTTTGGGAATTATAATGTAAATTCATGTTCACAGTAAAATGAAAATGGAGATAGTTCTAGATCTCAAACAAGAGTTTCTATGAGATGACAATCAAACATTAATTTATTGGCCTCCAACAAATTCTTATCAACTTATATTGTAGATTATTACATTACCAATACCTCCCACTCTTTCAAATTTAAGTTGAGTAGTCATGGGGGTCATCATAAAGGCTATAAAGATAGTTAGGAAAACATTATAAACTTAGATCTAGTTGAAATAGGGAACTATCTATATTGGGACATCAACATGAATTCTACTCTCTTAAGTGGAATTGACATCTTACCATTGTAACAATGTATCAGAGGCTTCTTGATCCTAGCCAAATACAACATTATAAGGAACAATTGGAGAAACATATAGTAATTTGTAGAACAATGAATCCAATGCTAGCTTAAGCTATGGCTTGACAATTAGAGACCATGCATGGTAGTTTGTACCTATGGTATTGTTGATGGTGTTGGACCCACAAACATGTCAGGTGATCTCCTCGATAAGAAGTCCCAATTAGACCTTAGACCATTTGGTGTAGGAGTCCCAGTAGTGGGTTGTACGGTATTGCCTTGACTATTGTTTCGCATAGAGGCAAGTAAGATATCCCTGTTGGTATCAATGGTGTGATAGCTACGGGAAGTCAAGGAAGGTGCATGAACTATTCTAACACATAGAAAGTGGGTTGAGTTCACCCCTTGGAAACCTGTGATAGCAAGCAACTTGGAAGGGAACACACGAGCAAAGATGCATCACAAACTGGAAATCAATTGAGTAAGAAATCCAAAGTGATGGTTAAACCAATTAGCACATGTTAATAAGATTCATATATACTTATACATCATAGTCCATACATGCATGTGTAAGAAAACATATACATATATCATTTAGAGTAAACAAGATAGTTGGAATACAATATGACATATGCATGAAACATGTTGGATATGTTATATTAAGAAGTGTAAGTTCCATTCATACAATACATCCATGTCCAACAACTACTTCCAATAGCAGAATGTTACAGTCACAACTACCTACTCCTCCAAAGAGATATACTAGCTCTGCATAATGGAGAAGCCAAGGCTCATTACAAAATTGTCCAATATTTCTCTAAGATACTCCTATTGGAATTTTGGCTAACCAAAATCCTATACAATGAGTTATGAGGGACTATATATAGCAAAGGGTGGGGTGGCCCTTGACATTCGCCTTTGTGAAAGTTCATCTACCCTCAAGACTCTTCACCTACTCTATGACTGTTACATCCAACTATCGACACTTGAAATTACACTTGACAAGACATTACATACAATTTGCACATGTAACCATGTGAGACGAAATAGGCTTGAGCAAGCCATGCAAGAGATCACTATGACTCAAAAAACTATGATAAGACCAACTCTTTGAAATCCTCATGGTGGTCGAAAGTAATGAATTGATGCCAAGCTTGGTGGTCTCTGATGCTGTCTGTATACTCTAAGGTGACATCTTTCTGGAAATGAAATCTTTCCTCCATAGCATCTGAGTACACTACTTGGGCTCTTCAATCCAACTCGTATGATAACATGCACATCATTGTCTTTAGTGTAGCTAGAACAACCACATACCTGTGCATGGTGTCTGCAATGATCACCAAGTCTGGGATGGTGGTTATGTGCATCAGTTTGTCAAAGTATGAGTTAAGCTCCAGTCAGACCTGTGCCTTTGTCTTCACCTAGGTGAGTGTCCCAATAAATGGGATCACACGTGCATGAATAACAACATCCATACTCTTGAATACATGTGCATGGGAAGCCTTTAAACTAGTGATGAGTTGCGAGAGATATTCATAGTTCCAAATCTGACTTCAAATGCATGCCTTTAGCTCGACTTCTCTGGGCTTCATCATATTAAGAAAGTGTAGTGGGGCTCCCTTGTATCACATTTTCCATGTTTTCATGTAATAAATAGTAGCATGCATGGTCGAGAAGATATGTTCTCTCCTAGCACATCTTTGCTGCCAATCGTTGAGATGGAAAACTGCCTTATGCATGGTACCAAACTTGGAATACAACGCCTGCATGACTATGTCAAGGGAAAATACTTCATCCAATATTGCCTTCTTCAACTATGCTTGGGTGGATGTTGTAACCAATTCTCCTGCCTGCTTGGCCATCTGTAGCTCCTTAGCCATTTGCTCATTCTCAGCTATCAATAAGTGAACACTCAAGCTAGTGGCTTCAACATATTCTCTAGTAGCATCGGCCAACACTGTTTGATGTTTGCACATGTCAGACACGATCAGTCATTCCTCAAACTGAGCAGGAGATGTGTGATCATCCGGAATCGAAACTCTGCGAGACTACACAACACTATGTTGGGACTCGTCAAATGACATGTTTTGCATCTCCACTTGTGGATTGTCCCCAACAATATCAATGTCTCCTGGGTCTCTTGGGACTTGCTCTGCTGAATCTGGATCCGGTGAGGCTGGTGGGTAGACCTCTTGATAGTGAGGCATGAGGTCGATGTCTTTCTATAACTCCTGTTGCTCCATATCTGTATCCATATGCTCAAGTGCTTGTTCAATCTCTTGAGCAATGTCCTGCTCCTGCGATGGCTCACCCTGTCTTCCTAATGCCAGTTGTTTTGATGAGTCGACTACCTTTATGGCTGTAGTTTGATCTATCTATACATGTTGTGCCCCCTGTTTTACTTTTCCTTGTTGTGCATACTTCTTCTGTCTTCACAATTCCCATTTCTTCCTAAGTTGCTCGTTCAACTCATGCAACTCCTTCTCTATTTCCTCCATTCTCCATTTTTCTCTTTGCTTTTGCACATTCCTCTTGTCGCACTGATGTGTCTTTGCCTCTATTTCCAAAGCTACTTTATGCACAAGTTGGTATGCTCGAAACTTGCAGCTTTGTTCCTCCTCCATGTTGTCCGTAATCTTCCTCTTGCCCTTGTTGCACATTGGTATGTTCACCTCTAGTACTGTTATTTTTGGTGATCTCTGTGATGCTTCTTCATGCTACTACGCTAACCATTCCACAAAAATGTTGACTGGTTCATTGGGTGTTGAGAAGATGTAACAATATCTCCATGGATCCTCCTACGCCTAATGACATGTCTTGTGGATCCAGTGAAATTGTACTGTCATGCACTGATATTTTACAAGACAATGCAGGTTATTGGATTGTAGCTTCGGGTGTCGAATGGATATTTCTTAATCTCCTCTGCTTTGACATCTGCATGGTTGAAATTCTATATCTCTTATAACTTTATCCACAATGGAAGAGTGGGCCAAGGTGCCTTCTTCGTGTGGTGCAGCCTAGTTGTCAATCCTGTCGAGATGTGATATGATACTTCCTGTATGACAAGCTTCTCCAAGGTAAACTTTGGTAGAACGCTTGAGTAGTTCTTGATGCCTTTGTATAAAATTCTTGTCCTCCCATGTGGAATCTTCAATAGCTAAGTTCTTCCACTTGATGAGATACTCTGAAATTGATCGATTTCATAGTTGTCGGGTTCCTGTTTCTGTGACTGCTCCAGGTTCCAATATGATTTTTCCTTCCTCATCAAGTTCTAGCAATATTGTTTGAATTGGGATCTTCTGCAACTTTTGAATGGGTTGCCACACTTCTTCATCTTTCTTCCATTCATTCCTCGCTTCATTTATCCAATCTGGTTGGATAATAGAAATAGCACAAAATGATGCTTCCACATCCTCATACTTTCTTAAGATTGCATCTGCAACAACATTTTTCTTCCCTTTTTTGCAGATGATTTCAAAGTCATAACCCAACATATTTGTGACCCATTTTTTCTAATCTTCTAAAGATAATCTTTGTTCTAAAAAGTATTTAAGACTATCATGATCGATTTTTACCTTGAAGTGTCTTCCAATTAGGTAAGGTCACCATTTCATAAGTGCATGTAGTATTGCCAACGTTTCCTTCTCATAAACAACTTTCTTGAGGGACATTTGTTTGTATGGATGTAACCATAAAAATTCCCAATCACCTACATCAAAACTTGTTTCATTGTGATGTTGATATGCCTATTGTTTGATTCAATTTTGAACCAAAGCCGCATTATTCTTTAAAAGTTGGAGAACTTGTTGTTGATGCTTGATGTGATACTTCATTACTTGAATCTTTTTCTTCTTGATATGTCCTTCTATCTTGAAAGTTTGAGGAGCAGTAATTTCTTCCAATGCATTACAAGATATGGTCAGATTTATTTCTTGATGCTCAATGTGATCTTTCACTTCTTGAACATTTTTCTTGTTGACATGTCCTTCTATATTGATAGTTTGAGGAGTGATAATTCCAGCCAATGCATTACAAGATATGGTTGGATTCATTTCTTCTTTCTTGATGTGATCTTTCACTTCTTAAACCTTTTTCTTCTTGATATGTCCTTCTATCTTAAGAGTTTGAGGAGTGGTAATTCTTTCCAATGCTTTACAAGATATGGTTGGATTAATTTATTCTTTCTCTAGGGTTGGTTCCTAGTGTATATCCTCTTCTTTTGACGTTTCTTGATCATCTTCTTCCTCCTCTCCACAATCAATGTGAAATAAATTCTTCTCAACACGCTTGTGACCTTTAATGTATTTGTTATCACAATTGTAACAAAGCCCTTTTGCTCTTTTTTCTTCCAATTGTTGTGGTGTCAACCTTGTAGGTTGTGGAAGGAAAGGAAAAACAACACTTCCACATTTATAGTTATGAGGGGTAGAATTCCTGGTTTCCATAATTTTTCTTCCACTTTTATTGCCAACCTGAATTCCTTCTCCAATGAATCAGGTTCCCAAAGATGAACCTCATGTTGAATTTTATCCTTTAAAGTCCATATGGAGACATCAATCCTCTATTGCTCCGGAATATCGTTTTCCATTATATTAAATTTTTGAAGGTCCTCAATAGGCTCTTCCATCGAGCACTTTTGTTTGAGATTTATCAATTGGCTATAGAAGGTGTTTCTCTTTGTATCCTCATAATGTGCTATCATTTCCTCCATGAAAACTGACCATGTAACAAGTGGTTTATGAGAACAAAGCCCTTTATACCATATAAAATTTATCTGGTTCTAAATATGAAGATGAAATACGTAACTTTTGTAACATTTGCACCTCATGTAGATCAAAATATTGTTGCATCTGTAGTATCCAATTTAGCGGATCCTTTCCATCAAACTTCCTCATATCGCCTTTTCTTGATTTTAGGAACTCGATATTGTAATGATTGCAACTCTTTAATTTCAGATCTCCAAGTTCTGAAATTGCATCCTTAGTAGCCCTCTAAGTCCTCTTTCTAACCCCACAAGTCTAATCAAGGTTGGATTCTCCAAGGAAGTGTTATGTCAAATCTCCCACGATGAATTGATTATATACTAGTTCAGTAGAGCGAACTTGTATGAAGTGTCACATGTCACTATTTCAATCTTAGGATGTGAATCTGATAAAAAGAAAACTGTTGTCCATCCTATTTCTACAACCTCTTACGAAATTTCAATTCGACGCTCAGAGAGAATGTTATGACGATTTTCCCAAGGTCACCTGTTTAGGATGTAATTGAAGAGCCTGTAGAAATCCTAAATGTCTTGGACCGCATCTCTGAAAATATAGCAAACCAAGATCTGAAATTCGGGCGCAAGATTCACCAAAATTGTGGTCCAAATGGGTTTTAATTTTAGAGTCTGAAACTTCACAGAAAAACAATTATAGCTAAAATTCCACAATAACCTGTTTGAGATGGAATTATGGAGTTTTCAAAAGCCCTAACTTCATCAGATCATATCTCTGAAAATATAGCGAGAGAAGATCTGAAATTTGGACTCAAGTTTCAAAACAATTTTGAGTCAAATAATTTTTTGTTTTAGCTTCTGAAACCTTGTAGCGAAAAAGTTATAGAGAAAATTCCACAATGTCCTGTTTGGAGCAACGAAACCTTATAATCCAAAGCTCTGAAAGCAAATGTTATGAAACCATCTCACGAATAGATAGATCAACGCCTTATAATTCAGCCTCTTCGAGCGAGCAACCTCCTTTACGTTAAATAAATGAAAAATTCATGGATGATACAAATGACAAGACCTCCTTTCTATATATATAAGTCTAAGGGGTCATAATATAATCAGAGCCGACATAACAATAATAATGTAATGGTACAATAATAACAATAGTGTGCTTCTATGGGGCAAAATAATAACAATATGGGGACTACATGGGCACAACAATATAATAAGAGGGTTGTAATGATAACAATAAGGGGTTATACTAGTAGTATAGGGGCCTAACATGGAGGGTGGTTGTAGCCACTACAACACTTGGCGACACACAGGTAGAAATCTAGCTCTCTAAATGGACCTTGTTCATGAAAATCAAGTCTAACACCTCTAGAAGTATTGTTTAGTTCTCAGTTTTTCTTGGTTTCCACACTTGCTTGATTGTAATATGTAGCATATGCCAAGCTTTTAGTCAGTTGACACACATTCCAAGCCAAGACAACACAGTTGTTTCGATTTGGGTTGAGGGGTATATCGGTGCACAAGCAGTATAGTCATCAGAGTCTTAGTTTCATCTTTGGTGTTGCTCCGCTGCTAGCAGGATTGAATAGTACCTCGGCAGAGTCACGCAGGAACACAAGCATCGCTCCACTACCAGCGAGCCTGGTCAGTACCCTGACGGAGTTACTTGTATCACGTCCCTGCACAGGAAGCCTTTCTTTTTTTTTTCCTTACTCATTTTTCATTTTGAAATTTTCCACTTTTCATTTTTTCATTTTTCATAACTTTGCATAACACTTATTCATTTAAGAGGTGGACGAGGGAGCCCGACTTATTGAGAGCATAATAGATTGTTCCTTCAGAGAAGTAGTTTATTATATACCTTTGATGTTCCTGTTAAGGTTTTCCCCCTCACCTTACTCTACCTGACAGAGTTGCCAAGGGTTAACACAAAAACAACCGACTCGAGTAGGTGACACTATTTAGCATGCAAGCGTTGTGTTTCACCAAGGTTCACTTTGAACAATACATATTTTCCATCTACGTATCACATACTAAAGATAAAAATTTCTTACATAAGAGAGAGGACAACAAAAAAACCAAATGTTGATAGTTGTACAAGTCCTCTTATACTTTACCTAACTTGTTTCAAGAGTCATGCATGGTTTCATGTCAAACTAACCTATGAGCACAAAACAAGCAAATGAATAGAAAACAAAGTAGAAGGAGAAGTAAATGCGAAAGAAAAGTAGGAAATCAAATAAGAAAGAAAACAAACAAACACGCGAGGTAAGTAAGCAAACAACCAAAAGCAAACACTACTCCCAGGCTAATGGTGCATGGTCCTGATAACGTGAAGTGGTACTTCCAATGCAGCCACCAGCTTATTGTTTGACCCATGTTGGTGAAGGCATGGTCTACGAGCAACCTCATTGTGTGAACCAACAAACAAGAAAGATATAACAATGAAGACAAACACACTCCATGTTTCAATGTGTCCACAGAACATGAGTGCAAGTGCATGACATGCAGTCTGTGGACTTGTCACGGTGCCATGCGACACTACGTACAATTGTGAAGCATACACATACTCTTGATTGAGACATGCAAGCAAACAAAAGAAACATATGCAACTTGCATTGTGCATGTGTGCTTGTAATTTAAGATTCCTCCAATGCATGAGAGATGGGATCGCGCAGTTCAAGTGGAGTAAGTATGATCTGTGTTTGAGATTGATCTTGAATGCATACAGATGATTAATGAGGAGCCTTGGGTGTTTCAAAAATTGCCTAATCGGAGGTGAAACCAACCTCAGGACAATGAGGGCCTGACATAACCATCAGGTTGGGCTGAAGTGCCTCGATAGTCTAGGTGGTTTTGAATTCATCGATGGATGGATCATCATAAATCGGTGGCTTCAAAAAATCAACTACGATTGAATCTTCATCATGATCAAATACGGGAGCAAATAGATCACGACAAAAATGATCAACAAAATCATTGATTTCATTAGCATCCTCATGATCTAATGAATCAAACAGAGGGTTATATGAGAAGTGGACAAATTCACCCTCTGTGTTTCTAGAAAAGGTAGATGAAAAGTCAAGTGGATTTTCAATGAATAATTTATCCTCTCCATTGTCAGATCGTGGATTGGCATTCAACGTGTCTTGCGAGTGATCAACAATGGGTGCATTTGAAGGTGGAGATACACATGCGAAATCATGGATGGTAGGTTCACCAAAAAGGGCAGGGAATAACAGAGGAGGCTCAGATAGAAGGGAATCATCCTTTGCTGAGTGTTTATGCTCAAGCTCCCAGTCATACTCTTCATGAATGACAACGCATGTTGGTTGTGCAACACCAAATCCGTCAATGGCTTGATCCTCATTCCAAGTAGTGTAGAGTCCATAATGGAAGAACATAAGAAAATATCATCCAGCCAAATCTACGTGAAAATTAAGTGAAGTGATGTTGGGAAAATGTGACAGTTAAACAAATGTTTGTGCTTGTTCTCCCGCATCACTTTGCAGTGGTGGAGCTGTTTGATGAGGGGACAATGGATAGTCACTTATGACAGTGACCCTGTCCATCTGTGATTGCATAACTCCATCACTGAAGAATGTTGAGCGAGGCTTGGGATCAAAATTCTTCTTGGGATGGATTGATTTGTTAAGACAATACTTGAATCTATCCCAAAGATAAGGAAATTTCATCTGGCTTTTCAGAGCTTGAAACTACGAATCATGGAAGCGGTGCCAAAAATCCATAGGCGACTCATGGGAAGCCTTCTATTGTTGTAATAGTTTTTGGTCAAGATATTCTCGATCAAAATGATGGAAAGTATCTTCAATGAGATCACATAAATTCTTAAGTGAGTGCACACTCTCAACTGGTAGGTTGCAGCACCACCATCATGGGGATTCATGAAGTGCGTGTGCAAGCAGTAGACTTGACTATTCGTCAGACCATCCATCTTCCTTGTCAAGCATGGAAATGGAGTCATGTATGAACACAAGCCAAGCCACTTCACCTTCACCATCATACATGAATTCAAAAAAGATATCTTTGAACTCCCTCGGGATGTGGAGAGGTTCGACATGTGAAAGACATTGTGGAGGGATGAGTGTAACAACATCCATAATAGATGTGAAAAGGCTCAAAATAGGATAAGGGGACACAACTAGTCATCTAGTCCTTCTTCTAGCACCAAAAATGTTGACAGTGTTGGACCTGCCAACATGTCACAAGATCTCCTTGGCAAGAAGTCCCAATTAGACCTCAGATTGTTTGGTGTAGGAGTCCCAGCATTGGGTCGTATGGTATTTCCTTGAACGTGGTTTGGCATAGAGGCAAGTCAGATGTCCTTGTTGGTAGCAAGGGTTTCACAGCTACAGGAAGTCAAGGAAGGTGCATGAACGATTCTAACACATGGAAAGTGGGGTGAGTGTGCCCATTGGAAACCTGTGATAGGATGTGGCTTGGAAGGGAACACACGAGTGAAGATGCATCACAAACTAGAAATAAAGTTAGCGAGGAATCCATAGTGATGGTTAAACCAATTTGCACATTTTAGTAAGATTCGTACATACTTATACAAAATAGTCCATACCTCCATGCATAAGCAAATAGATACATATATCATTTAAAGTAAACAAGATAACTGGAATACAATATGACATATGCATGAAACATGTTGGCTCTGTTATATTCATAATTCTAAGTTCTAGTCATACAATACATCCATGTCCAACCACTAGTTCTGATAGAGGAATGTTACAGTCACAACCGCCTGTTCCTCCAAAGAGATATACTAGCTCTACATAGTGGAGAAGCTAAGGCTTGTTACAATATTGTCCAAGCTTTCTCTAAGATACTCCTATTGGAATCTTTGATGACCAAAATCCTATACAATGAGTTATGAGGGACTATATATATCAAAGGGTGGGGTGGCCCTTGAAATTCCCCTTTGTGACAATTCATCTACCCTCATGACTCTTCACCTACTCTATGCTTGTTGCATCCAACTATCGACACTTGAACTTACACTTGACAATACATTACATACAATCTACACATGTACCCATGTGAAGACAAAATAGGCTTAAGAAAGCCATGCGAGACATCACTATGACTCAGAAAACTATGAGAAGACCAGCGAACTAATGCCAAGCTTAGTAGTCTGTGATGGTGTCCATGTACTCTAAGGTGACATCGTTCTGCAAATGAACTCTTCCCTCCATAGCATCTGAGCATATTTCTCGAGCTCCTCTATCCAACTGGTTTGATAACATGTGCATCATTGTCCTGAGTGAGGATGGAATAGCAACATACTTGTACATGGTGTCTGCATTGATCACCAAGTCTGGGATGGTGGCTATGTGCATCAACTCATCAAAATACGAGTCAAGCTCTATTCAGACTTTTGACTTTTTCTTCTCCTAGGTGAGTGTCCCAATAGATGGGATCGCATGTGCGTGCACAACAACATCCATACTCATGAATAGCCATGCATGGGAAGCTTGTAGACTAGCAATGAGATGCAAGAGATCTCCACATTTATGGATCTAACTCTAGGTGTGTGCCTTTAGCTCAACTGCTATGGGCTTCATCATTTAGGCAAGTGTGGCGGGGCTCCCTTGTATCTCGTTATCCATTTTTGAATGTAATCAACAACATCATACACATTCAATAAGATATGTGCTCTCCTAGCACATCCCTGCTGCCAACCATTGAGATGGACAACTACCTTATGCACAGTACCAAACCTGGAATACAGCGCCCGCATGAACGTGTGAAGGAACAATACTTCATCCAATATTTCCTTCTTCAACTCTACTCAGGCAGATGTTGTAACCAATTCTCCTCCCTCCTTGACCGTCTATATCTCCTTAGCCATTCACTCGTTCTCACCAATGAGGAAGTGAACACTCGAGCTAGTGGCTTGAGCATATGCTCTAGTAGAATCGGCCAATGATGCTGGATGTTTGTGCACGTCAGAAGTGGTCACTCGTTCCTCAAACTACAAAGGAGATGTGTGATCATCAGGATTTGACACTCTACAAGACAGCACAAATCTAAGTTGGGAATCATGAAATGAGATGTTGTGCATCTCCTCCTCCAGTTTGTCTCCAAGGATCTCAGTGTCCCCTTGGTCACTTGGGACTTGCTTTGTTTCTGGATCCAGTGAAGCTAGTGGGTCGACCTCTTGGTGGTGAGGCATGAGGTAACTCTTGTTAGTCCATGTTCGTACCCATATTCTCAAGTGCTTGATCAATCTCTTGAGAAAAGTCCTGCTCCTACGATGGCTCACTGTATCTACCTGAGGCCAGCTATTTAGATGAGTCGACTACCTGTACAGGCATAGTTTCATCTGTTTGTACATGTTGCACCCCCTACTGTACCTATCCCTATTGTGCTTCCTTCTCCTGTTTGTGTAGTTCTTGTTCCTTTCGGAGTTGCTCCTTCAACTCATGCAACTTCTTTGTTTCCTCCATTATCCATTTTACTCTCTACCTTTTTGTGTTCCTATTTTTGCATTGTTGCTTCTTTGCCTCTATTGAAAAAGATGATTTCTAAACAAGTGGGTATGCTCAGAACTTGCCCTTGTTGGGAACTAGTATGTTCACCTCTGCTACTACTACTAGTAGTGCTCTTCAGGATGCTACTTCATGCTACTTCGCTAACCATTCCACAGTGATGTCGACTAGTTCATTGGGTTTGAAGAAGTTGTAACAATATCTCCATGGATCCTCCTCCACCCAATGACATGCCCTATGGATCCACTGTAACTGTACTATCATGTAGTGATCCTTTATAAGACAATGTAGGTCATATGGATTGTAGCTTCGAGCAGCGAATGGATATTTCTTGATCTCATCTGCTTCGACATCCGCATGCTTGAGATTCTGTATCTAGTATAACCTGATCTGCAACAAAAGAGTGTGCCAAGGTGCCTTCTTCTTCTAGTGCAGCCTAGCTACTAATCTTGTCGGGATGCGATAAGATCCTGCCTACATGACAAGCTTGTCTAAGGAAAGCTTCGGTGTAACATGCAGAGGCTTCTCCACACTGTACATCCGTATGAAGGTGCTAGATGTTCAAGCATACCAATCTGCAATATTAATTAGTGCCTCCATTGCTGCCCTCGACATGAAGGGTGGATCCTGTTCAAATATCATCTTGTACACTAGGGTGAAAAAATGATTACACAGTCCTGTGATAACTCCTTTGAAGCTACATTTCAATAACATTTTACAATAAGTGTTTGCAAAGGTATCCACCGATGTCCATATCCACTTCAAGCCCTGGAACTACTAATGGGCATAGATTGCATCCAAGATATAGGTAGACATGTAGATTTATGCCTACTAAACTTTGGGCAGCTATCGAGCTCTTGTTACCTATTCCGCCAGCTGGTGAGCCAACATGTTAGACCAGTTGCATGGTTTTCCTTCTCTGCCCAATTTGTCCAACGCGATCACCCAAATCTATGAGAAGGTTTATGTGCTCTCTTGGACATACAAGTGACATGCAAAGATGACCAAGTATTAATACGCCTTTCCCAGTATCTTCGTCTTGTAGACCTAGTTGGGTGTCATCCTGAATTTGGCCAGCTCCTTCACCCAGTTCTTCAAGATATCTCTAGAGTTGGCATTGTTGTTGCGTATGCTGAAGGGTGTCTCCATGGTGATAATGGGCTTTGACATATGATAAATCTATTCATAATCATGTGCCCTAAAGGTAGAAATCTCTATCGCATTGACACTGCTCAATTTCATCGTCTTGGGATAAGTGTGCGAGACAATCCAATGTATCATGTCTGTGCATGGGAGCATGGGATACCTGCATGTAATTTGGTATAGGCCAGACTTGTGAATGTTCACACTGACTTGGAAATCTTCGAGATATTATGCAAATGTGCCCGCAAATGCATCATTTACCTCTTTCAATTTTAGCTTGATTTCCTTTTCTAAAATCAACTTGTTATCTTCATAGATCGACAAACTTGTAGACACTCGCTCAAATGCTACTCCAATTTCACTTTCGTCAATGTCCTTTGATCTTGCTCTCTTGGAGGCCATTGATCCTTCACTGCTGAGAGGTAGATGAACTCTTGCTAAATCTAGAGGCATAGCGATATGCATGGCAAGAAATCTATTAGCTAAATTCAAAGAAAACTTGAGGAACGAAATGCAACATACTCGGGGATTAACTAACAATAATTGCACAATTTTTTCTAGGAGGCCGAGAGACTAGCTGCCAAAACTGCACAAAAGGTAATTCGGGCTGCTGGAATTGTGCAATGCACAATTTCTGCTACCAATGGTTGTAGGCCTAGTGACTACATTTCACAAATTTTTGGGCCTACAGTCACTGCCCCTCAGAATTGCACAATGCAAGACTAGAGGACAATCAGTGGGAAGAAATGTGCATTTACTAAGAGGAGGGAAGAGCTTCCCTCTTAGGATTGTGTAATGCTCTCTTGGTGAGGTAGAGTCTGGGCCAAGGTTTCTCAGACTCGCCAATGGGAAACTAAAAGAAAATGCGAATGTGAATGCATGGCGATATTGAGTGTAAGCAGGAGTTAATGGTCATGCATACAAAAGATGAATGGGAAATTTAGAAAACAAAACATCGTGCATGTGTGTGAAGTGAATCACTAAATCGGAGACCATTTGTGTGAAACAGTGTCATGCATTCAACAGCAGTGAGATGCTAATGAAAACTGAAATAGTGCTAGTACAAGCTAATATGCATGCAAAATATAGCAATCCTTCACAGAAATCAAGCAAACAACACTCACACAAGCCAGAACACAAAAAGTGATAGAAATGCTACAAAAGACAAGTTAAGAGGACATACACGTAAATAACTAAGTTAGATGTGTTGAAGACTCTTGGATGTGTTGTGGGATGTCATAGCTCCAAGATCGATGTGAATAAGTGAGCTTTGAAGCATTAAATAAATAATTTTGAGGTCATGACACACATGCCACAAATCTAGGAAAAAGCGACACTTGGAGGAAAGATTCTAAAATGATCTTTGCATGTAACTTCCATTTGCTAAAAATAGTTCCATAAAATCTAGGGATTCTTTTTGTATGTTGATTTTTTCTATTTCAAGAAAAAGAAACCCAAGCATGCAAGTCAATTTTTCTCAGTCCCAAGTGGAACTGGTCAACTCAATTGCACATGCAACAACCTGCATGAATGAGGGGAAAATTTGCACATTTTTGGAAGGGAGCTAGATTGGCTGCCCAGAAGGATTGCAGAATTTCTGGGCTAAGAAGATGACTATTGCCTAGAATTGCCCAATTTTTGGGCTAAGCAGTGTTGCTGGGAGATATTGCATAGTTTTCCCAGTGAAGGTTGACAGGCAAAATTGCACAATTCTAGAGCCCAACAGGTTGCAAGTCAGGATTATGCAATTTCTAGAGAGAAGTCTTGTTTCCCTCCAGAATTGCACGATTTATTGAGGTAAATGCTCATCCTACAGCTGGACCAAGTCCGGAAAAACAACATGTGAGGGGGATGCAACAAGCTATCATGCACAGGCTGGAAATCTGTTATAAATCCACTGAAGCTTCTGTACTTGATAGTGAAAGACATACTACTGAGGATGTTTGGCAGGTAAGCTCCAAATTGAAGCTAAGGAAAAAATTTGGAGTATGGTTGTAGCTGCTACAACACTTGGCGAAACACTAGTAGAACTCTAGCTCTCCCAATGGACCTTGTTCGTGAAAAGCAAGTCTAACACCTTTCGAAGTATTGTTGAGTTCTCAATTTTTCTTGGTTTCCTCACTTACTTGATTGTAATATGTAGTATCTTCCAAGCTCTTGGTTGGTTGACAAACATTCCAAGCCAAGACAACAAATTTGTTTCAATTGGGGTTGACAAGTATCTTGGTATGCAAGCAGTATAGTCGTCAAAGTCTTAGTTTCATCTCTGGTGTTGCTCCACTGCCAGCAGGCCTAGATAGTACCCTGATGGAGTCACACAAGAACACAAGCATCACTCTGTTGCCAGCTAGCTTGGTCAGTACCCTAGCAGAGTTACTTGTATCACCTCCCTACGCATGAATCCTTTCTCTTCTTTCGCCTTATTCATTTTTCATTTTGAAAATTTTTACTTTTCAGTTTTTCATTTTTCATAATTGTGCATAGAACTTATTTATTTCAGAGGCGGAAGAGGAATCCTGACTTATTGAGAGTATAAGAGGTTGTTCCTTCAGGCAAGTAGTTTATTATATACCTATGATGTGCATGTTAAGGTTTTCCCCCTCACCTTACTCTACTTGACTGAGTTGCCAAGGGTTAACCCAAAAACAACCAAATAGAATAGGTGAAACTAGTTAGCACACAAGCATTGTGTTTTCATGAAGGTTCACTTCGAATAGTACATATTTTCCATCGATGTATCATAGAATGAAGATAACATATTCTTACAGAAGAAGGCAAACAACGAATAACCAAATGTTGATAGTTGTAAACGTCCTCTTATACTTTACCCATCTTGTTTGAAGAGTCATGCATGGTTTCATGTGAAACTAAGCTACAAGTGCAAAACAAGCAAAGAAAAAGAAACAAAGCAGAAGCAGAAGTAAATGTGAAAGAAAAGCAGGAAAGAAAACACACAATCAAACAAACAAACATGCGAGATAAGTAAGAAAACAAGCATGCAAGCAAAAAACGAAATGCAAACACTACTGCTACTCCTATGCTATCAGTGCATGGGCTTGATCACGTGAAGTGATACTTCAAATGCATCCATTGGTGCATTGGTTGACCCATGTTGGTGAAAGAATGGTCCCCGAGCAACCTAGATGTGTGAACCAGCAAACAAGAAAGACATAAATGAGTGCAAGTTCATGACATGCAGTCCATGGACTTGTCACGGTGTCGTGTGACACTACGTGCAGTTATGAAGCATACACATACTCTTGATTGTGACATGAAAGAAAATGAAAGAGGCAAAGACAACTTGCATTGTGCACGTGTGCTTGCAATGTAAGATTCCTCCAATGCGTGGGCAATGGGATCATGTAGTTCGAGTGGACGAAGTATGATCTGTGTGTGCGATTGATCTTCAATGCATACAAATGAGTGATGAGGAGCCTTGGGTGTTTCAAAAATTGCTTGATCAAAGGTGAAAACAACCTCAGGACAACGAGGGCCTGACATAATCATCAGCTTAGGCTGAAGTGCCTTGACAGTTTGGGGGCTTTCAACTTCGTCGACAGATGGATCATTCTAAACCGGTGGCTTCAAAAAATCAACTACGATAGAATCATCATCATGATCAAATACGGGAGCAAATAGATCACAACAGCTACAATCAACAATATCAATGATTTCAGTAACATCCTCATGATTTGATGAATCAAATAGATGGGTAGATGAGAAGCAGACAAATTCACCCTCTGTGTTTCCAGAAAAGGTAGATGAAAAGTCAAGTGGATTTTCAATGAATAATTATCCTCTCCATTGTTGGAAGATGCACTAACATCTGGTGTGCCCTGCAAGTGATCAACAATGGTTGCATTCATAGGTGGAGATACATATGCGAAATCTTGGATGGTGGGTTCACCAAAATGGTCAGGGAAGAATGGAGGAGGCTTGGACAGAAAGGAATCATCCTTTTCTGAGTGTTGATGCTCAAGCTCCCAGTCATAGTCTTCATGAATGATAGCGCATGTTGGTTGTGCAACACCAACTCCATCGGTGGCTTGATCCTCATTCGCAACAAGTGTAGAGTTTGGAATGGAAGAACACAAGATAGTATCATCTGGAGGATAATATGAGTACGAAGATAGAGGTTGTGGTACAAAATGCATATGACAACTTGATTGACTCACAACCAAATCTGTGAAAAAATTAAGTGAATTTATGTTGGGAAGATGTGATAGTTGAACATATGTGTGTGCATGTTCTCCCACATCACTCTGCTGTGGTGGAATTGTTCGATGAGGGGAGGATGGAGAGTCACTTGTGACAGTAACCGTGTCTATTTTTGATTGTGCAACTCCATCACTGAAGTATGCTGAGTGAGTCTTGGTCTCAAAATTCTTCTTGGGATTGACTGATTTGTTAAGACAATACTCAAATCTATCCCAAAGATAAGGAAGTTTTAGTTGGCTTTTTGGAGCTCAAAACTACAAATCACGGAAGTACTACCAAAAATCTATAGGCGATTCATGTGAAGCCTTTCGTTGTTGTAACAATTTCTGGTCAATATATTCTAGATCAAAATGATGGAAAGTATCTTCAATGAGATCACAAAAATGCTCAAGTGAGTGCATGTTGTCAGCCAGTAGGCAGTAATACCACCGTCATTTGGATTTGTGAAGCACGTGTGCAAGCAATAGACTGGACTGTTCGTTAGAACATCCATCTTCCTCATCAAGCATGGCAAGAAATTCATGTATGAAAACAGGTTAGGCCACTTCACCTTCATCGTCATATGTGAATTCGGACAAGAGATATTTTAACTCCCTCGTGATGTGGAGAGGTTCGGCATTTGAAAGAGATCGTGGAGGGATGAGTGTAAAAACATCCATGATAGATGTGAAAAGGTTCAAAATAGGATGAGAGGACACAACTTGTCATCTGTACCTCCTTCTAGTGCCATAAATGTTGACGGTGCTAGACCTGCCAACAGGTCAGGGGATCTCCCCGATAAGAAGTCCCAATTAGATGTTAGACAGTTTGATGTAGGAGTCACAACAGTGGGTCGTACGGTATCACCTTGACTGTGGTTTTGCATAGAGGCAAGTAATATGTCCTTGTTGGCAGCAAGGGTGTGACAATTGCGGGAAGTCAAGGAAGGTGCATGAATGGCTCTAACACATGGAAGGTGCGGTGAGTGTGCCCCTTGGAAAATTGTGATAGCACGTGACATGGAAGGGAAAACATGAGTGAATATGCATCAATAACTAGAAATAAATTTAGTGAGCAATACAAAGTGATGGTTAAATCAAACATTACATTTCAGTAAGATTCATACATACTTATACAAAATAGTCCATACATCCATGTGTAAGAAAATAGATACATATACCATTTAGAGTGAATAAGATAGCTGGATTAGAATATGAAAATATGCATGAAATGTGCTGGCTCTATTATATTAAGAAGTGTAAGTTCCAAAGATATATACTAGCTCTGCACAGTGGAGAAGCCAAGGCTCGTTACAATATTGTCCAAGCTTTCTCTAAGATACTCCTATTAGAAGCTTGGCTGACCAAAATCCTATACAATGAGTTATGAGGGACTATATATATCAAAGGGCGGGGTGGCCCTTGACATTCCCCTTTGTGACAGTTCATCTACCCCCATGAATCTTCACCTACTCTATGATTGTTGCATCCAACTATCGACACTTGAACTTACAGTTGACAAGATGTTACATACAATCTACACATGTACCCATGTGAGACAAAATAGGCTTGAGCAAGCTATGCAAGACATCACTGTGACTTGTAAAACTATGAGAAGACTAGCTCTTTGACATTCTCTTGGTGGTAGACAATAGTGAGCTGATGCCAAGCTCGGTAGTCTGTGATGGTGTTTGTGTACTCTAAGTTGACATCTTTATGGAAACAAATTGTTGCCTCCATAACATTTGGGTATATTGCTTGAGCTCCTCTATCCAACTTGTCTGATAACATGCACATCATTGTATTGAGTGTGATTAGACCAACAACATACTTGTGCATGGTGTCTACACTGATCACCAAGTCTAGGCTGGTGGTTATGTGCATCAACTCATCAAAGTACGAGTCAAGCTCCAGTCAGACCTATGCCTTTGCATTCACCTAGATGAGTATCCCAATAGATAGGATCGCATGTGCGTGCACAACGACATCCATACTCCTGGATACTCATGCATGGGAAGCCTATAGACTAGTAATGAGTCGCGGGAGATCTTCCTTGTTCCGGATTTGACTCTAGATGAGTGCCTTCAGCTCGACCACTCTGGGCTTCATCACCTTAGGAAAGTGTAGCAGGGCTCCCTTGTATCTCATTTTCCATGTTTGCATGTAATCAATAGCACCATACACATTCGACAAGATGTGTGCTCTCCTAGCACATCATTGCTACCAATCGTTGAGATGGACAACTACCTTATGTATGGTACCCAACGCCAGCATGACTATGTCAAGGGATAATACTTCATCCAGTATTACCTTCTTCAACTCTGCTTGGGTAGATGCTATAACCAATTCTCCTCCTTGATTGGATGTCTATAGCTCCTTATCCATTTGCTTGTTCTAAGATATCAGGAAGTTAACACTCGAGCAAGTGGCTTTGACATATGCTCTCATAGCATTAGCCAATTCCACTGGATGTTTGCACATGTTAGACATGATCACTCGTTCCCCAAACTACACATGAGATGTGTGATAATCTAGAGTCAACACTCTATGAGACTGCACAAATCCATGTTGGGACTTGTCAAATGAGATGTTGTGCATCTCCTCCTCTGGATTGTCTCCAAGGATCTCAATGTCTCCTTCGTCGCTTGGGACTTGCTTCGCTTCTGGATCTGGTGAAGCTAGTGGCTCAACCTCTTGGTGGTTAGGCATGAGGCCGATGTCTTTCTCTAACTCCTATTGCTCCATTTCCATATGCATCTGCTCAAGTGCTTCTTCAATCTCTTGAGAAAAGTCCCACTCCTCCAATGGCTCACCCTGTCCGCCTAATGCCATCTGTTTGGAGTTGACTACCTGTACGGGCGCAATTTCATCTATCTATACATGTCATGCCCCTTGTTTTACCTGTCGCTTATATGATTCGTTCTCCTGTCTACATAATTCATGTCCCTTTCGGAGTTGCTCCTTCAACTCATGCAACTCCTTCTCTGTTTCCTCCATTCTCTATTTTTCTCTTTGCCTCTATGCATTCCTCTTGTCACATTGTTGCCTATTTCGCTCTATTGCCAAAGCTTCTTTTTGTACAGGTGGGTGTACTCAAAACTTGTAGCTTTGTTCCTCCTCCATCCTATCAATAATGTTCCTCTTTCCCTTGTCATGCACTCATATGTTCACCTCTACTAGTGTTGGTGTTGGTGCTCTCAGGGATGCTGCTTCACACTGCTTCACTAACCATTCCACAACGATGCCGACTGATTCATTGGGTCTAGAGAAGCTGTAACAATATCTCCATGGATCCTCCTCTACCCAATGACATGCTCCATGGATGCATTGAAACTGTACTCTCGTGCAATGATCTTTTACAAGAAAATGCGGGTCATACAGATTGTAGCTTCAGGTGTCGAATGGATATTTCTTGATCTCCTCTTCTTCGACATCTGCATGCTTGAAATTCTATATCTCGTAGAACTCGATCTGTAACAGAAGAGCAGGCCAAGGTGCCTTCTTCTTTTGGTGCAACCTAACTGTCAATCCTGTCAAGATGTGATATGATACTTTACATGACAAGCTTTTCCAAGGAAAACTTCGATAGAACATGTGGAGGATTCTCCGTGCTATACATCCATATGAAGGTGCCAGACGTTAAGGCATACCAATCTACTATATCGATCAATGCCTCGATTGTTGCCTTCGACATGCAGGGTGAATCTTGTTCAAATATCATCTTGTACACTGAGGTGACAAAATGATTAGACAATTGTGTGGTAACTTCTCTGAATTTGCATTCAGACAACATCTTACAATAAGTGTTCACAGAGGTCTCTACCGATTTCCATGCCCATTTCAAGCCCGAGAACTCCTGATGGGCACAGATTGCATCCAAGTTATAGGCATACATGTAGATTTCTACCTTTTGACCTTTGGGAGGTTGTCGAGCTCTTGTTACCTATTCCTTCAGCTGGTGAGCCAACATGTCAAACTAGTTACATGCTTTGCCTTCACTGCCTAGTTGGTCCAACGTGATCACCCAACTCTACGGGAAGGTTTCCGTGCTCTCTTGGCCATACAAGTGACATGCAAAGATGACCATGTATTGATACACCTTCCACAGTGTCTTCGTCTTGTAGACCTAGTTGTGTGTCATCCTGAATTTGGCCGGCTTCTTCACCCAGTTCTTCAAGATACCTCTGGAGTTGGCATTGTTGCTGGGTATGCCAAAGGGTGTCTCTGTGGTGATCACGGGCTTTGACATATGATACATATGTTCTTAATCATGTGCCCAGAATGTAGAAATCTTTGTCCCACTAACACTGCTCAATGTCATGGTGTCAGGAAAAGTGTGCGAGACAACCCAATGTATCATGTCCGCGCATCAGAGCACGAGATACCTGCATGCAATCCAATACAAGCCGACCTTGTGAATGTTCACATAGACTTGGCAGTCTTTGAGATCTTCCACAAATGTGCTTGCAAATGCATAATTGACATCTGGCCATTTCAGCTTGATTTCCTTATCTATAATAAACTTGGTATCTTCATAGATTGGCAGATTTGTACTCTCGTTAGTGTCCTTTGTTCTTGCTCTCTTGGAGGACATTGATCCAGAACTATTGAGGGTCAGATGAACACTTGCTAGATCTGGAGACATAGCAATATGCATGGAAAGAAATATGTCATCTAAAACTAAAGAAAACTTTAGGAACGACATGCAACATACCTAGGGATTGACTGGCAAGGATTGTGCAATTTTTCCTAGCAGTCTGGGAGACTAGCTGCCATAACTATGCAAAAGGTAGTATGGGATGCTGGGAGGTTGGTTGGCTGCTCGAATTCTGCAATGCACAATCCATATTTACCTGCTAGCTGCTAAAATTGTGCAATTTTCAATTTCTACTAGCAATGGTTGCAAGTCTAGTGACTTCATTGCGCAATTTTCTAGGCAACAGTCACTACCCCTCAGGATTGTGCAATTCAAGACTACAAGACAGTCACCAGGAAGAAATGGGAATTTTCTAGGAGGAAGGTAGAGCTTCCCTCTCAGGATTGCATAAGGCTCTCTTCGTGAGGTAGAGTTTGGGCTAAGGTTTCCCAGACCCGCCGATGGGAAACTAAAAGAAAATGTGAATGTGAATGCATGGCGATACTAAGTGTAAGAAGGAGTGAATGATCGTGCTTGCAAATGGTGAATAGGAGATTTATAAAATGTATCAACATGCATGTGTGTGAAGTGAGTCACTGAGTCAGTGACTGTTTCTGCAAAAACATTTCATGCATGTGACAACAGTGAGATGCTTACAAAAATTGAAATGGTGCTAGTACAAGCTAATATGCAAGAAAACAACATTCACACAAGCCAAAACACAAAAGTGACGAAATGCTGCAAAAGGCAAGCTAAGAGGGATTACCTGTAAATAGCTGAGATGGATGTGTCAAAGACTCCTGGATGTGCTGTGGGATGTCAGAGCTCCAATATTGATGTGAATAACTAAGCTCTAAAGCATCGAATAAATAATTTTGAGGCTCATGATGTGCATGCCACAAATATAGGAAAAAGAGACACTTGGAGGAAATATTCTAAAACAATCTTTGCATGTAACCTCCAACCACTAAAAGTAACTCCCTAAAATATAGGGATGCCTTTTGCTATTTAGGGAAAAAGAATCCCATGCATGCAAGTCAAGTTTTCTTGGTCACGAATGGAACCGGTCAACCGTATGCCACATTCAACAGCTTGCTTGACTGAGGGTATAATTTGCACATTTATGGGAGGGAGCTGGGCTAGCAGCCTAGCACGATTACGCAATTTCTAGGCTAAGCAGTTGATTGCTACCCAGAATTGCACAATTTCTAGACTGAGTAGTCCTGCTAAGAGAGATTGTGTAGTTTTTCCAGTGAAGGTTGACAGGTAGAATTGTGCAATTCTAGAGCCCAATAGGCTACCAGTCAGGATTGCACAATTTCTAGAGGGAAGGTTGGTTCCCCTCTAGAATGGCATAATTTCTTGAGGGAGATGCTTAGCTTGCATCTGTACCAAGTCTGGAAAATCAAAATTTGAGGGGGATGCAACAAGCTGTCATGCATAGGCTGGAAAGCTATTAGAAAACCACTAAATCTTGTGTACTTTACAGTGAAAGACATGTTGTTGCAGATGGTTGGTACGGAGGCTCCAAAATGAAGCTAAGGTAAAATTTTGGAGCGTGGTTGTAGCTGCTAGAATAGGTATGTAACCTACTATGTGTTTCTATAGGAATTTTTTGTTAAAAAAGAAAGACAAGTGCTCATGGATTAGTTCACTTGCTGCATGGGTTTTATCTTGTAACATAGTGGAAATGGAGAGAAGTGGGAGTGAGAAAAATTTTGCAGTTCCAAATCCAGTAATAACAACCTTTTTCTTTAATAACTTAATTCGTTGTAGAAAAGGTGTTGGGGTAGTGTACCTTGTTTTGCATGCACACTTCATTTGCTAAAATAGTATTTTAATTACTCATATCTTTGAGTACTATGGATTCACTCCAACAATATTCACTGCAATGTAAATCAACTAATTCTTACCACCAGGATCTACACATAGTTTCAGAATTCTTCAGGTACCAGATATAGCTTCTGGATTACTTTCACAAATTTGGCATATCTCAAAGATAAGATAATGTACCTATATGCCCTGTTTGCCCCCAGAATTTATATTGTTGATTTCCTTTACTCTCAAATCATATTATCCTTCAGTGTTCAATTATTCTTATCTTGGACAAAGGAGTTGAATTAGTGTAAGGGTTGAAGTTGTTCCAGTAGCTTTCAAAAGTGTGTGTAGTTGATCCCTAGCCAAAGACAATTCATGTACTATTGCTCCATAACATTCCAGCCACACTCTAGGAGTAGTATTGCTTCTATGATCCTTTGCCAAAGTTCCCTTGATGTTGGCATGAACCTATTGACCACTTTTTTGGCGAGGATGACATTTCATGTTATTAGAAGTCCCGTGGAAATAATTTTTCCCTGGGATGCAAATGTATGGAATTATTTCTTTCCCTTAGCCTTGACTTTCCAAACTTTTGAAGGGAAAGGTCAATAGGAGCGTTGTGAAATAGACATGATAAAATTACATAGGAACATGGTACAAATATAGGAGAAAATACAAGGGAACTACAGGTTGGGGCACACTCTATAGTCCAGTTCCACAACCCAACAATATGTAGATTCTCACAATCTAGATTGAACATTAAACAAGTTGATGACATCAAAAAGAAAGAGAGGAAATTTGTACAATTGGACAAGTAGTGAGTAGTCAAATTCTCTGGTATCAAGGCAAGTTCAATCCTTTGGAAAGCAAGTGCTTTAGATGAATCAAGGTCTACATTTCGAGAATTCAATCATCCCATCCTTTGTGTAGTATTCCTCACCATGAACCTAGAAAAGGAGGAACAACCCTGCAGCTAGCAATTGTGAGACATTCAAATACAATGGAGATCACCAGGAGTTGGACTAAGCTTTTCTCATCTTATTTCTTCATCTGGTGCTACAAATAATTAACAGAGTGTCAGTATTATCTGACTCAAATTTGATCTGAGTGTTACTGCAAATAGGATCATTAACTGGTATATGTTGCTTGTCTTTAATAATGTCTTGGTTACACATATTACATATGGGTTCTTACTAGTGTTACTATCATAGCCCTTCTTCTATGGCCTAAAATGGAAATAATCTCAAATGTTTCTTTGTTTTCTTATGTTCACTATCCTCTTCAAAGCTCAACATTTACTCGAGATGTTGTGGTAACCGTAGATTTGAATCTAACTTTTTCTACATGATATCTTAATTTTCCTTTTCCAAGTGGATTTTTATTATCTTCTCCAAAATAATTTTTCAATTACAATTGTGGTGCTAGCTAATTTTCTAGTATGCTTTGTCTTGGATCTCACAATGACATACATCTTTCTTGAAAATGTACATTTTTCCTAAGATCTACATAGTCAACTCTAATCTAAAAATTACAAGATCTCAAAAATGAATGGAGTAGTTAGATTATAAAAGGTTTCTTCACACCATCTCTTGCATAAGGAGATACATATCATTTTGATTGCATCATGATCTAACACACTATTTCCTACTTGTTGGGCCAACCATTTATCCTAAAATGGGGCCCCTTTTCTACAAAGAATGATAACATAATGAGTCCTATACTCAACAACCACCAATTTTATAACGTGCTTAACTGTCTCTAGTTGTTTTTATTTATTTATTATTTTTAGTAATGAGTTACCATGTGCACTGTAAAAAAAGAGGGCTTGGCCATGCTTATTTCATAGGTTTCTGAAAAATATTGCTTCTACATCAATGTCTCTATGAGGGATTTGTTTTGCACTCTTGAGTTGAAGTAGATTTGTGTGAGGCTAAAGAGAAGTCTATTAAAATTTTGAATGTATTTTCATTGTGCCAACTTTGGCTTTGATCCATCCACATTTAGGTTTTGATATATCTACCTCTACAAAAGGTTTGATTTGTGCTCTTTATAAGAATTAAAAATACAAGTGATGTTTAAGGGGAACAATCACTGGGTAAATTGAATGATGTTTGTGAAGTGTAGGCCCCTTTATAACTGAAATCTTTAGCATGGAAGTGGAAATGAGCCAAAATTGAGTGACCCACTTGAATATTGACGATGAAGATCTCCTTCTTGTTTTTGAAGAGGTTTCTCCAATACCACAGGGAAATCTGAAAAGGTTGAAGAGAGCATGGCAAGCCCTCAGTAATGATAGAAGTAAATTTCTTCTTATTGATCAAAATGATATTGTTGATGAAATTAATCTCACGGACTAATTGAATTCTTGTGAGTTTGTGAGCAGTGGTCAAGGGTTAACTCCTAGGTTGGAGAAAATACAACATGTAGAGGTACAATGAATTTCCTAAAATAAGTTATGGAATCTTCTAGGTGAAGCAGATAAGGAGGATGATAAAAAGAATCATCAAGTTGATAATATCCATACTGGAACTGACATGCTTGAAACCATAAACACATCCATGGATAACTCTGCTCTTGAAAGCGGAAAATATTATGAAAATTTGAAAGTCCATGCTTGTATAAATGATAACATAAGGGGGATTACCCTATCATCTAAAATCAAATCATTTCTTACCAACCAAATGCTCCATGGCACAATTAAAAGGAAAATCTTGGAAACCCTTTGTATTTTCATTCTTCTACCATTTTTTGAGGCCTTCTTCAATTGAATCTCCTAACCAAATAAATATCAATCCTGTGATTCCATCCATATGTTTCCACACCTATTGAGAGAAAGGAAATGACATGATGATATGAAAGTTAGATTCACCATTTTCTTTGCAAAGACTACACTACCCAAGACCATGAGTATTTATCTTTTCCAGGATGTCCGATACTAGTACCTCATTATTTAGGACTCAGGAGTAACCACATGAAAAAATGGGGTTTTGGAGACAGTTGAATCTCTAGACCTTGGAACACCACCATTTTTTGAGGATCCAAGTCTCCCTAAGTAGCCAAGGCATTATATCTTTTATTTAATGTGTAATCTACAATATACTCTCAAAAGAAAAGGAACTTGATACTAATTGAGTTTGTAGTTCATACAAAAACTATTGGAAACACATTTTATAGAAACATTTTTGTATCCTTTGAATGGGGCATTATATCTTGCAGACCAAAGAAAATATGGCAATAAAAGAAAAAACCAGAATCATCTCCCTTTTTCTGATGGAAAGTTGGGTCATCAAACATTGAAACTCTCTAATGGATGGGCCTCTCAAGGAGACCATGGAACTTTTGACCAATCTATTTTTCATAGTTGTTTGGAAAAGTTCAAATCGAGAAAAAATGTGTCCTGATATCTTTTCTAATTTCATGAAAACCCATATATTAAAATTGATTTTTAAAGGTTTATGGGTTTTTTGTTGTAGGGCATATCTCTTTGAAACTATGAGTACATAACTGCATTTTTCTTTTTTGGGAAATTAAAGTTAGGCATTTCAAATGAATATAATTATTGATCTTTCAATTATTCTCTTCCTTAAGTGATGCAAAGTAAAATGGAAAATAGAAGTTATATTCCTAGCAATATGCGCATCTCACCAATTTGTGGGAATTTGGAAAAGTGTTTGTACCATATGTTTTTTCAAACACCATAACTTGTATCCCTATAAAATATGCTAAGGAAACTCCAATTTTTTGTTGCTAAATTCTTATTTAATTCTATATGACATTAGTTTGATAGAGGAAACTTCATTGTGATGTGTCATTGAAATGGTAAAAAAAATTCTTGTTAAATTCATAGTTAATTTACCTCTCTCTCTATCCATGTATGTGTGCATTCCTTCAAAGCATATGGAAGTATTTAAACTTCCAAGTTTCAAGGCTTTTTACCTATACTTTGAGCCTTATTCTATTAATGATTCCACTTCTTTGTTTCTTTTTCATGATTCTTGGATTCACACTTTCTGCTTGTGCTTATGTCTGTTCAGATTGCTTGGCATTAAAAAGTTGCAGTCCAATTTGACATTCAACATTCTAGATGTGGTCTTTTTTATGTTACAAGTGGCACTGAAACTAGTTTCTTTGCAGATTAGATGTTAAATGAGACCCAAGCTATAATGTTGCTCGCTAATAGTGGAAATCCCTTAAATACTAGCTTTATAAAACCTACAAGTTTTTCTCAACAAACCCCATGTGTTTCACCTATAAGCTCTCGTTGAGATCCATACCAAGGACTTCTTTATCTCTTCAGACTTCTGGCGGGACTTCTGAGGTGGGTACTCCTCCCATACCCTTGGCAAGTATTCCAAACCATCACCAACTAATCTGTAAGTTACAAGCTTGTAAGGCATCCTTGTTCTACCAATTATGGTTTTATTTCCATTCGCATGCTAAGGTCATGTGACAAGAAAATATTTATAATTTTATTTCTTATATTAGATGTTACTATGCCCCTGATTCCCAACCTTCAATAGCACATTGCCCTCTTTGCTACAACTTACCCAGCCCAAAGAAAACCCACTTTACCAATCAACATTGAGCTTGCATTTGATCCACCAATATCCATAATGTAATATTTTCTACTCAATGGATTACTACCTCATACATTCCATGACCTAGGTTGTTTACACTATTTTTATTCAGAACACTGAAATCTAAGTAAACTAGAAATTTGTTAGTAAATCATTATCTTAAATTCTCAACACTTTTGGTCCAGAAATGAAGCATAACAAAGAATTTCAATAACCAGCTAAGACATTAATCTTTGCAGAGATTTTCATAAATCTATGCATCTAGCCCTTCAAATTCTTGGTCTCCAAGCCCAAAGAAAAGTGAATTGAAATGGGAGAAATACATATTTGTTAAGCTACTAAAGCTTATACTATCCAACCTACTACAAGGTACATATTGATTCTCGAGTGCACCCCATGCAGCATGATGGCGATGGATTTATTAGGTGATTTTCCCTTTACTTTGATGGGAAAATCTCCACATACATCCACACCGAAGTACCGAGATCTTTGCATAACGTGGGAGGAACTGATGCACAAACCCAAGTTCCCCTTCAAATCTATGTTCTTACGTAACTTGTGCAAAAAATTTGAAGAGAAAGGGAGTGCCCCTGATAACATGTTACCACTCTGATTAAGGTTGTACATGTGAGAAATATTACCTATAATGGAAGGAATATTGCATGACAACCTGTTTTTCTCCAAATTTAAAGAGCTTAGGTTCAAAATTTTGTCATAAGCCACAGATATTGAACCCGAGTACCCAGAACTGGCAAGCCTAAGCTCCTAAGCTTTCTGAGCTTTCCAAGTTCAAAAGACAATGGAGAAAACATTGCATTATTATCTATTATGAAGTACTAGAGACTCTGTAAACTTCTGAGCGAAGGAGGGAATCTTCCCTTTAATCTTATTGTTACTGAGAGTTATCAACTCTAAGTTTTTCATGTTTACAAGAGTTGCAGGAATGTGGCCTGTGAGGGAATTAGAGATCAAATCTAGCTTCTGCAACGTCCTTTGATTTCTAAGGGATTCCGAAATGGGTCCTCTAAGATTGTTGTAACTTAAATCAAGTCATAACAAGTTTCATAAACTCCCCATTCCCTCAGGGATTTGTCCCTTGAAATAATTATAACTCAAATCTAAAATTAAATGCATTAGACTATTTAGACTCCTCAAATATGATAGGATTCTCCCATGAAGATTGTTTTGAGAGTGTCAACACCTATAATCCCCTCAAGCTGCCAAAATTACTAGTAATTACACCAGTTAGACCCTTGTTAGCATGCAAGCTCAACTACTCCAAATTGCGGGTCAGCTTATGAAAACCCAAAGGAATTGTGATGTTCTGATGCATGAAACACTAGAGCATAAAGAGCTCCTACAAATATGAGAGCTTGAAAATTAAAATTAGAAACAAATCATTTTTTTTGGATGAAGGATTAGGTTTGTGCCCAAAATTAATCCTGGAAACATGCAATAAATTGTCGTTCCCTTGTTTTCACTCCAAGCCCTGCTATGTTGCTTGTACATAAGGAGATGATAGGTTTTTCTCCATTTGCATATACAGACATAGATTCCATTACTTCAAATAGAGCTTATGTTTCCTTAGGATTCATTTTGGCATTGGAGACCTATTAATCTGCCTGACCTCCATAATTTTTATGATGTGTTGCTCCATGAGTTCTTACCAGTAATATTAAAAACATTCTCACAGTGTATTTAGAAGGATACAATGAATGTGTCAGGGAAAATACATATACCAATTTGAGATACAAATCTAGTGCCTATAATGTGTCATGTGGATTGGGATGCTAGAAAGCACTGGATAAATGTTTACATCTCGTGAGGAGGTGATAGAGAATCCCAACGATATTTGGCAGGAGCCTTCAAAACTACTCAGTGTGTATCTTCCTGCGGTGGAAGGGTTGTCTTTGGAAGTTGCAAGATCAATGATGATTTAATAAAATAAATTAAAAATGAAATCTTTTATCATATATTATCATATTCTACCAACGTTTCTAGTAATGAATATTTTATCATATCTTCTGCATAATTAGTCCCTGTTGCAGGCATGACAGGGACTATAGTAATTCAAAATTTTCTTTTAACATTAGTTCTCACAGGTTAAGGTTGGTTAATCTCATGAATAATGAAGTTTTTTAAATATTGTAGTGTATTTTCATAATGCAATCTATTTGGTCATCTTATTTGGCCTCTTCCTGAGGTGGGCAGGCTATAACCATATGTTATATTGATATGTTTGCTTTGTTTCACTCTATTTCACTTAGAATTTGAAAGAGAAAAACCAATATTATCATTAGTTCAAGACATTAAATGATAATATTTTCTTGGGAGATATTATCTCTAAGTGAGAAAACTTCAATAGGTTGTTTCTGCCATCCATAAATGCAATGCATGTAGTTGCGGTGTGTCATGGCCTAGGAAGGCAGGTGGTGGTTGGTTGGACATACCTGATACCAAGTAGTGATGGGATAGACACACCTGATACCTAATGCTCCCATTACTACAACTATTTTCGCATTCACTGGTTTTGTAGCACCTGGAGCCTACACTCGATCCAAATATTGAGCTGAAACTGAAACTGAAACTAGAAATTACTCTCAATCTAGATCTTGAATTGAAACTATAACCACAATTGTTGAAGCCTCTTTTCACTAATTGTTTCATCCACAGCTGGTCTCTTACTGTGATTTCTAGAGCCAATAGTCGGTCTCATACCGTGATTTCTAGAGCTATCTATGTGGGCTTCCTTGTGGTGACTGGAAGGAAGATTGTATCAGGTGAACTAATTATTTCATCAAAATTTGGTCTCATACCATGATTTCCAAAACCAACAGTTGGTCTCGTACTATGATTTCCATAGCTATCTATGTGGGTTTCCCTCTAGTGCCTGGCAAGTGATGAAAGGTAGAGTGCTTCAAAATGACTCAGTAGAGTAACCAAACCCATCTGAGTAACAAGTAGAGTAGTATCCAAGCCCGATCAAGCCTTCCTCTGGCCCATTATTTAGTAATAACAATAAATCTATCCAGTTAATCTTGCAGTTGTCCCCCCTATTTATTTGCTAGAATATTTTTGCTTGAATTATTTATGTAAGAATAATTGGTCAAGGCCTTCTTGGGGGGCTTCCACTTTTGGCCCCATCTTACTGTAGTAGAGTGGCCAAAGAAACAATGGCCCATGTTCAAATACGTGGGTTTCCAAGAATTGACTGAAAACTTAAGCTTAGGAAGAGAGGAAGAATATAAGTGTGCCATCTTGACAGATGAGTCGCAGGTTCAAATCATAGCGAAGAAGAAGCATAAGCATACAAAAATAATGGCAACAACAAAGCTTCTAGATTATTAGACATACATGGAGGGATTGTAATGGTCTTGACAACTCTATAGAGAAAAAGAAAAGAAGCACCAAACCACATTCACATTCCCAATTTCAACCTTAGCTACAACATCAGTCACAAACTCTACAACCCATCAGTGGGAAAGACATTGAGTTGTTTTTTATTGATCTCTTTGTAGCATTTCTATTCAGTCTAATTATGAAATATAGCAAAGGATAAGGTAGTTAGGGGTGAGGTACACTTGCATTGTTTAGACAATTTTGGGGCCACGGATTTTGTATTATAAATACTATAATAACAAAATTCTCTAGTCTTTCGGTTGTTTCGCACTAATGCTAAATCCTATTAATTATGCCCTTCCCAAAAACCTTGTAACTTATGCCCATCCCTTACACTCGGACCCTAAAAAGAAATGGTATACCCAAATTCTACCACCCGAATGAAGCAGGCATGAGCAAAACGTTTTGTAACTGAGAGAAAATTAATTGAGGGATCTCAAATGTTTTAGAAAACAAATGATGCCCAACAGAAGAGGAAAAATTGAATCAGGCACCAGGGTGGAGAACCAACAGAGCCCCTTATTTCTCCTCTCATATATCGTTCCAACAATTGTTCGAATGACCTATGACTATGCTCTTCCAAATATATTTCATATTTTTAACATAAACAATCAATAGGTATCACCATGTCGGTGCTCATAATTGATAGATACATGGTCGTAACATAGGGCAACTTTTACATTTTAATTCATGTTTAATTAAATTAATTAATTTCCTTTAATGACTTGTTAATTGTGACAGTTACCTAGCCATGCACTCTACCAGATATTAGATTTCATATGCATTACAGGGTCTCGTCACCACATGAGTAAGTTTATACATTCAACTCTAACATCTCTAAATAGCATGGTCATGGGACAATAGAAGAAGAGAGAGTGTAATAAATGTTGTGGTAACAAAGTCTGTGATAGTTTATACATTGAGCTCTAACACCTCTGGATAGTTTGGCTAATGCCAATGGAAAGGTTTACTTGCTTCTTTAGGATTATTACAAAATGTTGGAAGTTGATTATGATGCTATTTCTCTCTTATGAATTTATTGCTAGGTTCACTGCTACCTCTTTTTCTGCATTTTTTTTTAATCTAACTTATTGATATGTTTTTAATCTCATGTGATATGTTTGTTCAATGAAAATGAAGGATTCTCTTGAAACTTGAAAATTCTTAATTGTTTTAACTCTCTATATTTCTTCAACAGAGAAGCATGATATGGTTTACAACATTCCTTCCACACTTTGCTTGGTTGATTGGTCTCTTTCTGTAGAATTAAAAGAGATTTGGATCATCATCTAGCAAATTAGGTCTTGATTTGAGTGTTCAGCGTGATGACCTAATTCATTCATTGAACCCAACCACTCTTCTGCATAACCAAGTCACCAAAATTACGGAAGATAAGTAACATGTGGGTAACAATATGTTTGGCGAAGGGAAAATAATTCCTAGAGATCACCTGGTGATTTGGCATCTCACTGCTCAAATGAAGGATGCCTTCATTAGTACTAGTATCATGCAAGCATTTCTCTATCCTCATAGGTTGTGTTTGTCAATATATATAGATGTATTGAATATATATGTAGATTAACAAGCGTATATAAATTTTCAAAATGAAATCTCTTTATTTTGAGGTCACTATATCGATACATGTTGAAAATTACAATAGCTAATTTTGGACACATCCATCCACTATAAGTGATAAGATAGTTTTTCAAGGAAACTGCATTATCATGAAGTGTCAACATTTCTTGTGAAGATCAGATACAAGCAATGGATGGCAACAAAATTCATGGGGAGTTGACATGATTGACATTACACTTTCCCTAACGTTTCCATATGTTTATCACATGGAATAGGAAAAAGTGTAGATTCTTTTATCCATTGAAATTAAACAGAACCCATAGCAAGATATCGGGTTGGGAATATTAACACTTTTAAATAGATCACTTGGTCTTCAAATAAATAGTGTGCCCTCGTCTTCCTGGCTTCACTAATGGGTAGTACTCCATAAACTAGGGTGGAGAGTAATCAAGTAAGGGAACCTGAACTTACTATGCTCAAGGGATTTTGTCACTATAGATTATTGAGACACCAATTATGAAGAACTTGAGAAGGTAATCCATGAAGTGGGAAGCAAAATAAGGGCAACCAATGCTCATCAGTCAGTAACCCCGTACATAATAAATCGATTTTGGTTTTTATTATTTATGTGTTTTCCCTCTAGGTCTATAGTAGTATATGGTTGAGATTTACCATCATGATGGAGTGTTTCCTAACCAACTAATTTGTAGGGACCTGGTCTATATCTGAGGGTTGGAATGCCTACGGATGTAGTGGATTTGTGGGAGGTTATCTTGTGCTAATTTCTTGATTACTACTAGGGTTCTTTGGTGGTCCAAAGGGAGGCTAACATCTCTAGACTAATTCTCTTGTCTCTGCAATGGATCTGGAATAGACATGGTGGAATTTTCAAGACCCTTGGTTATCTTTGTAATTTCTCCATCTCCCTTTTATTGTTCTTTATTCTCTGTAAACTTATTTGACTCCTTTTCTTTGTATTGCTCTTGTTCCTCTGTTTTTTCATCCCACTGGTATTCTTTGTATTCCATGTATTATTATTTCTTCACCTCCTTTTTTTTCTTATTGTCTTGTTCTCTTTTTTGATCTAGGTAATCACACCCACTTGTTGTGTCCATCATATTTGACCCTTGATATGATTAGTGGATTTTATCTATTTCTTTAAAGCATTAGGATTTGGGGTAGCAACAATAATCCCTATTATGATTGGGTCAACAAGATTGTGTATTTGATGTTTCTCATATATAAATACATGATCTATCTTTTTGTTGAGGAAGCTGGGAATGGATACCCTTATAGTATAACATTTTAGAAATTTCACCATATACTTTCCTATTGTCTCAATTTCTTGACTTTTCCATCCAATTTGACTTAAGCAATTTCACTATTTTGAAACTATGCTTAACATATGCTATACTGAAAAAAGGCTATGTTTTGGCTACATACCTATTGAATGGTAACTTGGATCTATGTTGATCTTAATCTATATCTGATTTTTCCATTTGGTTTTCTATAGCATACCATTGTTGTTACCGTAACTAGTGTTGGGCATTTATGTTTTTCATGAACTTTGTTCTATTTATTCTGGTCGTAAGTTTCTTCATCCCATTAAGAGATATGGTTTCTATGAAAATAAATTTGGTAAATGATATATATGAAGACATTCTTCAGATTTATGTATATTGTCCCTAATTTAGTGGGAATGGAGTTCATTACTTTAAAAATTGCACAAATTGTAGGTACATTGCAGAGTTGATCTACTACATACCTTCTTCAATAAATTAAACTTGTAAATATACCAAAGTCATGAAGAAGATTTGTTATCATAATTTTATTATATTTGTATGTTTGTAGCAAAAGAGAATCATAATGATTAAAAAAATAAAAATAAATAAATAAAATGAAAAATATGAAAAACAAAACAAAAAAGAAGTAAATAAAATTTATTATTAAAATAAACCTAGAAGTCAAGACGAAAGGGTAAGAACCAACTCCTACTTAATTTCCAACTATTGAGATTCCTCGAATGCTTTTCAATTTCAATGGCAATGGCCAACTGCAACTTCCTATGATGAAAGTGATCACCCTAGCGATGATGTGAGAATCCTTAATACAAACATGGTGCATAATTTTCTCTGCTTATTCTGTTATAATTGAGAAGTAGGAAAAAATAAATTTATATTTTTATAAAACTTTAATTTAAAATTCATATAATTTATTTATTTTTTAAATATAACTTAATAATTATAATCATTTATTATTGGAATAATATTACATTTTAAAATTTTCCCAGGGCATGTGAACGATCACAAAATAATAGAAAGTCATGAAGGGATTAGAGAACTGTGATGGGCGAGGCCTCGCAGCCAGAAGGGTATTTATGCAGATTAGACATTGAATGAAATGATTTCGAGAGAAGTAAAATTTTTAGATTAAAACTAAATTAATATTTAAATAGAAAATAATGTTTGTTATTATAATAAAAGTTTGACTATGTAGCTCCGATTCCACTCACTCAGTGACACATATCAACGAGGTGAGAGAGGGAAACCGTTTTTCAGGCAAATTTGAAGTGTTCAAGTTAACCAGCCAAAATACGTGTGAGTTGTTAGATCTGGTGGAGTGAGATTGACAGTTGATAGACGAGTAGCATGTTTTGAAGTCAGGAAGTGTTGTGACTGTTGGATCTTGGATAGATCAACAGTGAAGAAGTGTCGTCGTTTCTTTAGAGGGGTGGGTTTCATTTTTTTAAATAGTGGAAGTTCAACAGAACTCTATGACTCTTGAAGGTGTTTTTTATCTTAGCAGAAGCTCTAATGTTATCAGTGGAGGACAGAGAGCCCTTGGGAGTTTAACACTCCATCCTATTTACAAGTTTTTTGGAAATCTGTGGGAATTGGTTTGATCTTGGCTTTGCTTCTCCTGTTGATGGAATTCACACAACAGGTTGGTTCTTGTTTGGGTCTTTGCACTTGCAAAGATGTGTAACATATGTAATGTACTTGTACGGTTAATAGAAGGCTTCATTCTTACTTGAACAAAAAAAATAAATTGACTATGTATATTTGGTTAATTTTAATTAAATTTATTATAAAATATCAATAATTCTATCCTCAATATGATAGATTGATTAGTTATTATGTAGTTTGATATGTACATGTGTAGTTCCATTTCTGTTCAACCTTTAGTTAACACTTTTTATGATGATTACAATACTTCAGGTTGAATACAAATGAAATTACAATGTATATTATAATGAAAGAATGATGATTACAATACTCCAGGTTGAACACAAATGAAACTATGATGTATACTATAATAAAAAAAAACAAAAATAAATATACATACTTGGTTTTTGATTGAAAACATAAAAATATGAAATAATTAAAACAAAAACAAAAATCTTATATTGTTACCTGAGTGTGGGAGACGTATAATGAATCATTATATTTCAATACAATATTTAAAATATTTTATTTGAGTATCCATGTTAACTAATTTATTTCAATATCAATTTCATATCACACACACAATAATAGTCAAATATGAGTTTTTGTTGGGTACCTGAATTTGAAAGAAGGCTACAATGAGACATGGACCACTTTCACAAAGGCTCTACTTGTTTGGAGCATATCCCCGTGTGGCACTTATACCCCTAAGCTTGATTATATTTAGTTTATGGTAATAATACATGACACTATCACCAAATAGGGGTGGAAGGAAGTTTGGAAGGCCAAATTCCCTACAAAATCTAAGTTCTTCATGTGGTGCCTAATGGAAAACAACGCCCCAACTTGGGACACTCTCAGAAAATATATCTGGCAAGGCCTAGTTGGTGCTCCTTGTGTAAGAATGCAGAAGAATAAGCCATGCATATTTTCATGACCTTCCCTATTTTAGCAGGTTTGACATATATGCAAATAGGTTGTATGCCACTAAGGGGATTTGGTTGGAGAGAATATGAATTGAATATCAAATCTATCATGTGTTGCCTTCAAAACTCTACTCCTAATTTTGTCCTTGGGTGTGTCGTTGAATCAAAATAGAGACATATTCCAAGAGAAGCCTTCAATTGTTGAGCAATCTATGGCTGAAGCCATGCCTATTTTAGCTCATTTCTCTTAGGAAAAAGGGGCCGCCCCTCCTAGAATGGTAATTGTAGAAAATATTGAGCATCACATCCCTTGAGATTTTTTTGATGGTGCATCAATTAACTCTGAGCGGAACCAAGGTGGGGGCTTTATCCTTTCATTTTAGTCTCTCATTTTTAAAAATAAAAACGGGGTTAGGCGCTAGACTCAATAACAAGGCTGAACTCTAGCTTGCAAGAATTTTCTCCTCTTCACCTTAGCTAAAGACTATACTCATATGCAAGTTTTTGGGGATTCCATGCTGATCATCAATTGGTTAATTGACGTTTAAATTTGGATAAAAATTTCTTTCATGTCCAACTTTGATGAACTTAATAGGTTGATAAGTTCTTTTAATGACTTCACATCACTTGAAAACCTTTCCAAAGAAAGGCTGTCAATCGTTGTAGGGCCCTCGGAGATCACAAAACATCATGTTGACATCACTAGTTCGATTTTATTTCATAGGCTACTTACCACTCAAACTACCAAGGGACCTAAAGGGGATTCCTAAATGGTCGAATGCTAGACCAAGGGCAGCAAAGGAAGACTTAACCCAAAATCACTTTAGTTAAGGCTGCCTACTATTTATGGACTTTCACGGATGGGAGGAGACTCGGTATATATGAAGTCACAAATTAAGGATAAATCAACAAGCGGATATAAAGTGTTCGAAATAATCCCTTTCAATAAGAGGGTCAAGAAAGAAGCTTGCTTACATTTTAAGAAAGGTACAATGTCTTCTAGGAGAAGGATGGGAGGATTTGAGGGTAAGTTTTAGGGAATATGTGTTGTGAAAGAGTTTCTTAATCCCTAAAATCCCTATTGAAATTGGTATCTTGGATTATTCTTGAAGAATTCTCTTTTCGAAGAAATGGGACCACACATGACCAACTGGACCCAATGTAGGTTATGAGGTAAGAGTTTAACAATCAATGGTGTTCTTAACCCAGAAAAGGAGGGGGAAAGGATCATAGAAAGAATTTTCACTTAAAAGCTTTGAATTGATCCTATGAGGCACTAGCCCTGGGGATACTGCAACAAAGTTTGATCTCAGAGCTAGGGCTTGGATTTTCTCAAAATTCCACCATCAGAATGGCGTCAACATTGGAGGAGGCCTTGAGGAGACACCAACACAATAGAGTCTAGGAGATCAAACTTTTTTGAGGGCTATTTTGTCAGGAAAATGATGCCCTAGGCAATAGAGGAAATTTCAACCTAAAAGCAACCTCCTAAGGAAAAATAATAAAATAAGAGTTATGAATTTTGGAGGGAAAAGAAGAAAACGTTTTTTTTTTCTTCTTTCTAAATTGTATTTTTGGCTTATCTCCTTACATGTTTACTCAAATTTCAACTGTAGATACTCATTGGATGCATAATTAAATTTCACATCCAATGAGTACCCATTATGCATACTTTTGAGAAGACCCACATTGATAAAAATTTTAAGATACATTAGAAGAATGTGTTGAGCATGATTTTTTAATGTATCTGTATTTTTTTTATCAATGTGACTCAAGATGATGACCAAGAGGAAAAGGGGAGAAAGAAGTATTATTCAATGGGCTGTGTTTTCCCAAAATCATAATCTAAAGGATCAAGTGATTCGAACATAGAATCATACTCAGGAGAAGTGGGGGCCTTATCAATTTCTTAGTACCAATGATTGAGTCTCTCTTAAAAGGAAAATTGACCACTTCCAACTGCCCCTCTTTATGCAAAGGAAAGTGAAGATTCTCTTTCCCAAGGGTATAAATCATATGTCATCATAATTAGTGCTTGAGGGGAAGGGAAGACTAATCTCATCCTCATCCTCCTTGTCGGTGTTGTAAATGGGAGGACAATCAAATTGAGGACCAACAATTTCCCATTTTTCCTTTTTAGATTGGAAATAATCTTCAATGTCATCCTTCAAGGGGATAATTGGATCATCTCTCTCACGGTTCTCTAAAGAGGATTCATCAAGAGTAATATCCTTGAGAAAGGGAGGGTTGGTCTCAATTTCACTTTCCATACATTCATCCTTCTCAGCACATGTGTCCTCAAAATTATCATTTTCATCTTGTGGACCTAAGGAGGACTCGAATTCTTGCTCATTACCTAGATTCTTAATGTCTTGATGATGCTCAATGAAGGCTTCATCTCGGATGCTTAATCTAGGGTGTACTTGGAAATGTCTAAGAAATCCATCAATGAATTCTTCAATAGATGAGATGCTACTAGGTTCATGATCATGCAAGCATGAGTTATGATCACTGAGAGATCCCATGAACGATAACATAAGGATATCTTGATGGACAAACTTTTCTCTCGAAGCATGTGTTATAAATCTTTCTATGTGGTCAATTCTAGAGAGTGGTTCACCATAAAACACGGGCACCCCACATACCATCCTTCCCGTTACATGATTAGGAAGCCCATGGATGATAGAAATATCCAAAGAAGGAAATTTATGAAAGAATGACAACCTATTTGAGGTATACATGAAAAATATGTAGGAGTCACCAAGGCGAAATTAAATGTGCCTAGAAAAACGTTTTCTTCACCCTACAAGAATTGAACTTATAGTTGAATGAATAACTAGGGCATTGTTCTTCCAATGGAGTCACCAATAATGATATGTCAACATGTCATATGGGGAACAAAACACACGTTTCATGTCCCCGACAATGATGCCAAAAATGTTACTGCTCAAACTAGCTGGGGGGCTAAAGGGGATTCCTAAAGGGTTGAATGCTAGACTAAGGGAAACAAATGGAGACTTATCCCATTGTCACCTCAGCTAAGGCTCCCTACTATTTATGGAATTTCACCGATAGGAGGGGACCTGGTATATATGGAGTCATAAATGAAGGATAAATCAACAAGTGGATATAAAGTGACCAAAATAATCCCATTCCAGAAGAGGGTCAAGAATGAAGCTTTCTATATTTCTAAGAAAGGTACAATATCTTCTAAGATAAGAGTGGGAGGATTTGAGGGTTAGGGTTAGGGAATATTAATTGTGAAAGAGTTTCCTAATCCATAAAACCCTTATTGAAATTGGTATCTTGGATGGTTCTTAAAGAATTACCTTTTCAAAGAAATGGGACTACATGGGACCAAGTGGACCCAACCTAGGTTAGGAGGTAAGAGTTTAGAAAAAAATGATGTTCTTAGCCCAGACAAGGAAGGGTAAATGATCAAAGAAATAATTTTCACTTAAAGGTGTTGTATTGATCTATGAGACACTAGCCTTTGGGATACTAGGGAAAAGATTGATCTTAGAGCTAGGGCTTGGATTTTCTCACAATTCCACCACCAAAATTGCATCAAAATTGGAGGAGGGCTTGAAGAGACACAACGTAGGAGAGACTAAGAGATATAACTTTTTGGAGGGCTATTTTGTCAAGAAAATGATGCCCAAAGTGACCCAACTTGGCTAGAGCTAGGAAAAGGTGAAAAAGAGTTGGTTTCAGGTGAGCACCTCTTGGTAGATCAGTGCCTTAGTCTTGGGAGAATGAAGTCTATGATAAATATTAATGAGGACCTATGTTCTTAGTCAAGGAGGCCTCAAGGTTACCTTGCTAGACTTCTAGAACAAAGAGAAACAATCCTGCAGATTTTATACTTTGATGTGCAAAAGGTGATGGATTATCAAGATGAACCTTTTGATAGAATTATCCCTAGGAGATTTAATTCAAATTACATGGTGCATATATTGAGAGATTCTATATAGAGACAAAATTCCACAATTTAAGCAATATATGCATGCAACAATTAGCCCTAAAAATAGTGGAAATCCCAATCTAATGTATATGACAAAGTAAAACAAAAATAGCATTAAAATCATGTACTTACATGTAATAGAACATACACAACCATCCACAATTTGAGAATAGATAAGCTTCAAGATAATATAAACCAAATCCACTCATAAAAATTCATCCACAAAGCTCCAATTCATCCTTTAAGGAAAAGGGCGAAATTCTCAAGAGATAGAAGAGATCCAATCCAAAGTGATGATGAGATAATGAACTCATCTCACTTGTATTTATACACTAATGAGGAGTTTGAAGCCCCAACAATAAAATAATGTTCTAATAATCTAACTTTTGGTGACAAACCCACCATACTAGCTCATAAATGAAAGAATAAGCCTCTTAAGAGGTCAAATAATAATCCATTCATGTTGTAGGGCCCTCTAAGAGGCCTAATGAGATCCATGGGTGACATAATGATCCAAAATGGATCTTGAACAAACCTTCCAAGTCTTTGAAAATGTCTTAAATCAAAGTATGATAGGGAATCTATGTTGAAACGTAAGCCTGTCAAAGAAATGCAATGTTAATGCTCAAGGGTCGTTGGATCTGAAAGACCAACGAACAGGAAAAAAAAAATGGAGTAGTCATCCATTGTTATCGCATTGTAGAAAATCTAGTGTCGTGTTTGGATTGTGGCCTTAAGAGAAATGCGATGAAGCAGATCTGAAGGATTATTGAAAAAACAACAAAGGAATTGAGTTTCATGGTAAACAGTATTTCATGCAAGCTTTAGGTGGTAAGTGGTATTGGAAGGGTTGCACCCAAATCCATACACCAGCCGACACGTAGCACACAGTAGGAGAGAGAAAACCTCTCTTTTCGAGTGGGTGATCTCCATGCAAGTAGGCCATCCGAAAAGACTGTTAGTCGTTGGATTGGATATCACAGATCAGCAGTGGAGATTGAGCAGACTGCTTGATGTTTAGAGTTTAGTGCGAACTGTGAGATTAAAAGGAAAATAGACAGAAAAGATTAAGTCACGATATATCGCATCACATTGTTTCCAAAGGGAAGGACTTAAACCGCATGTATGAAGGAATTGTGATGAGCGATATGCAATCGACGATCGGGAGATCGGGTTGCAACAATACAAAGGGGCCTTGCAACATTGCAACATGCGACTATGAAGTGTGCGATAGTGCCAATCAGTGATCGGTGAATCACATCGTGGCAATGAAAAAGGGCCAATGCACATGTGACTTGCTGATTAAAGTGATAGGCTGATATGCGATAAGCAATAGATTGGAGATCGACAATCTGAGTAGTGCAATAGGACATCTGACTTGCGATATGTGTGCACCTGAAAGGATTATAGATGTGGCGGAATTTCATTTGTGTTCAAGCTTTAGGCTCACGGTTGGGTTTCTGTGAAGTTTTACCGTGTATTTCATTATTGGGTTTTGTTTCGGGATTTATGCCACAGGAAGGCCAAACGGTTGGGTTACCCACGCTCGCTGTTACTTTCATTTGTAAACTAATTCTTTTAATGGACAATCGGTTCATTCTTTAAGCAATTTTTGTAATAGAACATGTTATAAAATGCGATGAACCCAGAGATGCTCGGGAGGGAGGATAACCACCAAAGGTTGAGAGGCAGAGCCAGAGCGCTTAACAGAGCGAAGCCACGAGAGCTTGGAGGTAGCACCTAAATGCTTCAGTGAAGTATCAGATAGAAAAGAGATCAAACATCAAGCTGTTGCTGGTGTCTGTTGTGCAAAAGATAGAAGAAGGAATTCCAGAGATAGTGCAAAATTCTGAGGGAGTCAGAGAAGCTAGAAGCTCAAGAAGCTTAGAGCACTGATTGAAAGAATTAGTCCAGAGAAGCCTAGATCTATCTGCAACTAAAGGATAGCCAAGGGTAAGATGGAATTCTAAGCTCATTGGTTCAGTTGTAAACCTATGGAGTTGAGTCAAGGACTTGTAAAAGAATTCAAGCCATAATCGCAAAGAGCCTAGTCAACTTGATTAGAGCTCAAGGACATGTAGCCCAAGATATCAGGGTGAACTCCATGTTATATTGTTGTCTTATGTGTTTTCTTATTTGCTGCATCGTATTTACTATCATATGTTTAAATATCAGTATAAGCAAATGAACTTAAGCACTTGAACAGTTAAAGGAAAACAAAGCATACACCTATTTCTAGTTCTTTTAATTCCACAAATTATCAATCATAAGCATAGATATTGGAAATTGTTTAAGCTTTGGAGTGGGAGAGGTTCTTGTAGGTTGAAAAGAAGCCTTTAGGTCCCCATTTTAGATCAGGTGGTATCAGAGCAGGATACTTGATTGACAAGGCAATCTATTTGCTTGTTGGAATTGATAGGTGTTTAAACAGTACAAAGGATTCTACTATTTGATTGTTTGTAAATTGACTATTGTTTGAGTTTGCAAAGGATTAGGTAAAGCTGCTGTTAGCTAACTCCAGGAGAGGACAAGAAGGATGAAGGGTTGAAGGCATTCTTCTTATCTCAAAGGACCTCAAGATAATCCTTGAAGCACAAGAGGTTTGTTGCAAAAGGTTGCTTGAGTAAAAGCTTGACTCTGAAGTCATTTAGTTTAGAAATTTGTCTGAAGTTTGTTGAAGTTCTTTTGTTCATTTTCTTAATGACAACTTCTACAAGTAAGTTCCCAAAATATTCCTCATTTACAAGATTCTTGGATAATTACATGACACAAGACTTATTCATCATGATGGATATGGTGAGAGAAATGAGTACTAAACTTCAAGAGGAGTTGAATTCCATGAAGGAAGAGAAGCAATTGCTTTCTAACAAATTGCAAGAAATAGAGAGACAACTTCATATTGCAAATATGGATCTGGAAAGGGTGCATGAGTTGGAGACACAACTCCTTGTTGCCAAATAAGCCTTAGTCAAGTATCAGTTTGAAGAAGAGGTAAACAATTCCAGTTTTCCTTCAAAATCCTCTAAGAATATTTATGTTGGTTGTTTTGAAAAACATACCAGAGGTATAGGGCCCAAGTTGACGCTAAAAATGGGCTATGAAGGAAAAGGATTGGGAAAATATGCACAGGGTAATGTTGAACCAATAATAGTTGAGGAAAGGCCTAAGTATTTGGGTCTTAGCTATGGACAATCTTATGGAGAAAGTTCCAAAGTAGCCAGGAAGGCAATTCAAATAGTTCCTAGAAGGAGTTTCATGTCCGCTCTTATATCTCAGAAGTGTAAAGATTGTATTCTTGGGGAATGCAATAGTTTGAAACATACTTTGTAGGACAAAGGTGTTCATAAGCATACACTTGAACCAAAGAGTTTTGGAAACTCAGAAACTATTGAAGATATTGATGGTGATCCAAAGGGAGCCACTTCTTCATTTGACTCACCTCCTCATGAAGTTAATAAGGGTGAAAGAGAAAGGTATAAATCTGGTTCTAATCATATTCCTTTTGATTGTGTAAAGCATGGTAAATTTCCAAATAGACATGGGAAAAGAATTACATGTTCCTTTTGTGGTTTGGATAACCATAGTGTCTCTAGATGTTATGAAACCAACTCAAGAAAAGATAGAAAAGATAGATCAACGCCTTAGAATTCAGCCTCTTCGAGGGGGCAACCTCCTTTACATTACATAGATGAACAATTCTTGGATGATACAAATGACAAAACCTCCTTTCTATATATAGGAGTCTAAGGAGTCACAATATAATCCAGCCGACCTAACAATAATAATATAAAGCCACACAAATAACAATAGGGGGCTTCTATGGGGCACAGAAATAACAATATGGGGGGTAATAGGGGCACAACAATATAAATAAGGGGTATAACTACAATATTAATGGGGTAATCACTAGTATTATAGGGACCCAACATGCCCCTCTCCTTCAAAAAAGTGTTGTCCTCAACGCTTGAGTAGTTCTGGATACTTCTGCATAAAATTCTCATCCTCCCATGTGGAATCTTCAGCGGATAAGTTCTTCCACTTGATAAGATACTCTGAAATTGATCGATTTCGTAGCTGTCGAGTTCTTGTTTCTATGACTGCTTCCGGTTCCAATATAATTTTTCCTTCCTCATCAAGTTCTGGCAATATTGTTTGAATTGGGAGCTTGTCACCTATAACCTTCTTTAAACATGAAACATGGAAGACTGGGTGCAATCGAGAAGCTGCAGGAAGCTCCAATTTGTATGCCATAGTACCAATCTTTTGCAACACCTTGTATGGACCATAATACTTTGGTGATAATTTATTATCCTTCTTAGCTTGCTTTAGGGACATTTGCTTATATGGTTGTAGCCGTAGGAATACCCAATCACCTACATCAAAACTTCTTTCACTGCGATGTTGATCTGCCTGTTGTTTCATTCTATTTTGTGCCAACACGAGGTTATCCTTTAAGAGTTGGAGGACTTGTTGTTGATGTTCGATGTGATGTTCCACTGCCTGAACCTTAGAATTTTCTCTTAAATATGATGTGATGGATGGTGGTTGATACCCATAAAGTGCCATAAATGGGGTCATTTTTGTTGCTGTATGGAAGGAAGTGTTATACCACCATTCAGCCAGAGGCAACCATTTGACCCATTGTGTCTGCTTATCAGATACAAAGCAACGAAGATATCCTTCCAAACATTTGTTTACTATCTCAATTTGCCCATCAGATTGAGGATGATAAGATGAGCTATGAGCTAACTGAGTACCAAGACAAGAAAATGATTCTGTCCAAAAATTTCCAGTGAAAATGGGATCTCTGTCACTTACAATAATCTTTGGGTTTCCATGTAGCTTTTGAACTATTTCCATAAATGCAGTAGAAACTGTACTGGCTTTAAATGGATGTGATAATGCACAAAAGTGTGCATACTTGGTAAGTCTGTCAACTACCACCATGATGACACTCTTTCCCTCAGACTTGGGTAAACCTGTGATAAAATCCATTGAAACCTCCTCCCAACGTTGGCTTGGAATGGATAAAGGTTGTAATAGACCCGGTGTCTTAATTGTTTCAACTTTATTTTGTTGGCAAACCAAACATTCCGCCACAAACTTTTGAATATCTGATTTAAGGCCATCCCAAAAAAATTCCTTCTTAACCCTGTGGTAAGTTTTTAAAAATCCTGAGTGCCCTCCTAATGGAGAGGTGTGCAATTCCATAAGAATCTTTTGTTTTAGCTGGGAATTCTTACAGAGGTATAAGCGATCTTTGTACCATAACGAATCATTTTTCCAGCTAAATGTATCAGAAGTACTGGAATCTTGTTGTAGCTTTCGAATAAGTGCCCACACTTCTTCATCATTCTTCCATTCCTCCCTTGCTTCGCTAATCCAATCTGGTTGGATAATAGAAATGGCACACAACAATGCTTCCACATCCTCATCCTTTCTTGAGAGTGCATCTGCCACCACATTTTGCTTCCCTTTTTTGTAGATGATTTCAAAGTCATAACCCAACATCTTTGTGACCCACTTTTGTTGCTCTTCAGAGGATAATCTTTGTTCTAAAAAGTATTTAAGGCTATCATGATCCGTTTTTACCTTGAAGTGTCTTCCCATTAGGTAGGGTCGCCATTTCTTAAGTGCATGGAGTATTGCCAACATTTCCTTCTCATAAATAGCTTTGCTTAAAAACTTTCCCTTGATTGGACGACTTTCAAAAGAAATGGGTCTTTCATCTTGCATTAGAACAGCACCAATTCCATTTCCTGAAGCATCACATTCCACAATAAAGGTTTTTGTGAAGTCCGGTATAGCTAAGACCGGTGCTTGGCACATTGCCTCTTTAAGATGTTCAAAGGCCTTTGTTGCTTCCGGAGTCCATGAAAATGAATCTTTCTTCAATAATGTTGTTAGAGGTGCTGCTATTCTCCCATAATTCTTAACAAACTTGCGATAATACCCTGTCAACCCAAGAAATCCTCGCAGATGCTTTATGGATGTGGGGATTTTCCATTCCTTAATGGCTTTAATTTTGCTAGGGTCTACCTTAACTCCTTCATGAGATACAATATGACCCAAATATTCCACCTCCTGGACTCCAAAGAAACATTTAGATCTTTTTGCATATAATTGTTTCTCCTCCAATAGTTGTAGCACCCTGTCAACATGTTCAACATGATCCTTCCAAGACTTGCTGTAGATTAGTATATCATCAAAAAATACTAACACAAATTTTCTAAGGAATGGTTTGAAAATTGAATTCATCAAACCTTGAAATGTTGAAGGTGCATTGGTAAGGCCAAAAGGCATGACCAAAAATTCATAATGACCCTCATGAGTTCTAAATGCCGTTTTTGGAATGTCTTCAATCTTCATTCTGATTTGATGATATCCCGAACGAAGATCCAACTTGGTGAAGTAAATTGATCCATGCAATTCATCCAGTAATTCATCAATAACAGGAATGGGGAACTTATCTTTAATAGTGAGCTTGTTGAGCTCCCTATAATCTGGACACATGCGCCATGATCCATCCTTCTTGTGCACCAATACTAATGGAGTTGAGAAAGAACTTTGACTCGGTTGAATTATACCAGCCTCTAGCATTTCTGCAACCATACGTTCAATTTCACTTTTTTCAACATATGGATATCTGTACGGCCTGATGTTTGGAGGAACACTTCCTGGAATCAGATGAATAGCATGATCATGATCACGCATAGGTGGGAGACCCTTGGGAGTCTCAAATACCTTGGAGTGAATGTCCAAGACTTTTTGGAGATCTGGAGAAATAGATGATTCCAATGTGGAAACATCTAGCGAGCATATTTGTGCAATTACACCTCTTTGCTACTTTCTTAGAAGCTTTGTCATACCATGAGAGCTGATTATCTTTCCTGGTTTCCCTGCAATACCCCTTAATTCAACTTCCTTTCCTTCCGAAGAGAATTTGATGAAAAATTCCTTGAAAACTAAAAGCTATTGTACCCAAGGATTGTAGCCATTGGACTCCAAGTACAACATCCGCACCTCCCATTGGAATGGAAAGCATTGGGCTAGTCAATACATATTCTCCCATGGATAGCTTGATATTATGGCACTTTCCAGAGCAATTTATTGTTCCTCCATTTGCAATCATCACTTGACACTCTGGTGCTGGATATAGGAAGCAATTCAATTCTTTTGCTACCCTACAATGAATAAAATTGTGGGTTCTTCCTGAATCAATCAACACTATTACCTTTTTCTTCTTGATTTGTCCTTCTATCTTGATGGTTTGAGGAGTGGTAATTCCCGCCAATGCATTACAAGATATGGTCGGATTTATTTGTTCTTCATCTAGGCTTTGTTCCTGGAATATATCCTCTCCTTTTGACCTTTCTTGCTCCTTTTCTTCTTCCTCTTCACAATCTATGTAGAATAATTTCTTCTCAGCACACTTATGTCCTTTTGTATATTTTCTATCACAATTGTAACAAAGCCCTTTTGCTCTTTTTTCTTCCAATTGTTGTGGTGTCAACCTTGTAGGTTGTGGAAGACTATGGGCAACAACACTTCCGTCTTTATAGTTGTGAGTGGTATGCTTCCTAGTTGCCATAATTTTGCTTTCCATTTTTCTTGCTAACCTGAATGCCTTCTCTAATGAATCAGGTTCCCAAAGGCGCACATCATGTTGGATATTATCCTTTAAAGACCCTATGAACACATCAATCCTATGCTCCTCTGGAATATCTTTCACCCTTATGTTCAATTTTGGAACTCCTCAATGTGCTCCATTATTGAACCCTTTTGTTTGAGACTTATCAATTGGCTAAAAAAAGTGTTGCTTTTTGTATCCTCATAATGTGCTATCAATTCTTCCGTAAAAATTGCCCAAGTGATAAATTGTTTACGAGAACAAAGCCATTGATACCATACAAACTGATTTGGTTCCAAATATAAAGTTTCCATACGTACCTTTTGTGTGTTTTGCACATTATTGAGATCGAAGAATTGCTCCATCTGTAATATCCATGTGGCGGGATCCTTGCCATCAAACTTCCTCATATCGATTTTTGGAACATGGTGAGTCTTCGATCCAACATTAGAGTCTATGGAATCATGATTAGCATTTCTTTTGTTCTCATCATGAGTTTCCTTTACTACCTTTTCACCATTAGTGACCCTTTCTTGTAGCAAGTTCTTCAATTCTTCCATGTCTGTCTTCAAATCTATCTTCAAATTTGCCATCGAATCCTCCACCTTACTTTCCATGCCCTTTATCTTAGATTCCACGCCATTTATCTTAGATTCCACGCCACTTATCTTAGCTTCTGTTAGCTTTTGTGAGCGTGACATTTGTTGCACTTGTTCTTGTAATTTTGATATATCATGTAGCATTTCTTCCTCTTCTTCATGAGTCCTGATAGAGCTTTCAGGTTCCTTACTAGGTGTTTGCATTTTCTTTCCTTGGGGCATCAGTTACCGATAATAATGCTTTACTATGCCCTTTGAATTCCGTTAAACCAAGCTTACATAAAAATTTAAAAAAAACTACACACCTTTTTTCACTTTATAGAAGCCTGATATTGAATCTAATGTATCTCTGTAATTTCGGATCATCCAGTTCTGAAATTGCTACCTGTAGTAGCCTTCTGCGTCCTCTTTCCAATGCCACAAGTCTGAGCCAAATTGGATTCTCCAAGTAAGAGTTATGTGAAATCTCCGACAGTGACTTGCTTTTAGACTGGTTCAGTAGAGCGAACTTGTACGACGTGCCACGAGTCACTGTTTCAACCTTTGAATCTGAAACACACATACACAAAACTACAGTCCGTCTTCTTTCTGTACCTTTCTACGAAATTTCAATCCGATCCTCAGAGAGAGACTTATGACGATTTTCCCCAGGTCACCTGTTTTGAATGTAATTCAGGAGTCTGCATAAAGGCACACTTCCTCAGATCATATCTCCGAAAATATTGCGCGAAAAGATCTGACATTCGAACCCAAGGTTCAGCGCCAAGTATTCTCAAATGGGTTTTTTTTGCGACTTCTGAAACGTCACAGAAAAAACGTTATAGTGAAAATGCCACGATGACCTGTTTGGAGCAGCGAAACCCTAGAATCCAAAGCTCTGATACCAAATGTTATGAAACCAACTCAAGAAAAGATAGAAAAGATAGATCAACGCCTTAGAATTCAGCCTCTTCGAGGGGGCAACCTCCTTTACATTACATAGATGAACAATTCTTGGATGATACAAATGACAAAACCTCCTTTCTATATATAGGAGTCTAAGGAGTCACAATATAATCCAGCCGACCTGACAATAATAATATAAAGCCACACAAATAACAATAGGGGGATTCTATGGGGCACAGAAATAACAATATGGGGGGTAATAGGGGCACAAAAATATAAATAACGGGTATAACTACAATATTAATGGGGTAATCACTAGTATTATAGGGACCCAACACTAGATGTTGGAAGAGAATGGCCGCATGCAGGAAAATTTTGAAGGAAAAGAGGCAAGAAGCAAAACGTCCACTAGACAAGGAAAATCATGCTGTTGAGAAGATGCACATGCGTTTCACTTATTGCCATAAGAAAGGACACATTGCTGAAAAGTGTTGGACTTTGAATCCAACAATGCTTCCACTAAACATGAAGAAGGTGGAAAGAGAGAATGACAATAATGGAAAAGAAGTTTCCATAATTGATGAGTTTCAGGATGATTCACATGTTGATGATGATGTGCAGACAAAGGAAACACCTTTGGAATGGATTGGTAAGAAATGTTTAGAGTTATTATCCAATTAAAGGTTGCATTCCTATTAATATAATGCATCTATTTGCTAATAGAATGTAGGTTTCAGGGTTTTACCAAGAAGGTGTATGAAAAAGTTGAGTAGGAGACTCACTTTATTGAAGCTAAATCACTTTCATTTCAACTTTGAAAGTACAATGTACTTAAGCGAAAGTTGAAGGATGAAATGCATGCACAAGAATGATGTGCATGAACATAGGGATGTTGATGTTTTCCTTGTATTTGAACATGTATGTGTGGTTAACTTGAAGGGTTGATTACTTTGTTGTAAACGTGCATGTAAAGTTTTGTGGGCTTGTTATCTAGTCAATCATTTGTATGCAGATGTAATGACATGGTGGTAATTCACAAGATGTGAAATCCGTTTCTTTTGTTGAAGCAAGAGTTTAGGCCATCCATTTTTGTCTGTAAATCTGTTGTTCTTGACAAGATGTCAATAGAACATTTTTGTAACAGGTATAAATGTAATTTTTTGTGAAGAAGATGTAACTTCACATTTGTTTGAGCCACCTTGGATCAATGATCAAGGAAGAGAAATTAAAAATACCTTCTGTAACCTTCTTAGCAGGAGTTCTGCGTGAAGTCAAGGAGGAAGGCAGTGCTTAACCAGACGACCAGTACATCTAGGAAGGAAGTGTTCAAAGGCTTTGGTTCAGAGGCACTATGCAAGGAAAGTGTATGGAGGTTAAAAGAAGAGGGTGCTATTACTCTCATCTACGGTTCAGATCAATATGTCAGTCTTTTGGGATCCAAAAGATTCCCAATGGGGAGGTGTGATCCAAAATGGATCTTGAATAAACCTTCCAAATCTTCGAAAATGTTTTAAATCAAGGTATGACAGGAAAACTATATTGAAACATAAGCCCGCCAAAGAAATGGAGCGTTAATGTGCAAGGGTCATTAGATCCAAAAGATCAATGGATGGGAGTAAAAAAATGGAGCAGTCATCCATTGTTATCACATCGGAGAAAAGCCAGCGGTGTGTTTGGACTGTAGCCTTAAGAGAAAAGCGATGAAGCAGACCTGCAGGATTATTGAACAAAAAAATGAAGGAATTGAGTTCCATGGTAAACGGTATTTCAAGCAGGCTTCAAGTGGTAAGTGATATTCAAAGGGTTACACCTGAATCCATACACCAACCAACACGTAGCACGCAACAGGAGAGAGAAAACCGCTCTTTTCAGGAGGGTGATCTCCATGCAAGTAGGCCATCCGAAAATAGTGTCAGTTGTTGGACTACTTGATGTTTTAGGTTTAGTGCGAACTATTGGATTAAAAGGAAAATCGATGGACAAGATTAAGTCATGATATATCGCATCTCAATGTTTCCAAAGGGAAGGACTTAAACCCCGGGTATGAAGGAATTACGATGAGTGATATGCGATTGGCGATTGGAGATCAGGTCGTGACAATACAAAGCAGCCTTGGAACATTATTACATGTGACTATGTGATGTGCGCCAATTGACGATTTCCCTGAAGTTTTCCCTTGTATTCCATTATTGGGTTCTATTTTGGGATTTATGCTAGAGGAAGGCTGAACAGTTGGGTTACCCTCATCCGCCATTCCTTTCACCTAGAAACTGATTCTTTCAATGAAGAGTTGGTTCATGCTTTAAGCGATTGTTGTAACAGAACGTGTTATAAAACACGATGAACCCAGAGAGGCTCGGGAGGGAGAATAACCACGAGAGGCTGGGAGGCAGAGCCAAAGCGCTTAACAAAGTGAAGCCACTAGAGGTTGGAGGCAGTGCCTAAATGCTTCAATGAAGTATCAGACAACAAAGAGATTGAAGGATCAAGATGTTTTTGGTGTCCATTGTGTAGAAGACAGAAGAAGGAATTCGAGAGATAGTGTACAATTCTGAGGGAGTTAGAGAAGCCAAAAGCTCAAGAAGCTCAGAGCATCGACTGAAAGAATTAGTCTAAAGAAGCCTAGATCTGTCTAAAGCTAAAGGATAGCTAGGGGTAAGATGCCATTATAAGCCCATTGGTTCAGTTGTAAACCTTCGAAGTTGAGTCAAAGACTTGTAAAAGAATTCAATCCATAATCCCAAAGAACCTAGTCGAGTTTATTAGAGCTCAAGGAGATGTAGCCCAAGATATTAGGGTGAACTCCATGTTATATTGTTATCTTATGTGTTTGCTTATTTGATGCATCATATTTACTATCATATTTTTAAATATCAGTTTAAGCAAATGAACTCAAGCACTTGAATAGTTAAAGGCAAACAAAGCATACACCTATTTCCAGTTCTTTTAATTCCGCAAATTATCAATCATAAGCATAGATCTTGGAAATTGTTTAAGCTTTGGAGTGGGAGAGGTTCTTGTAGGTTGACAAGAAGCCTTTAGGTGCCCATTTCAAATCAAATAATGGATATTAGGACCCTAAAAACATGATGGAAAAGGGGTTGACCCCTTATTCTCCTAACAATAAACCTGTGGTGCTCCTGATTGGTATGGGGGCATAATAATAACCTCATGGGTCTCCAAATGGGTTGAAGATGCCGTAGATCATCTACAAGGGATTTGATGATGGTGCAGCGGATGCCAAATCATCCTACAAGTCCTGGGTCATCTACCAAGTGCATGGTACATCTCTAGGACTGACTGGGTAAAGGTGAACCATGTGCATCATCCTTGTCCAATGGGAGGATCTGGAGCATCTAGGATCATCCTCGGGGATCCATGGAGTGTTGTCTAATACTGTGGAGGTCCATGTCTCTCAACACACACCCTACAGGTGCCATTGTATCCATTTGGAGGATTAGGACCCTGTATAGGGAGACCAAACCCAAGATGAGACCATATGTAATCCTGCATAAGTTCGAATCTGTCCCCTAGCCTTCCAGTACAACAAGTCATTAAGGAAACTAAATAAATGAGCTTACCAACCATAGACCATAGGTGGGGACTTCATAACAGCCCACCCTTCCATAATGGGCTTCAGGACATTCCAATGTCTTGTAAAATCCATATGATATTAGGTGGTTTCTACTTCTAAAGGGGATAATATGTTCAAGGTACCCCCTTTAAAATGTGGTGGCATGTGACAGATAGCTAAATGAACTAGGGGATGAGAAGGGGTAGCCCTGGGTCATGAGGGTAGCTAATAAAAGGGAAGCTCACACTCAGGTTTATAATGTATAAGAGGGAGTAATCATGGTACATGAGGTGCCCCGACCTTGATTTTTTTATCCTTCATTATATTCCTTTTTCCATTTTATGTTTTTATTTGATTAATTGCTTAGGGCTTAAGGGGTAAGAGCATGATGCATAAGATAAGTGAATACCCCCTTTGAAGGTAGGGTGGTTCATTGCCCACCAGGGGTTGGGACAATCATGGGTTCCTATATGATGAAGGAGGCTCATGGAACCTATAGGAACCAAGGTGATGGTCATGATGATGGGGTAGAGCTCATGTATTGGTTTTTGCCCACATGCTAAATGTGTTTGTCCTGGTCATCTTTTTCATTTTGTGGTACATTTTCCTGTTGAATGTGGTCAAATATGCTTTTATATTTCTTTTTAGCTTCATCAACCATTGGCGCATCATTCCAAGCCTGACCCAAGGTACAGGCAAGGGGAAGGGGTGAGCTAAACCTATGTAGATCCAGTGGAGGAATGTGGACCCAAGTGGGAGAAATGATGAACGGGGTAACAATGAGTGGAGAGGGGGTAATATAAGTGGATAAGAGACTGAGACCATGCAATCAAAATTGGGTTTTCCCATGAAATACCATCCCTAAAACCAAATGGTTAATAAAAGAGATTCCACAAGACCAGAATGAAAGGTTAATATCCAAAAGGGGTGTAGGGGACAAGGGCACAAACCAACCCATTCTTTCCCCTGAATGCCCCCATTAACCCATGCCCAAAAGTGTCCATGATAACAAAAGTACAATACTCAATTATCAAATGACAAGGCATAACTTTAGGTTTGGGAGGCCCACCTTCGAAGATAAAATCATCGTAGATGGGCGAGGGACCACATGGCTAGCTCACGTGGTGGAGAAATGACATAATGAGCTAGCTGTTGGCTATAAGGGGATATTGGTTTCTGCCTAAGGACTATCTTGGAGAAAAAAATTTGCTAGGGATATCACCCACAAAATGGTGGGTAACAAGGTCCATTCATGATATTTAAACAAAGGTTGTATAAATTAGCTCCAAGGACCAATTTTTAAATCTATTTTGACAATTTTTTATGATGATTACAACACTCATAGTTTGATATAAGTTGTTATTTTTATCCCCGCTCTTTATCAAGAATGTACTTTTATGAACAAAGAAGAAACCTTTGATGTGGGTTACAGATCTATTACTAATTATCTTTCTTCTCACTAAGGCACCTAGAGTGTGTATCTGCAACATATAATTTTATCTTTATCTTGATGATCGTAATTATAATTTTTTCCTTGCTAAAATTATATATGTAAATCATAATAAAATATTTAAATTTCAATATTTAAAGAATAAAAAGAAATAAAAAATAAACAATTTAATTACTTTTTCATATGAATAATAAGAAGATTGTGCAAAATATTAATAATAAAATTCAACTTGAATTATAAATAAAATATTTTAAGGTTAATTTTACATAAAAAAATATTTAAAAAAATCTGTATAAAACTAAGTAGACCAAAACACAGAAATATACTTTGTTGATTTAGTACTTCGATGATGCAAATTTACAACCAGGTTAAGGGCAGGTTTCACTCTTCTCAGTTATTGTGGCGTTACAACATTTTGTAGCACTGATTGTGCATGTGGGATATGTGATGAGGTCGCTGAAACCATTGATGCGGTCTGTTGTTTGTTATTTTGCGGGAGTATTGGTGCTTTGGTTGAAGAGGTGACAGAGTCGTGTCATGCTTGGTAGATAAGTTAGCTTCTTCACTATCAGAAAATGCCCACTTTCATTCTTGGCTGGAATTTCTTGCACTTTTATTGAGGACCGTAAGAATGAAATCTCTTGCACTTGTATTGAGGTATGTAATTGTTGGTTAGTGGCCAGCTATGTGGGGTTAAGTTAGTGACTATGGTTGAAGAGGGTTGATGATTTTGATCACAATTGAAAAGGTTGATTGAAGTTGAAAAGGTGTGATTAGAGGTTTACCATGGTCAATCATTAACGGAACAATGTATTAATGTTATAATGATCTAACAATATTACATTAATGTTAACCATTGATACATTGATGTTACATTGATATTGAACATATTTTACCATTATCAACCATGGTTCACAATGGTTGACCATTGTTACATGGTTACAATAATGTTACATTAATGTTAATGTTAGTGTAATATTAATGTTACAAAAATAGATACATTAATCATTTAAGTGGGTTGAAAATATTGGAATCACTATTTTCGTTACACCAAAACCCGCATGTGTTCGTAAATAAATGCATCACTAGAGTCAAAAAATCCACATGAGGCAGTTAAGCACATGTCTCAAAACACACGGGCAGTGTTGATTTATCCAATGTCCAACAATCTCTCTCTAAAGTGACCCGAGTGTGATTCGAACTCAATACCTTTCACTATGATACCACTTATTGGGAAAAACACTTAAGGGGGGCGAGTGAATCAATAGTTTTAACTCGGTTTAAATTTCAATTAAAATACTTGGTGTTTAAAGGTGTTTGCAGGTGGACTCCAAACACTAAATAGGTTTCCATTAAGTCCAAAGGGGGAGATTGTTGGACATTGGATAAACCAACACTCTCCGTATGTTTCATGACATGTGCTTAACTGCCTCTCGTGGATATGTTAAATGTGGTGATGTGTCTATTTACTAACATGTGTGCATTTTCATGTAACAAAAATCATGATTCCAACAAATGCTATCAGAGCATGTCCCTAAGAAGAAGCTTGATCACTTAGAGGGAGATCTAACATGAAGAGCAAACTGGAAGGAGGATTTTTGACAAAGACACGTATGTTTAATGGAACTAACTTTGTGTTTTGGAAGGTCATAAAGGGATCATATTTGCAAGCACTAGCAGTTGTATGAGTAATTGTTGAAGGTAGTTACAAATATCAAGCCTCCATTCCAACAAATGAAGTAGGAACGAAATATTATGAGAACAATACAAAGGCATTAAATATTATCTTAGGAGGATTAACTAAATCCAAGTTTGTGAAATTCATGTATCCCAACACCATAAAATAAGTATGGGATAAAATTTTCCAAAGCTCTTAAGGTGACACTAAGGTAAAAAGTGTTAAACTTTATTTATAGAAAATTCAATATGATTTTTTTAGAATGCATGATGATGAAAGCATAACAATTTTTTTCCTTAGATTAGATGAGATTGTTAACACAATGAGAAGTCTCAGTGATAAAATTGAATATGTTATTGCTTTTGAAATTATTGTGAGATCACTAACCCCAAATTTCAATTGCCAAAGTATATTCCATTGAAGAAATTTAGAGTTTGAAAATTATTACTCTAAAACAAATTCACGAGATTTTGACTCCTTACGAGATGAGAAAAAGGGGGAATACATTAGAGATCAAAGAATTTTCATTCAAAGCCATACACAAAATAAAATAAAAGGAAAATCCTATAGATACAAGCTACATTTTAGATGAGGAAGAAGCAAATTTTGTGAGGGAGCTGCAAGTAGGAACTAATAAATTCAATGGTAAACTTCCTTCCAAATGTTTTTCTTGTGGAAGAGTAGGTCACTATGCTTCTGATTGTCCTTATAAATAAAATCATGATAAATAAAAAAGAAAGAATGTTTAAGTGAAGAATGGTAAAAGGGGTTTCTCTAAGAAGAAAATTTTTTATACTCATGAAGATAGTGAGTGATCTTCCAATAATGAGGATAATAAATTAGACTCTAATCAAGAATACCAATTACTTATGGCCTTTGAAGAACGATGTGCAATGAGTATGATAGTGATGACAATTTTATGGATTTTTTAGGAGAAATTAATAGACTCTACATCATAAACAATAATCAAGAAAATAAAATCAATATGTATAAAGAAAATAACCTAGTTGAAGAAATAACCAAGCGAAACATCTATCTAGAAGAGGATAAATTAGAAGAAGAATCTTTGAAGAAACATTTCCAAGAAAGAAAGAAACATTGTGAAAACTTTGAACTTGAAATTATAGGTCTAAGAAAGGAACTTAAGAAAACAAAGGAACAATTAAATATAAATCTCATATTTGCTTAAGGATCTAAAACCATAGAGGAAATTATTAAGGTTCAACGTTCTCCATTAATTAATACAAGAGGTGGATATAATGAAAATCAAAATGGTTAAACATAATAACCTATGAAATCTATTGAAGGTACAAAAAGCTACACCAATGTTGTAAGAGGAGGCAATCATCAAAACAATAAGGCCCAACAAAAAAATGAAGGATCAAACTACACTCAAGAAAGACAACCTTTCCATGAACAAAGGGAGAGCTACTCAAGAAGGTACTATACTCCCACATATTCTTACTTCAATGTTCAATGCTTCACTTGTCATAATGTTGGTCACAAAGAAATTCATTTTGTTGCTTATTAAACAATCATGAGTAGAGAAGCAAGAAATCAACATAATGTGAATATGTTAAAGAAGTATTCTTATAATTCTTTCTCCCCTCTTTAGAATGAAGCTAAATTTTCTATTTACAATAACTTTTGTCATGAAGAAATTGAGTGCAGAAGTTGAATGTTCTAGTTGGAATGCGTTCTATCCTTGTATGCAAGAGATAAAGAGAATCTACGGTCCATTGACAACAGTTTCTCAAAACATATGACACGTGAAAAATATAATCTTATTTATTTTAATGAAATTAAAACAGAAAAGAATGTGACTTTTGGTAATAATTCACCTCCTGTTATTAAAGGGAAATGATTTGTGGTATTGAAAGAAAGGGTAAAAGTTGAGAATGTAATATTTGTTGATGGACTAAAGCACAATCTATTGAGTGTTAGTAAAATGTGCGATCAAAGGCATGAATTATTTTTAAGAGGCTACTAGTACAAAGAATATCCATGTATGTACGTGATTATCTAGAAGAAAACTTGTGAAAAAATATTAAATTACTAAATAAAATCTTTAGTGCAAATAACAACACATGTCAAATGCAAATATATATACACATACTATCAAAATCTATAGATATCAACAAATATATATTAATATCATAGTTCCATCATAATCATGGACCCTACATTGTTATACTTTTTAAATAAGTAAATCAATCAAGCATATATTCAATACATCTTCAAATCTGAGCCTTCTCCTTGCTCCCTGCTGCACACCCATACCAAACTAGATCGCACAAGAATAATTCATTACATTTCACACATAACTCCTAGATCTCAATCTCCTTATATATCTTTTGCCTTTGCGAGTACCACAGTCAAATCCTTTGGTAATTTTAATACTATTCTCTTGATGGGATCAAATTGACATTGTCATCACAATAGTATGGGAAGTTACCATGGTAATGGTTCTTGGTTTTTATTTTCGATGGGTAAGATTTTTGTATGCAACTTTTCTTCACAAAACCTACATATGCATGCGACTATTCATCACAAGGGTATCATATATGTTTCAAACTTCACTTTTTTCATGCATCTTGTGACTAAGTTTCCAATTCTCTTGGATATCCTATGTAACATCTTCACTATCAATCATTTCATATGTAACAATTCTATAATAATTATAGTATGACCAATTTGACATCAGGAATAGTATGACCAAGTTGAAATCAATGTCATATTTGATAAGTAGATTATGATCAAGGACAACATATTAGTCATAATGCCAACAATATCCCCCTTTAGACTTGATGACAACCTCTTTGTGTTTGGAAACCACCTGCAAACACCTTCAAACACCATGTCTTCTCCCCCCCTTTTACATCAAGGGAAAAGGGTTGAACTAGGCAAAATGTAGTACCCCCCTTTGTAGAGTTCAATGTTGTAAGTCTGATTTGCTGATACGAATCATGAAATATGCATACTGAACATGCTCCTCATGAGCATATGTTGGATCTTCAAAATATATGTAATAAAAGTACAATATTTTATGACAAAAGTACATGGATATTCATATAACCTCTCCTATAATCATTGAATCTATGATCAGTCACCCAACATAACAAGGTCACATATTTGACCCTAATTTTACACCAATCGCCCAAAATAATGGGATGACATACATAACATGATTTGCCCCCAATATATCATACATGGAAGAATTTTACAATGGTTACAACATGGATCATTTCATGACCTTTAAATCAAGATACATACATGACATTCATAACCATAAACAAGTATTTCAACAATGAAGTATCTTTGTAGAAAAACCTTGATACACATCAGAAACCATGATGCGCCATATAGACATTTGTAGCATAATATTTTGATAGCAACAACATAAATGAAATAATAGCAAGATGAACAGCCTAATGATCAAGAAGTAATCAAGTGGATACAATAATGAAGCATCATGTTTTGGCCAAATATGCAATGTATCCAAGCAACATATAGGCATCATTGGTAGCTTATTATAGAGTGACAATAATACATACGTTTTAGTACTGATAGCAGCAATAACCATGAACTCATCATAGAAACCCTCATGCAATAAGGAGTACTCAAGAAGACCATAATGCCAACATATGAGGTTGACCATGATTACCAATAATTACCATGGTTGACCTTAGTTGAGCATGATTCAATGATTACAATGGTTTATCAAGGATTATGGGGAATATTATGGTTGATATTGATTGACCATGGTTGACCATAGTTGACTGAGTCTAAAAAGAGTTGACTATTAATAAAAATGATCAACTGAGTTTGATCATGTTCATCCATAAATATAAAAATATATTTATGTTATATTAACCTAACAATGTAACATTAATGTTGTCAATTATTATGTTGTTACATTAACGTTGACTATGGTTGATGTTACATTAATGTTAATTCTAATTGTATATTAATGTTACACAAATGTTTCACTGATAGTTGAATATGGTTGACAAGTTTGACCATTGTTGAAGAGGGCTGACTAGGTACACTTCTCTTGACTTTGTTTTTTATGGTTGACTATGGTTAACCATGGATGAAAATGTTGAACAAGTTTGATGATGGGAGAATATGATTTACCCACTTAAATATTGTTGACCAAGATAACTATAGTTCACGAGTGCTAACATTAATTTTGATTGTCATATTGTGACATGGATGCTCAATGCATTGTAATGTCATTTTTTTATTACGACATGTTTATTTTAATATTACAACAAGGATATTTGTTTGATGCATTGTAATGGTACTTATTTTATTGCTCAAAATACAGTATCAGTTGTTTTCATCACATTGTGACATCGATTTATATTCAACACATAGTAACACCAACATTTGTTTATCATTTATAATGTCAACTCTTATATCGTTACAATACAATATAGCCTTTTATTTGTCACTTTGCAATGTCAAATTTTAGTTTTTATCTTTAATGTTTAAGTATATACTTTTTTAATTATTTATAAAACATTAAAAAATCAAAATTATGTTTATTTGGCTTTGTTTTATTTCAACATCAAACTCTATTAATTTGCTAATATTTATATCAATTACTTAATGCTATTTGGTTAATTATTTAACTATAGATTACTATCCTTTACCATGTTGACTATGGTTAATGATTTCTTACCATAGCTAACCAAGTTCGAAGATGTGAGAACATGTTGACCTACTTAATTATGGTTGATTAGGGTTGAACAAGATAACTACTCAACTTGTGTTCATTACGTTGAGACATTGATTTATTTTTGACACATACTAACATCAACATTGTTTGTCACTAAAATAACATTTCTATTTTTCATTCTATTAATTTATGTTATTTTCTATATTATCCAAAAGTCAATTGTATTATCACAATGTGTTTCTCACATTATGAAATCAATATTTTTATTGTCATACTGCAACATGGATATTTGCTTGACACATTGTAATGTGAATTTTTTGCCCCGTCAAAATACTACAATTTATGTTTATCACATTACGACAATGATGTATGTTTGTCACATATTGTTGTCAACGTGTTTTTGTCACATTATATTATGTATGTTTGTATGTTAGATTAGTAAATATGTTTATCATTATTTTTAATTTGTTTTCATCACATTATGACATTGATTAAGCGAGGACGCTCAATCTACAACCTAATATGATGGAGATGTGTAAGTATGTCCATGGTCAACTTGGAGTTGACATGTGTCACTTTAAAAAACAATATTTAAATAAGAAAAGATATGACATATATTAGAAAAAAATGAATATACGTCTTTGATTTTCTTAAATTAAAGTATTATAAAACATCAATAATCTCACTCTTTGAGTGTTCATACTAAGGAGAAGTGATGAAAGTATTTCACTGCCACTCTCAACCATATATAAAACATTTTGATGTCCATGTTATGTAACATAACCTTATATAAGCTTTATAGAGAATATATATATATATATATATATATATATATATATATATATATAGTTCAGTGTGGTTCACGAATACCCATGGTCACTGGGCAGCCACGGCCCACGACGTCCATGTTCAACACTGAGTGGACCCCACCCGAAGGGGATCAACACCCCTCAGCCTATTTACTGACCTAACCCCAAGAGCTTTCGGGAATTGACCCTGTGACCTCCCAATTGGCGAGGCATTGATTTGACCAATTGAGCTAACTCTTGGGGCGCTATATATATATATATATATATATATATATATATATATATATATCTTAAAAACGATATATGGTTAAAACATTTTAGGTAAGCTCACTATTTTTTGCACAACTAAATTTGGAAGATGTTGAATCGATTATAGACATTCAAACATGCAACTTAAAAAATGAAAAATTAAGCATGTACACACACATATTTCACCTCAAGATATTTGATCCCTCTCTTCTCTTGTTAGATCCATGGTTAAAATGGATCTATACTAGTTTATACTTAACATATAACGATTTTAAGTTTTTTTTTTTCACATTATAATGTCAATGTCTTTATTATTACACTATGACATTGATTTTTAATTATCACATTGCAATATCAAATTTTATATTTTATATTTAGTATTTAAGTATATGCATTTATAATTATTTATAAATAATTTTAAAAATCACATTTTTTAGTTTATATTATCTCAACATAAAACTTATATAATTTCTTAATAGTTATTTAATATTTAACTTTATAAAACGATTGAAATTCATTAATTATTTGATAAAAATATTATTTATTTCTTTAAAAATCTATAAAAAAAAACTAATATATGAAATGAATTTTCTAATATCAAATACATATATCTCTCATATGCAAACATTGTTTGTCATAAAATTTCCAGAATTTATTAAAACTTAACCACCCAAACTTATTATCATTAACTTTATTACGAACAAAAAGTTATAAAATTCTATAAATGCAAGAGAATACTCTTAAATTATTTTATTTATTCAATAATTATTTAATGTTTACCATGAAAAGGCATAAAATATTTTAATTTTAAGTAATTGCATATTTTGTAAATGTCATTACTTTGAAATTTAAATATTCTATCACAACCAAATTATTTACATAATAATATTTATTAATTAATTAATGAAATTTATAAATTTATTAAACTTGAAGAATTATTTTATTAGAAAGGTAATAATTGCTATATCCAATACAAATATATAAATATATATACAAAATGAATTTTTTAATCAAATGTATATATATCATCATTGTGACAACTACAATGTAAAAGTATACAATCATAGATTCAATGCAACCATTAAATCATATAAATGCATCGCATCTCTCTATCAGGATGTTCAAATTTGGTTTCTTTGCCTATTTTTATTCATAATAGAAATATAGCACAACAATATGCCAAATTAAAACATCAATTTAATGTAATTGAAATATAAGGTTATAAGACATAAGCATAAATACAATTTTATTCATATGACTGGAAGTTAATAAAAGAAAAAACAAAGAAATATGAATAGTGTTCATATTTGAATTCTAACATAACCATTTGAAAAATATACAATCTATAGTATAAAGGTTAAAAGCAAAATGAACGGTTTATTTCAAAAAATATTTTTATTTTTACGTCATAAAATAAGTTTCAAAAAATAAAAGTTTCAATTCTCATTTCCATGCGAAACTTTACACAATCTATTCTAAAGTCAAAGAAATTGATGACATCGAAAACACCAATTAACATCAACATTACATGCATGGTCTCTTTGCCATTGTAGCCATTCTCTTCTCAATTTTATATGTGCTTCTTTATCATAAACATGTAATAGATATCTGATGATTGAATTCATATTTATTGTTGAAATATGGCAACAAGAATATTCCAATTTAATTTTCCCTTCAATTAAATTGTGAATTAAAATCAAATTTAGTCTTAACAACGATTTGGAAATAATTAATTAATTAGTTGCAGAAATTCAAGTTAGAAGTCTTTCTGAAGTCATGCAAGAGCTATCCCTTAAATTAAGGAGATAAGATTGAGTTATATTTGAGTTTTAATTAGTTAACTCACTTTATTGAGTTAAATCCAGTTAAATTAGTTCCAAACTATTTGAGGAACTAATAGTGAGTTAACAGTGAGTTGATGCATTAATGCACTCAACTAGTGCTCTCCAGTTAACTGAAGATTCCCTCATCAGAAACTCATGCATGTCTATTTTGAGAAATACCCAGTTGATATTATTGTTCAAGGACAATGTACTATCAGTTGCATGTGTTTTCTCATGGAGAAAACTCATGCATGTAGTCAAGGATTCATCCTTGAGGATTGCGCAGTTTTGAAGGCTTGTTTTTCCACTTGGTAATAGGCTAATAATCGACAAGGAACAATGCAAGGAAATAGGAGCTTGGAGGGTAGAGAGAAAGGCTAGAGAGAAGCCAAGATTGCCTGTGAGCATCTGTGAGGATTGTACTAAGAGATGGCTAGCTGTGAGAGCTAAGGCTTTGTATAATTCCTATGTATTTCCACCATGTATGATAATACAATAGTGTGGGGTTTTTATCTAAGACTTTCCCCAAATTATTTTCATGTGTATTGTGCCATTGATTCTTCTTCTTCTGGTTATATTATTCAGCTCGATCTTTAAACTTCTGCAAATTGATAGTAGAAGTAGGTTATAGTATTTGGTTTTTATTTATATTGCATTATCGGATTAACCTATCACAAATTTTCTACATCTGTTAGAAGCTGCAAGTGATCATAAAAATGGTGGGACGTGATCCATTTCTTATATCAATGTTATTTTGTATGTGTCTAAAAAAAATTTCACTTGTAGTGATTGCATGGACAGATTAAATAAATTTTGAAACGTATTCATTTTCCATAATTTTATGTCAAAGAAACTCATTTCATCAATCAATATATATAAAATATGCCTTATTCCTTCCTAGAATATTGTTTTATATTTCCCCTATAGTGGTTTCATATCTTTAATTGGAACTTTCATAGCTAACTATATATATTTTTTTCATTTACATTAAAATTAGTTATTCTTATTGGGGTAAGTATAAGAAATTGATTTTATCCATCGGCTAATGAATTAGGAAGAGCATGAGAAATACAATGGATAAGGAAATGCCTTCTAGTGCATGCATCACCTTCAATAACCACAATAGGAGGTTTAGGACTTTTAGATTCAACTAAATGTCATAAATATCACAAGAACTCATTGATTTTCTACCAAGGAAGATGGAGATGAAAATTTTCTATTGGAAAAGTAAAAGATATCTCCCCTTTATTGGGAATTCCTTATAAAATAAATAGTCTCTTCTAAAAAATCATTTGAAATTGTTGTTTTATCCCAACTAAAGCAATATCAAAGTCCCTTCAAACAAAAATGTGAAGGTCAGAAACATTAACAATATTTGTAGGAACTAAGGGAGAGAAAATATACCATTCCTGAAAATTATATTCAATATTCATTTCATGATCACATGAATCTCCATCTTATTCCTCTTCAACATTATCAAGAATTGATGGATTTTGATCAACATGCCATGGTCAATATTATAAATATCACTAATTTTCGATAATTATTTCACTTGAAAGGCCAATATCTAATGATGTTACAAAATGGCTTGTATAAATCATTTCCACCCAACAAAACGTTTCAAACTCGCCAGAAGCCTCACTGGGAATAGAATAAAACCATGGTCAAACTTGAACAATGGCATGGACATCTTTAGGATTCAATGGCTCTTGCTTACGTTTGGTATTAAAAGTCCATGATCTTGTTGTTTCTAACATAGATAGATTTTCAAGGAAAAAATGTCCCTTTTGATCTAGTTGAACAAAACTATTATGATTTGAATATTGTAGGCTCTCCTTCAAGATTTTCTTGAAAGCATTTCTTCCAACATTTAAGTAAAAAAAATTGACTACTTTGTAGTTGCTAGAACCTCCCTCCAAAATTTTTCCTACTCTTGGATTTTGGAGCCTTCTTTTGACCATAAGAACTTCTGTTTAAACTGAAATCAAGTGTTCTTATTTATTGAGTGCCATAATGACTTATTCATGTTAATCTTGTGTTGTCTTCATTATTCTTCCATGATGAAAATTTGTCCTTGTTTACAAAAAATTTTCAACTTATGGAGACAAGCAAAACACTTCTTGAACATAAGATAAGTCTTGCCTTGATCAACACTCATTGTATGTCTTGTTGTTTGAAACTGTGCAATCCTCTATCATAGTAAATTTCGTAATCCTCTGCCATAGTGAACTACACAAACCCTTGTCGTAGTGAACTATGCAATCAATTGAGATAGGAAACTGTGCAATCATCATGTGAGAGGAAATTTCACAGACCACTAAAAAAATGAGTTGTGCAATCACTTATCTCAGTGAATTGTGCACACACTTTAGCTGGGGAACTATGTAGTTCCCATAATCAATCAACTATGCACTCCTAGAAAATAGGAAGTGAAAAATTATATGAAGTTGTGTGGCACAAGTTTCTATTTCTTATCTTCTAACATGTGTCAGTTATCGAACCATCGCTCCTAGATTTTAGGCATGCATGTGAGAAACCCTAACCATAATATTATGAGTTCTAATATATATAAGAAAGGATCATAGAGCTCATTCTCAAAATTTCCATTGGATCTCTAGCCATCCTCATGAGCACAAGGAGCTTTGGATTCCAGTTGCATCACTTTTCCACATAAGTTTCTCACATGTAGCATTTTGCATCTTTTTCTTTTGTTTTTGTTACTTTTGTATTTGAAAGTGTCATTTTTCCTTCTTACTCCTGTAACAAGTGGATTTTTTTCTATTATTGACTTCTACAAGCATCATTTTAGTCATTTCAACTTCTTTTCAAGTGTCGCATCACATTCCTTGTCTTTTCGCCTACTAATAGTTATTATTGTTGGTTGTATTTATGCATGCACATCCTTCTCTTTTCAATATCTTGTTTCCTTGATGTTAGTAACTAGTATGAATGATTCTTAGGTTGATCCATGTCCTTCCCCTCTTCATTCATAGAGATAGAGTCTACCCTTCTGCTAGATAGGATTATGCAATCCTTGAGCATTTTTTCTCCTCAACTATGCATTGCGCAATTCCTTCTAGAATATGCCCCTTCCTGCTAATTTAAACTATGCACTACATAATAATTGGCATCCCCAATTGCGCATTGTGTAATCAGAAGTAGCGGTGAGGCCTCCTTGCGAGCTGCAACTACACACTACATAGTCCAAGTGTCTCGCTGAGTAGAAATTCTGCATTGCACAAATCCAGTCATCACTCCTACTCTGCTACAAAACGAAACTATGCAATATTCCTTTAGAAGCTGCAAATTGCACATTTTGAGTGTTCAATCTGTCCCTTTTGTGCCTAGTATTGTGCAATCCCTTCCCTTAGTGACTTATTTCTTCTTGTAAGTTGATTGTTTAGCTGATCTCTTGCAGAACTAACTCGTATCACCATGGTTGCATCCATTATATTAGGTACTAGAGTTATGCAACATATTAATCTTTCATCATCAGACAACACCATGCCTCTGAAGAAAGGATTGTCAAAGGAGGTCACAAAGAGAAGTAATCAAGATTCCATTGACAATAGCCTTACATGAGTTCCTATCTTGTTGGACACCTAATTATTTATTCAAAAATACTCTACTATCACATGGATCACTTCTAAAGATTTATTTAATTCAAATGATTTCATAGAAGAGATAAAAGATAGGTAAGCCTATAAGAACATCAAGAAATCAGGTTTCTACAATGTTGCCTCCATGTATCCTATGTTACCATGTGTTGATTTCATCAAGTGGATAATGCAAGGTATGGGTACCAAAAACATTGTGTTAAGTAGTGTTAGTTGGAGGCAGCTTGCCTCTTACTAGCCACATGAAATTATCTTATATTATAACTTTCCCAAGCTTGAAAAACACTTGGATTCTCAATTATATGCACCTTGGAGTTATCTAAATACCAAAGAAGGGATCAAGTCATGATGGTGAGAATTAGCAAGGTTTCACTAGAAACCTAATAATACTTACAAGACCAAGCCTCTTAGAACAGTTTATTGGTACTTCATGGCCATGTGTTTTAGGACCTATGGATGAAGGAATACCAAATATTTTCCTGAAGGATGGATATACATGTCATATCCGAGTGTTACAAAAGGAAGGGTATTCAATTGGTCACATTTATTATCCTAGCAATTGTAAATCAATTTGAATAAAGAAAAAAATCCACCTCAAGGCGAAAAACCATAGTTTTGCATGTTTTCCTACTTACTGGATGAAACATGTTCTCTTCATGAATTCTTAGGTCTATGTTGGAAGTGGAACCCTAGTAAGCTTCATATCCACATGTATTGAGAATTGTTGTTGGAGTACAATTATAGACCAGCGTATGATAAATTTTCTAAACATTTCTTCATGGTTTTGTATTAGATGATATTTGAGGAAGAAACTCCTTGCATGTCCAATGAGAGTATCAAGACAGTGGAAAAATTAGAAGATTGGTTTGCCTCACATGATCAAACATACCTCAGAGTATTCGATTGTCAGAGTCCTCCATATATTTTGATGATTTATATGATGGATAAAGTGGTCATGTGGGTGGTTTCTTATCATCTTAACATGCCTATCTCAAGTGCTACAGAGGAAGAATAATGCACCTTGGCCTTACTTTCCTTTGTATGTGTGATCGTATAAGCTCTAGAGATTAAAATTTGTAGAAGCAGAAGATGAACAACTTATCATATTCAAGTTCAATGTTATGATATTTCATAGCTATGATAATGAGGGGAGTGTGTAAAAGACATCATGTTAAGTTTAATTTTTCCCCATGTTATGAGTCGTATAATTGGAAAGGGAAGAGAAGATGATGAATTTCTATAATGCTTCTTGACCACGTGAACTAGGAAAAGAGGCATGCCATTAAAGAAATACATGAGCAAGATGTTGTCGAGGAAGGAGAGAAGTAGGAAGTGCACACTCCAATTAGTATTAAGTACAGGAGGAAAGTTGTGCATAACACAGAAGTAGAGAAAAGCCAAAAATTATAAAATGGTCCTATTATTTTAAGAGCATCCATTGCCGTAGAAAAAAGGAGAAAGCAATTACAGGAATTGAAGAGGAAGTAGCAAGAAGAAGAGAAGAGATAGGAGGATGAAAAAATGAAAGAGGAGGAACATATACAAAAAGAAGATAAGGAAAGCAAAGAAAGAGAAGACATGCAGACATAGGAAGAATTGAGAAAGAAGAAGAGAGAAATAAATAGTTTGAGGAATAACAATAGAGATAATTGATGGAGAAAGAAAATAGGTAAAATAAATATAAGGAATTTGCATGAGAAATTGAGGAGAAGAAACAGGCCCAAGACATGGAGGTTAATTAGGAGGAGGAGAACCAAGAGGTCGACATTATTCCCATTGCAGAACAAGTCACTAGTCAGCCTTCACCTCCTCTTACAGGTAGCCACATACCGTTCAGATTGGAATATCTCCTCTAGATGATGATATCGTCATGGATATTTCCAACTTAAATTTTGATCGGTTAAAGAGAAGAATAATGCAAGAAATGCACAAATATTTTGCTAATGACCTAGTTTATCGTACTTCCATTCATACAAAGAGGATGATTGTGAATAATACTAGGAGGTATCTGAGGATTGTTTTAACAAAAAATCTATCCTTTGCAGGCGCTACAAAAGTGAACACATATTTCTCGATGGAGGAAAACAAATAGTTGACAAAGAATATAGTTTTTTCAATACAACATATTAATCATGTCAAAGCCAGGAATGAAATATTTTCTTCCATTAATTCTCACTTGAAGGATCTACAAACAATGATATATGATGAAATCCAATCATTGGGAGACACCATGAAATAAATTTATGAAGATATGATCACCCTTCACAAGGCACAGTTGCCCTTGAGTCCAATGAAAAATAGATGACGGGAGAATGTGAAATTTTCAAAGATGAATCATGTAGCCATAAATTTGATCCAATAATGGGGAATTAAGTATAGGAATTCACCATGAGAATTGGATAGAAAAACAAGGCAGGAAGTAGAATTGGAAAAGGCTAAGGTTAGAATGTTTATGCAGAGTAACAAGTATCTTGGTACTTATGTGTCCAACATTATAACGGCATATGCAATATTGTATAATGGTTTGGACTCCTTGGTCAAACCACATGAGATTCTTTCTACTGGATCATTTCTAGAAACAAAGGGAAGAAATTTTATTAGGAAGGAAATCCAAGGATACTTGAACAATTTGAAGCAATTCACTACTAAAGAGGATGTGGAGATCACAAGGAAGAACATGCAATTGTATGTAGCCGGACTTGCCAAAGTAAACACTAAGTTGTTCTTATTTTGGAACATTGTTTAAAATGGCTCCAAATATATCTATCCAAATGTTATGGATGTAAGAGTCAATTATAAGCTAAATATTCCATCCAAGCTTCAAGACATATCTGCATAGTATAAATATCGATACTAATATGTTACAATAGAGCTTCAAGTGGAAGTTGTCGAGATAGAGTTTACTCAAACTTAGGCATAATGTATACATTTTTGTCTTATTAGGCTTTAGCCACATTTTTTTCCTATGTGTAGAGTTTTGTCTTATTGTATTTAGATAATAATAAAATTGTAAATGTAAGTGCAGGTCCAAGAGTCAAATGTGGAATATGAAGAGTCATTAGTTAGCATAAAGACAAATAAGTCCAAGAGTCATGAGGGAAGCTCAAAGTTCACAATGGGAGATGAAATGTCCTCTCATATGTTATAAATAACCCCTCATAACTCAAGAAAAGGGCTTGGAATGGGAGATTTGTAGCCTTGGATTCTCTAGTATAGCATAGGAGTGGGTATCATTCTTTGGGGAAGAAAGTGGTGGATTCATGTTCCACAATTGGGGTTAGTGTCATACCATTGTACGATATACTTGGAAATTTCACTTAATTATCATAATCTCTCACATCCAACACACTTTCATGCAGATATCATGGATGTCGTAATACTACTCTTTAAAATTTTAAGGTATATGTTATTTCATTTACTCTAATTTTAATGAACTATTTCATTAACTTTACCATGTATCTTGTTGGATATGTGTTGTATGTTATTTCATTTTTATTATTATATTGTGAACTATTTTGCAAGCTAATTAATGATGATTTCATATGGTTGTCCATCTATTTTATGATATTATTATTACTTTCCTTATAGAAGCTCACTCTCTTTTCCCCTTTGTGTGAAAGAACCTCTTATGCGTTACAACTAATATTTCACAAAATTTACGTACTTTTTGTCACCAAAGTTATGTGTATATCTTCTTATGTGTTTATTGCAACCAGATCATCGTTATGGCAACATGTCATACATGGAAAATTTTAGGGGCGAATGTTCGCCCTTAGGCAAAATTAAAGGGTTTTAAATTTTTAGTGGGCGAATATTTTGTATCATAGTACATTTTTACAAATCGCCTCAAATAGCCCACCTTCTTTTAAGGAGAGGGTAAAAATGGTAAATTTAGCCCTTGAAAATAGGAGTTACAACCTTCCATTTGCCCTAATTTTCAAGAATAGGTTTTATTTAAGTGAATCCTATGGGCCAAATACCATATTTATAAAAGAGGTATGGTATATTAATAAAAATATAAATAAATGAGAGGTATGGTAAATAAATAAAACATTTTTTATATTTACTCCATAAGTCACCTTATATACATGTAAGGGTGTAAACAAATATAAATATAAATAAATTGGAGGTATGGTAAATAAATAAAACCTCTTTTTATACTTACTCAAAAGGCATGGTAAACAAATATAAATATAAATAAACTAGACGTATGGTAAATAAATAAAACCTCTTTTTATATTTAGTCCATAACCATCTTTCTATTTATGAAGGCTCAAAAAAGAGGTTTTTTTTAAGTGAATCCTATGGGCCAAATACCATATTTGTAAAAGAGGTATGGTAAATTAATAAAAATATAACTAAACAAGAGGCATGGTAAAGAAATAGAACATTTTTTTATATTTACTCCATAAGTCACCTTATATTTACGAACACTCAAAAAATGTTTTATATTTAGGTGAAACCTATGGGAAAAATACTATGGGCTAAATACCATGGGCTAGATTATTATTAATACCATGCAAAAAAACATTATTAACCCTAATATTAGTATTAATAAAAATAAAAATGGCACATGGTATTGACCCATGGTATTCACGTGGAATGTAGCCTATTTAAATGGGGGAATTAATCCAGGATAGATCCATCTTTACTTTGGATCTACTAAGGCCCTAGAGGTATCAAATATCGTGATATGGAAACTATCATAGAGTGAAAAAATATTTGATCGTCTCGGGGCTTGGTGGATCAAGAGTAAAAATGGATGTTGTAATTTAATGTATGTCAAACATTTTAACTTGGTTAAAATAAAAAAAATAAAAAAAAAAATCATTTATTAATTTTATTAGCTTTTATAAATTAATAATAGTAATTTTTAAGCTCCAGGTTTATGATAACCCATGGTATTGACCCATGGTAATACCATGGTATTCATGTGATCATAGACTATTTAAAGGGGAAATTCTATCATCTTAGATCCATCTTAATTCTGGGTCTACCAAGTGCTTAGAGGGATAAATAGATTTCATTCCCCTAAGAGTGGTAGATGTGGAGTTAATATGGATATAGATTGGTTTTTATGAATTACTAATAGTAATTTTTAAGCTTGAGGTTTATGATAACCCATGGTAATACCATGGTATTGATGTCAGCATAGACTATTTAAAGGGGAAATTCTATCATCTTAGATCCATCTTAATTCTGGGTCTACCAAGTGCTTAGAAGGATAAATAGATTTCATCCCCCTAAGAGTGTTAGTTGTGGATTTAAGATGGATATAGGTTGGTTTTTATGATAATGAAGATATTAAATAGACTTAGGAAATTATATTGTAAAAGCGTCTTAAGGTGAATGGTTAAAGCTACATTTAGTCACTTCACCAAATTTAGTAAAAAATACTAATATCTCCATTAATATTGGTTTTTAACTTTTTCTCATTTAACAAAAAAATTCAAAACAATGAAACCTTATCACTCTTTCTGCATCACCCTTGCAGAAGATTTCTCACCATTTTTCAAACATTCTCAATATGATATCTTCATGAAAAAGTTTAGGTACTGATGTTGGATTAGTTGTTTGAAAAATAAGTTGGTTTGTACAACCTTTGATCTTTGTGCTAGTCTTAGTTTGTCCTAATGATCTGTAGGGGTTGGAGCCACTGCACCATATTTTCCTAAAAGGTGGAGATTGTTCACCAGAAAGGAAATTAATCTACATGTTACAACGCTATTAAAAAATGTGAGACCTATGAGGGTAGTGAATTATGCTAATAATAAATTTAGATTGGGAGAGACATAATTAAATTTTATTATTTAATTGAAAATTTCAAATTAAAATAATAATAAATCTACATTTATATTTTCATATATTGATTGAAAGGATTTTCACAATGGTCACTTCTTTTAATTAGATCCTCTTCAAGCCTTTGGGATACCTAATACTTTCTTAGATAATATAGTTGGGGCTTGCTACTTGTTGGCTTGTTGGGGTAAACAAACTTGATGTGTATTTTTTTATCTGCAAGTTGGAGTCTATGGAATAAGAAATAAATTTGATAACTTGAAAAAGTGATAGCTTGACAAAAGTTGTAGAGAAAATATTAATCTCTCCTACCTTGATAGAACTTGTCAATATCAGCACCTACAAGAACTTTGTTGTGGAATATTATAAAAAATAATAGAAGGATATGAAATAGTGCATTGTAAGAACCTTGACAAACACGACCACTGAAACTTTGAACATTGTTTGTAGGAAGGGAAAATTATGTTTCTTTTTCCAAACATGTATGTTAGTATATTACAGTTTAATGAATATGATTTCTTATTATCATATATGGTTTCATACTTTAACAAAACATTCGCCAAGACTTCACAACGTTTTATTATTCAGTAAAAGATTTGCCAAGATCTTACAAGATTTTATAATTGAGTGAAAAATTCGCCATCACTGTACAAGATAATATAATCTAGTGAGATATTCGCCAAAAAAATTATATATACATATTATATTATTGATAAAATCACCTCCCATTTTTCCTATGTATCATGGGGATTAGCCCATTTATTATACATATAAATTTAGGGTGGTTCTTAAAATTTTCCCTGATGTCATATTTCCGGTTGGCTTTCCTACACCAAACAATGTGGGGTCTAATTGGGACTTCACATCAAGGAGATTTTCCTTCCTTGTTGTTCGCATCCAACACCATCAACAAGATTTTTGCGTTAGAGGGAGTGCTAGATAAAAAATTGAGCCCGTGAAGTCCAGTTTGAATCTTTCATATTGAATGGATTCTTCCCATATCTTGACCCCAAGATGTTTTATAGAGTTGCAAATCTAAAATTTCTGGTTTAGATAATCCATAACTTGTATATTCTAAAGTTTAATGGTGAGGGTTAAACAACCATTCTTGAGCACACCCTCCGCTTTCTTGAATTTTATGATTCGTTTAAGGTTAATTGTGAGGATGTTTCTTGAAGGTTATTCATTCTCACTCTTAAAGGTTGTGTAAAACAATGGTGTTATACATTTCATCGAGCTTCACGAAGCCTTTGATAGGTATGATTTTGAAAGAGTATATAATAAAATTATTCACCTTAAAGTGAAATTTAATGAATCTTTGAAAGAGTTTCTCAATCGATTTATTAACATTTTTTTATGACTTCTCTGAGGAAGAAATAGATTGGGATTTTACGAAGGAAAGGTTTTAATATATAGTGCAAATTTATTTGAATCCTATTCAATCTAAATCCCTTATAAGTCTACCAACTTTTCTTGGTCATGGATCACTTAAAGTTTCAAAGGAAGAATTAAACACTTCCCGTGACTCTTCATTTTCATTATCAAATTAAGTATCCGCATGTAATGATGTTATGGTTGGAAAAATTGAATATCATATTGTTGATTCAATTCCATGTCCACCTTCCCCTCATAATAAAGATGTGAATTCGGGTTCAAATCCCAAATATAATTTGATTAATGATATTTCTTCTTCAATATACATCTCCTACTCTCCATCGACTACTCTCTTTGATCCTATTTACCTTGATTCACCAGATCGACCTATTATATCATCCCATTTTGAATTTCATGTTGACGAGGTTCAAAATGATGTTGTTGAAGAAAAAAAGATTTGTGATATCATTTATGATGGTTATGTGTGGGCCTCAAATTATGAACAAGAATCAATCATTGTAGATAATATTCCACTAGGTATTTCTTTTTTTTCTTCACCATTGCCTCACTTTCCTGACTTGTTGAATGAACTTGTTACACCATTTCTCCTTCTCAATGAATCTGGTATTAATAGTATTAATATTAATTGTAGTCAAGAATGGTGGAATATTGATTTTCAATTGAAATAATAAAGGATAGAAGCCATTTTTCATGATCTATCTCATTCGACATATTTAGCATGTGAAAAAACGAAGTTTAAAACTCCTTGTATTAGAGGAGATCCTTATTTTTATTCATCCAATCAATGAAGAGTCCCTGGCTGGAATATGAAATATGCTTTGGTTAGTGGCATATTGAACGTATTCATTGATACATCTAGTGATGATTTTGCACCTTCATTTGTTGATATTACTAAGCTATAGTGTTTGATGATTCACCATTTGATAGTTTGAAAAATTTCCAAGAAGTTGAGGCACTTCAACCTTTGTTAATGCTTATGTCTAGATCTTGTGATCTTGGTAAGATTTTTGAACATGATCAGATTGATCTTTCCTCATTAGAAAACCTTCATGAATTGATTGAACATGTTGAAAATGAATGTATTTTTTTGTTTCAATATTATTCACCTTTTTATCATGATTCAATCGTCGAATGTTTAGAATAGTCTTGGTGAGCCCATTTGCTAGTAACAAGCTTCGATTATTCTTAATGTTTTCCAAGATTGAAAGTTTGAATGAAAGAACTTATGTGAGAATTTGTTAATATGTGTATGACCATCAAGACACAATGACATATTGTTTAGCACGAGATTTCTTATCATACTCTTCTTCTAATGTTTTTGGCCTTCGAGATCTTGACCATATTTTATTGGTCCAACTTTATCTTTATTCACTTTTCTTGATGACCTTTCTTATCATTCATACGCTTTCCTGTATAGGTCAGGAGATGCTTTGGTGGTTGCATTGGAAATTTTATTACGTGAGCCTGACCTCTCCATTGTTAATTGAGAAGTACGTTTAATTTAGTCTTTTTCTTGTTTGTTTGCTTTTTGTTTCTTTCATTTTATTTTCCATTTTGTGTCATTATTTTGAGTTTTCTTGTAATAAGCCTTATGTGAAAGTTGTGTGGTTTGGTTCCGAACAAGCATTGGAAAGTTCAAGAGGACATTGGGTAATTATTAACACTTGGTTAACTATTAATCCCCCTTCTTTTCATGGGCCTTGCATCTTTTAGTCCATGATTCTTAGATGGAAAATATGTTTCTTTCTCAAAGAAAACCTTAGAAGTTATACGTTGCTCATATCATTAATATGATCTTCTCCCTTAAGTCAATTTTTTTATATTTGACTAGTTTTAACATGTTAACTCAGTCAAGTAGATAATATAAAGGAGTAAACCTAAGCAAAATGACTTACTTCAAAGGAATATGTTTAAGAGTCTCTATAAAACAAGGAACAACCTCTCTTGCTCTCAATAATTTAGGATCCCTCTTCTACACTTGGCGATACAAATAGAACTAAAATTAAAATAAGCATTAATTTATAAAACAAACAACAAGTAAAAGAAGATAATGTATTCCTGCATAGAGAGGTGGAGGAGGAAACTTTGTTGGGGTATTGAACAAGCTCACTGGCAGCAGAGTAATGCTTGTGATTCCTTGAAGTGGCTCCGTCAGGGTATTGAACAAGCCTGCTAGTAGCAGAGCATTGCCAAAGATGATATTAATACTCTGAAATCATAGCCTCATGTTCTTATATACTCCAAACCCCTTATAAAAATAATTGACTTTTGACTTGCTTATGAAAGTGTTTGGTTGGTGCAAGGAATAAAAGAAACTATATATTTAATCAAGCTAAGGAAACAATGGTGATCAATAATATGAAACAATACTTCTTGAAAATATAGACTTGGTATGTAAAGTTAGACCCATATAGAGAAGTTGTTTGACTTCTAAGGGAGTTGGTTCAAACATGTTCACAGATGGTAAAAAGACCCATAAACTGATCAAGTGTCATGGCCACAAATTGACATGTAACAATTTATGCTACTTTAGATTTTGAGGTAGAACATATGGATGTGAAGACAACATTCGTACATGGGGATATGGAATAAAATATCTACATGAAGCATCCAAAAGGCTTTGTCATGAAGGGTAAGAAGGAGTTGGTATCTAGGCTAAAAATATCTTTTATGGGTTGAGGTAATCACCACGGACGTGGTATCAAAAATTTGATACATATATATAGGGAATTTGCTTCAAAACGAGTAAAAAAAATCACAGTGTGTATTTCAAATTAGTTGGCGCTCATGTTTTTTTATTTGGTCTTGTATGTGGATGATATGTTGCTGATTGAGAATGACGAGGAAATCATCTAGGAAGTGAAGACCTACTTTTCCTCTAAACTTGACATGAGCGATCCTAGTGCTACAAATTTTATCTTGGACATGGAAATTAAAAGAGGTAAGGAAAATAACAAACTTTGTTGAAGTCAGAGCAAGTGTGTTGAAATAATATTGCAGAGATTAAATATGTAAGAGGGTAAACTAGTGAAGGTCCCTATTCTTATAAGTGTAAAGTTATTTGCAGATCAGTGTCCCAAGGCACAAGAAGAGGAAGAGGACATGTCCCACATTCTATACGCTAGAGTGGTTGGAAGTTTGATGTATAAAAAGGTCCGTAATATATTGAATAACTAACATAAAGTGGGAGTATTGAGAAAATATATGTCAAAACTAGGAAGGGGTCTTTGGACAACAATGAAGAAGGTTTTCAGGTATTTGTGTGGCACTACTGGATGTGGATTGTGCTACCAAGGAAGACTAGGATTGGATAGAGTGTTTTCCATTCATGGCTTTATTGATGGAGATTGGGCTAGAGATATGGATCGTATTGTATCTACAAGTTGGTATGTGTTTAACCTATATGGAAAAGCAATTCATTGGATGATCAGGAGACAATATGTAGTGGTACTTTCAACTACAAAATTTTAATACATGACAACCACTCATGTAAGCAAGGATGAAGTTGGGTTATTGAGATTGTTCAAGTATGGGGATGGTACAACAAGATATAAGGATAGATTGTGACAACCAAAGTGCAATTTTCTTTGCAAGGAACCTTGCTTATCATTCAAAGACAAAGCATATTAATGTTTAGTAACCCTTTTTGAGGGATATGATTTAAGACAAGAATGTGTTATAGTTAAAGGTGTTCTCTTTGTGGAATTTTGCAGATGAATTATGTAAATATATGAGTATTGAAAAGTTCTCTTGGTGTAAAGGAACAATGGGAATCACTGCCTTGAATTGTTGATTGTGTACTCCTGTGGCCCCCTATATGTAATTAAAACAAGATGTTAGAGAATGTTGGTTATGTGTTATATTATTTGCATGAATTATATGCACCTTGAATAAAAGGGGGGGATGCCATCCCACCTTGTTCATGGGGTATGCAAGGTGATGATATCCCCCTTGCATGGGGTTTGGGGCAACACCCATTTTTTTGGAAATTATTTGTATTCGGTTTTTGACGTTTTTTGGCCCTTGGTTTTGCTAAAAGTGGTTTTGTGGTGCGTGATGGTTTTTCCAATGGTTTTGTATTAAGGAACTACGGTGGGATTGGTGGCTCATGTATGTCATAAGGATATATATTATATTGTAATACTCTATAAAACTTATATAATGAAAAAAAGCTTCTTGGTTTTCCTATGTTTGGGTTTCCAAGATAAAATCTCTGTGTAAATTTGTGTGTTTGCCATCGTACCATTTTTGTTTTATTAAGAACTTCTTTGTAATTATTAATTGTATAAGGTTGACTAGCTACATTATTTTCCAGTTGAATCTTAGAATGGTGATCATTTTCAATATATTTTAGACATGGATTTGTCCTGGATGTTGGGTTGTAGATACAACCCCTAAAATATCTCCTTGCATTTTGAATGTTTATGTGGAAAGAAGCATTCACACATATTTACTATCACTCAAATAAAACTAATAATATATATTCCTTGGAATAGATTAAGTGAATATAAATATTTAATTTACATGTCAATTGGTTGAAAAATGCATTTAAAAAAATTCAATAGTTTTTATTTGTTTGTTTTATTTTATTTCTATTTTGTTTTTCAACTATTTCTTTTATTCTTTTTAGTTTTAATCTTTTTTTTTTCTTTCTATCATTATTCTTGTTTTATGTTTTTATTTATTTTTATTAATTATTATTTTGATTTTTATATTTTTGTGGATTGTTTTTGTTATTTTTTTCATATTTCTACTATCTATATTTTATTTTATTATTGGTTTTTCCTTTTTATCATTATTTTTGTTCTATGTTTTTATTTTTTATTTTATTTTATTAATTATTATTTTGCTTTTTATATTTTTGCAATTTTTTTTGTTTTTTTTTTCATATTATTATTATCTACATTTTATTTTATTATTTATTACTTTGAGTTTTGATTTTATTATTTTCTTGTTTAATTTTATTTTATCATTTTGATTTTTTATAATTTTATTATTTTTTGGCTTCTTCGTTTTTTTTTTGTTTTTCTTTATTTTAATTTTACTTTTATTTTAAAAACCAATTTTTTTTTATTAACCCCATTTTTTTTATTTCCCTTATTGATATGCTTTCATTTTCTTTTTTCCTTCTCTAAACGAGGTTGTAACTACGTTGATTTTTTTTGTAAGATTAGAAATACCTTTCATTCATTCATCTATAAATAGGCAGGTTATAAATATGTAAGTCATTCGGTGGCCTCAACCTTCCCAGTGGGAAACCAAGTCTGTTGACTACTAAATCACATTATAAGCCATTGAAAACAAAAATAGTTTGAGTCAATTTACCCAATCCTTATAAGGTTGATAGTCTGGAACCAACTAGTAAGAATAACACTGAAAAATATAAATGCTATCTGACATATACAACCAAAATTAACAGGCATAACTTCGACCAAATAATCATCTAACTATTCCATCGGAGCAGGATCTTTAGCACCTGATCCTAGCAATTCAGATTGCAGAAGACATGGAATATGCCCCTTGATGCAGCCCAAGCGAGCATTCTGATTCTAGAATTGAAGTTGAATAAGTTGGAGCTCGTTTTGGATGTCTTGGAGGCTTGACTCGGCCTCACTTTACATTTTTGTGTTGGTGGCCGCAGCCATTGCTTTGGCCATTTTGTATTTCATTAACCAATAGAGATGAACGAGACTGTCTAAACAAGGTGAGACGACAGTGAGTATACCTAGGGTCCATGATTATCTCCCCTCAATCTTTGGCTGGCAGTTACAGCTTAGCTTCCAAATTCAACTCTCCCTCCAAGGTCATGATTAATTGTTTCACCTTTTCTGGGGTCCCTTCACAGTATGCCAAAACCGTGGCTTGAAGAATCTTAGATTTCGTTTTCTGACCTCTTTGCTACTTAGTACTCTATCTCATAGTCCTTCATCACAAAGTCCCATAAGAAAACGAACCAGTTTCCTTTCCTTTTCCCTCCTGGTGTCTGCGGTCCCTTTCACCTCGACCCAAGGCTCCACTGCAAGGCTGAGACTTCACCATATATACCAAGGTTGAGCCCCCTTTCTTCACACTTCTTCAACCTTTCCTCACTCATAAACCATCCCAGCATACAGAGGCCAGAAGTGGACACAGCGTAGGCAGACCGAGAATATGATTTATACAAAGAACCATCCGAAAGACAAGCATTAATTTAACATTTGACCAGAAAAACAAATGAATCACTTGATAACACTACGTCCCTTCAGACCACCACCCGAGACAAAAATCATGCATAAAAAATGACCCTCCGAGAGTGGGAGGTACTGCCAGCATAAAAACGGTGGCCCCCATGCACCCCTAACCCCCGAGTCCATAGACTTGGCCCTAATCTTTTACTAGAACCCTTACTCTCCACAGGGCTTGTGCAGAAAATTCAAGCTTAAAATAGGGAACCCAATTATCAACATACAAAGGAAACATCATGAGAAAAAATTGAAAACCAGTAAACATGCACATGCGAGAAAGGATGTTGCCAAAAAATATAGAATCGACATTACATAGTTAAGAAGGTCAATATTGCCAGTCACAGAAACTGTTAATTTAACTAGTGTTTCCTTTCCTCTCTAGAGACAAGGCTTATCACGAGCAACAACCCCCAACATAGGATACAGAGATAACATTATAACATACCAGACTATATACGCCATCCTCGAATTGAGACATGTAGTAGCTGGATATACCTCTCGTGTGTGCTCCCGACGCTATGAACTTGCAAACATCAAACTTGAGCTCCCTAAGAAGCTGACGACCTAAGTTTACATGCCAGACATATGGTCTTAAATCCGTAACTACATTGACTTTAAACATGGCCTTAACTCTGTAACTACGTTGACTTTAAACACGATGGAGTTTCATGAATTGCTTATTCTAGGCAGAGAAGACAAAACACGATGGAGTTTTATCAAAAATACTTTCCTTGCCTTACTAAACATTTCATAAGAACTGGGGTTCCAAGCCTTTCTCCTTTGGATGAAAATATTGATTTCAGAAACAAAACTGTTAGTGGAAGGGAGACTTTGTATTATGCAGCAAATGGGTTGAAAGTGGAATCTAGCCCATGGGATTCAGAGGAGGGTGATTCGCAGGAAACTCAAGATCAAGAATGCACTACTACATAATGGGGGGTTTTAAGACAATATTTGAGACATTTTTTGGGTATATTGTCTTAACTTGAGACAAAAAAAAGCTTGTGTGTTGTCTTAAATATTGTCTTTAAGCAGGTGTCTCAAAAATTATTGTCTTAAACATTATTGTCTTAAACATTAATGTCTTAAAAGATTATTGTCTTAAAAAATCATCCCTATAAAGACAATAAATAACACAATAATTATTGTCTCTCTTGAGACGATTTTATTTTTGTCTCTCTAGAGACAATATCAAACAATGAATCGAGAAATATCTCAGCATTGAGATAAATCAATATAAAAAGCATTTAATTAAAAATAAACTACAAAATCATTGATTAATTCATGTTAGAAACAGTGGAATCAAACCACCAACCTCCTTCTTGTAAGGCAGGCGCTCTTCCATTGAGCTAGCACACTTTAAAAAATTATATGAAGAGTTATGGCAATCCTGAAAACTACATTTATAGCCATTGTTTCCTCATTCATATTAATATGTCCCTTCTTAAGCTCTTGATTCTTAATATTGTGGAATTTTCCCTTCGGAAACTCCATATAGGGGGATTGCAAGGATTTGTTAGTGCGTGGAATAAGGAATGAATAGGAATGGAATGAACAGGAATAGAATGTGTGCTACATAATAGAATGAGAATGGCATGTGTGTTGTCAAATAGAGGGAATTGACAGGAAATCTGTGCTATAGAATAGGTTAGGGGCCTAGCTACGTTTAAGTCAATTCTTTCAAAGGGTGTTGGTCGAGCTCATGAACTGCTTCACCATTCACGTCATCTTGAGCATCGCGGCATATTAACGTGAGGAATGATTGGTCACATCTAAAACCTATTCATGAGCATAAAAGAGTCAATTATTTTCGGATATAAGAGGTAAAGAAATGAACACAGACTAAGGAAGGAAGATCATATTTAGTGAAGTAAAGAGGATACTCTAAGGAAGGATAGTTACCGAAGGAAGGGTTGTACGAGGAAAGTTGTTGTACCAAGAAATATGACTTGCCTTATGACTTGCTATATAAAATGGCAGGAAGGCACAACCACACCTCCATTCTATAAGTTGATACACTTTAGTGGCCTTAATCAACAGTGCCTATAGGATATGCCTATAGTAGGTGCCTTTAGTATGTTCCTATCACATCCTCTACCTGGTATGTTAATCCTTCTCTCCCTTCTGCGACCTCATCTTCATATACAATTTTTAGTTCATGGCAACTACTTTATAGGGGGAACGAGCCTCTAAACAAGAAATGATTGGATATAGCAAAAAAAATTGTATATTAGTTAGCTGGAATATGGTTGTAATACCTATAGTTGTACCAGTACTAGTAACTATAGCTCTCCTTGTACCAATAACTAAGTGTATGTTTGGTTGATTGTGTGAGGTAGGTAGGGAGAATATCTATTGGTATTAGGTCTAGTGAGATGGATAAGGGGGTATGGGGTTAACTAGCTTGGATGTATGGCTTGTATGGTTCATTGAAATCAGTTCAGGTAGGGAGGTAAGGTGGCTTGAGTTAGGTCATTACTAGCTTGACTTGACCAACTGTATAGTCCATATGTGTATACTTTGGTCTATTTGGTTGGCTAAAGGTTCCACATGCTAGTGTTTCACGAGGTAACCAACGCAATAGTGGCATGAGTGATGTGTACCAATGATAATCCCGTAACTACTTGCTTGATCATATGGGATCACTTACTTGTTTTAAGGAGTCGATGTATAGGTTGGATGGGATGGATGGACTAGCTGGGGTGGATGGGGGATGGTACGGTTGGTCTGGTTAGGATGGCTATAGAGGATGGTTGGCTGAATGGTTGGCTGGATGGATTACTTTATTGGCTGGATGGCTTACATAAAATTCTCACCATAAGGTACATGATAGAGAAATCAATAGTATGATATGAAGCATGGAGAAGCAAATCCATGGCTAATATGAGCTCAATATCAGAGTAACTTTTAAGACAAGGAGTAGGATTATAACTACGCAAAAAAACAACAAGAGTATGTAAAATGATTTATTAAAAACATAACTGTAAGACTTAGCATACAAGTAGGTCCCGAGAAAGGTGCATGGGTTTTTGGTTTTTGGGTGTTGCAAGCCCATGCTTCCTTAAAATAGATGCTTGATGTGATGCTGCAAGAAATTCAGCAGCCACGCATACAAGCAATAGAAAAATTTTATTATAATTATACCGAGACAATGGAGATGCTGACAAAGAGAGGCCAGATCTTTAAATGTCAAGGAGCATTGCTACTTGATACTCACCAAGCAGGTCTCACCCAAAATGTCATCTCTTCAGTATGTAGTGAGGAGGGGCTTGTAAGGTCCCTTAAAACAACGGAGCTACCTAAAGTAAATGCTACAGTTTCTTTTATTTGCAAACAATGAGGACATTTGCTACTCATCCGACAAGCCATCCCAAATGTCAGATATTTTTAGTATCGATAGCGAGCAAGCTTGTAAGGTTTCTCAACAGGCACATTGATATACTCTACCTAATCAGGAGAAAGCTTTGTTATCTTGGCACCCAACTTGGGCAAGTGCAGAGCAGCCACCTTCTCATATAGATGCTGAGGCAACATATAGACCCTCTTCTCATAATTCCCTCATTTCTTCTCATTCCAGAGCTCTAACTGAGCAATGACTTGCAACAAAAGGTAGAGATTATGCACCATTTATGGAACATACACCTATGTAGCAATGTATCATATGCAACAATATAATCAATGGATTAATATGTCTAAGCAATCTAGTATGTACAAGCAATGGTTGTAGGGAATTAGAAATATTTACCTGGTTTGTAAAGGAACAAGACATGAAAAAACCTGGGTGGCCAATTGAACAACCCAAGTTCATTAGACATCCCTTTGCAAGACAATGATGCCACTGTTGGTGTCATGTAACACCCACCTATCAGTTTGAGGCTTGATGGTAGTCTTCTTAACACTGAAGAAAGTTTCAAGTCTTGCATATCAGTCTTGTTGTCAAAGTGACTGATGTTACAAACGATGACATTTTTCTTCATTTTCCTCACATTATCTACAATGATGATGTCCTTGTTTCTAGTGGTTGTCACAAAGATATCAGCAGTGCTAACTACATCCTTAAGGGTGACAACGGGAAGGCCTTCCATAAGTGCTTGCAGGGCACAGATAGGATCAATATTTATAACAATGACCCTATCTCTAGAAACTTTCAAGGTTGCAGCACAACCGTTGCCAACATCTCCAAACCCACAAACAACAACAACCTTACCAGCAATCATGACATATGTGGCTCTCATAAGACCATTCGTGAGAGAGTGCCTACATCCATACAAGTTGTCAAACTGCAAAAGGAGAAAGAGAATCAGAATCAATAGAAACTACATCTCGAATAGAAAAATTTTGAAGAAAAAAAAGATCTGAGAAATCTGGTCCTGGATCTATATTTTTACAATAATTCAAAACTTTAATACAAGTCCAATCAGCTTTCAAAACCTTAGATAATATTAACACATCATATCCAGATAATTGAATATATGTAAAGGTCCTTGATTTTAAATACGAGGATGCTTCTACACCCACCGTGAACTCACATTGATTTAGCACCCTGAAAATTGATTTTTTTAATGTAGTGGAAACTAGTGAATCCTAAAATGTAATTCAATGCAAGCTAACTATACCAAAATCATCATGATGTGATCTCAATGATACCGAAGAATCAAGGCAACTAACAGGAGCAATGCAACTCATAACATCATGAATGAGACCAAAATGCCCCGAAGTCCATATCAAGTCCAACATCAAGAAGTTGGTATCTCATGATTAAGATTAGCATTAAGATTAAGATGCTTCCTAATGCTCTAAACAAATAAAGATAATAATATCAAAACTGATAAATAGAGGTTTTAAATTTACCATATTATGCTATAAATATGTATAACAGTTTGATGATGAGATCCTAACTGCTTTCAAACAAACACAAAACTCATTGTTAGAACCAAAAACACAACAGCTAATCAAGATTCCAAATCTAAAACACCCTGACAAGATCTAAACAACAACAAACCCACCAGAAAAAAGTGAGTTCAAAATGAAATGAAAACAAATTTCAAATCCAAACCACAACACCTAGACAAGATCCTACTTCAAAGCACCCTGACTAGATCTCAAAAATCATGCATCTACCTAAAAAAATCTATTAAGAAACAACAAGCTACAAAGAAATGAGGCAAGAATCATAATCCAAATCATAACATATAAAAGGATCCCATTTCAAAAACTCTAGACGAGATCTCAACATCCCCACCATGCCCAACTGAAAACATCTATTAAAAACAACATAATGTTTATGAAAAAGCGTAGAGAGCATGGCTATGACATTAATTGGTGAAATTCGATACTACTATGACATGCATGACCCACTCCACCATATGTTGCATGAGTTTTAATGTAACGGGGCTAGGTACATGGAATGTGGCTTTCTGGCAAATAGTAATGGATCATACACAAAAACATAATCAAGGGATTGGTATGCCTGAGCAATCTAGTATGTATAAGCAATGGTTGCAACACATTAGAGATATTTACCTGGTTTGTAAAGGAATGAGACATGACGAAAATTGGGTGGCTAGTTGCACAACCCAAGTTCATCAGACGTCCCTCTGCAAGAACAATGATGCCACTATTGGTGTCAGGGAACACCCACCTATCAATCTGAGACTTGATGGTAATCTTCTTAATGCCAAGGAAAGTTTCAAGGCCCGTCATTTGTAATTAAATGGGTACTTACGAGAGTTGATGTCAAGATAGGAGGGTTTCTACTAATGGACATACAAGAAAACAAGCCAGAACGCTTTTAATCTATATTTGAAAAATAGAAAGAAATTTTGCCAGATATCAAAGAATATATAAAACCATAAATGCATGCTTTGCAAACTTAGTTTTCATGTGAGAGATTATAGAAACTTCAAATGTAAGAAGAAAATGTCCAAATAACTATTCTAATTGGACATTCATAATGCAAAATTCAGAGTATCTTACAACGCACTGAGGCACACCAAACCTCTCTAGTCGTGAAATGAAAACATGTTTGACCTACAAAATCAACAGCATATAAATTCTATTAATGTCTATAATGGAGCCCCAAAAATCCTTGTTAATTGTAAGGGAGGTTATTCTTTAATGCAATTCATACATTGTACAAGTAGAAAGATAACACAATACACAAGCAATGAAGAAAAAGGATGAAGCCTAACTAACAAGTGCATTATGATTTTATGGCAGGAGGAACTTGCATGGAAAATTTACTCAACTAAAAACTCAGAAAAAAGAAAGACATGAGCTGATTTGGATATATAATCTCTAAATAAAATTCTAGCTAAACTAGATATGTCCACCACTTCCCATATAAGTTTAGCTTCCATCTTCGTGCAAAATCAATTTCAATAACAACCGGCATGACCTCTAGTAAGTGTGCTTCAGTTTATGTAGGTTGGGTTGTGGTCTAGCAGAAGCTTGATGTGAGTCTACCCCAACTAACCCAGGTTTGATTCTCAGTGTATACATGGTTGGGCATCAACAAAGTGACACATGCCAAGAATTTTGCACCCACTCAGGCCAAAATTTGCATAGTCTAGTAATAAAACATCACAAGAATATTATCAGTTCAGAACTTAGCTTTAGATACAAATAAAACATCACAATAATATTACCACTTCAAACATCACAATAATATTACCCATTCACAGAGTTCTAAATACAAATAAAACATTACAATAATATTACGAGTTCACAAAGCTCTAAATACAAATGAAACATCACCATAATATTACGTGGTGATAGAGGTCTAAATACAAATAAAACACTAATAATATTACCAGTTCACAAAGATGTAAATACAAATAAAACATCACAATATTAGCAAAGCTCTAAAGACAAATAAAACATCACAATATTAGAGGTTCACAAAACTCTAAATATTTGTTCTAGGCATGCTCTTGTCATTCCATAATCATCCCAAATTGTTTGTTCCCACCAATCACATTCCCCCATTAATACCGTTAAATTCCCTAAGCTCTGCATGTCCATACCTAACCTCCTCAACATTGGGCAATCCTTAATCTTAAGGACACGAAGGGTAGTGAATGACCCCACCATACTTTGTAAGTAGGACATGGATATCAAATCCACCCTCTCTAGCATTGGAAATCCATTTGGCCTTTCTGTGAGGTCCCTCACCTGTGTGCACGCTTTTACTTTGAGAAACTTTAACTTTGGAAATGTCTCCAATGAAGGAAGTTCTACCATTTGATCACACCCAAACAATTTTGTTCTTTTTAGTCACTGTAACTAACAAATCTAGTCTCGTAAGTTTACTCCCTTATCTCTGATCAACCTGAGAGTTTGCAGTTTTTTCATATTTTTCATACTATGGGGAAGATGCATGCTTACCTCTTGCGGAAGATATGCATTATACTCCAAGGATAAGTGCCTAATTTCCAACAAGGTTCCTAAATCCATACCTGTTTCATTCTCTTCAGTACTTGGCATTATAGTTAGAGTGAGCTCTATTAGATGTGTGAAGGATCTGAACTTTCTGAATGCAACTGTAGCTTTTTCATTGAAGTGAGTTGAGATATATGTAGTGGAATCACCAAGTTTTCTAAGCCCAGTAGGTTAATATCTTGAAGCCTTGAAAGATTGCATATGGCGGGAGGTAGGACTCTTATATAGTAGAGGGAAAGATCTAAGAATTGAAGACGTGGAAGATTGCATATGGCCGGAGGGAAATTACAAATGTGAGTACGACTCAATGAGAGAAACACTAGACATGTGATTTGACTAAGAGATGTTGGCACTGACACCATACTAGTGTTGGAGAGATCAAGAACCTGTACATATGTGAGGCCATGGAAAAAGCCTTGTGGAACATGACCAGATAATGGATTTTTGGACAAGTTTAAACTTACAACTTTTGAGCCACCAAAATCATTTGGCAGATCTTCAATTTGATTCTGGCATAGAAATATTCTCTTGCAATCCCAACTTTGTGCATCTGTAAAGAATAACATGTGGCACTCTTATGTGCTTCGGTTTCCACACATTATCTAGTTTTTTAACATTTCCAATGAGCTTCCTATCAATGAATAAACCACAATCTATAAGATGCCTTGAGTAGCTACGCACGGTGACCATGTCCATTGAATAGGTAGCATATCTGCTCTTGACAAGGCCTTCAACAATCCACATTCTCATCAAGATATCCACATCAATTTCTTCATCTTCATGGCATAGTAGAGAAAACAATTTTGCAAGCTTGAATTGGAAAAATCGCCATAGCTCCATTTTAGTGGAAGATACAAATCTTTATGAAAATGGGGATGAATATCTCAAGAAAAGGATCCTCACTTTTTATCAGAGACACATAGTTATTCCACTCATCTACAGTTGTTTTCCCAATCGTTCATTTAGCCAATACAGTTATGGATAAGGGCAAACCTTCGCACTTGTCTGCAATATTTTTGGCACACTCCTCTAACTCCTCCGGAACATCGTTGCCTTTAAAGCTGCTCTCTCAAACAGTTCCCGACCTTCTTCCATAGACAAGGGCTCCAATTCTAGTGTCCTATATGCCTCCATTAATGCCAGATCTCTGTTGCGTGTTGAGAATAAAAGTATGCTATGACTAGAACCTTCCCCGACACCTAACACTTCCAGCAAGATCCAGGGGAGTCCACACATCCTCTAATATCAAAATAAATTTTCTATGAAAAGTGTTTGAGAGAATATCATCTTCATGGTATTATGAATAGAAAATCCTGAAAGGTCTAAATTGATTGTCTCAGCAACCTGACTGTGTAAGTCTGAAATTTGATAGGTTCAAGAGGCTGTGAGCCAAATCACATCTTCAATCCAACTTTGGAAAGGCTTCCAAAAATTGTAGACCTATTTTAGCAATGCCATCTTTCCAATGCCAGGTATTCCATATACACAAATCATGTGAGTTTCTTCTTGCCTAGCTTCCTATAAATAAATAAGAAGATTAATCCTATGAAGAAAGTTTATGAATAAATAGATTAATCTTATGAAGAAAGTTTATAATGGATATATACGCAAAATAAAATAATAATAATAAGCTTGCAAACCATTTAATGGCTAAACGACACCGGCTCCTTGTGCACCACCTTCTACCTACTTTTCCTTTTCATAGTTTTAAGGTCTACTTTATTATTATTATTAATAGTCTCTGCTACTTCCCAGTTGTTAGTTGGACAATTCCACATGTTTTTCCTACTTGAGATTAGACTAGGAAACTCCCTCCCCTGTATGATACCGTGGAAATTTGCATAAACATTTTCTATTTAAGCCTTCTTGGGTTCCTTGCCAAGACTTCCCCTTGGCCTTCCTAGATGCCTTCCTAGTGTTGTTGTTGTGATTTCTCTGCCATTCTGTGTTGGGTTTATGGTTTTAGCTTCACTACAAGCCTTTAGGTATATTTTGTCATTTGGGTCTATGCTTTTAGCTCTCCAATACTGGTCTTTAGGCATGCTTTCTGCATAAGTGTTTTCTATTCTCTGTATTGGGTTTATGTTATTAGCTCTAATATTGGTATTTTTCATGTTGAGGTGTGTTTTCATTATACATTTCTCCATTCTCTATATTGGGTTTATGATTTTTTCCTCCCATACTTGCTTCCCAATTTTGGGCTTTAGCCAGAAGTAGACTCGCTTGCATCCCTTGATCGGGTGTATAACATTAACTCTTTAATTTTTATTTTCTTTTTCCAAAAATTGATATTGGATGCACTTGTGATCTTGCAGATCCATTTCAAAATCAAGTAGCCTTCTATGAATAAAATAGCCTTCTCTCCTACAAATACCAAATAAGCAAGTAGATCAAGTGCATAAGATCTAGATCCTATATCTAGTTCCCCACAATCTTTTCTAAAGGAAAATTCATTTTGATGTTGTAAAGATATTTCTAAATTGAAATAGCTATCTCCCTTCACATAAGTAGCTAGGGAAATTGCATCAGATCTAGATCCTACATTTATCTTTGCACAATCCTTTCTCAGGGAAAATTGCAATTGTGACGTTGCAAAGCTTTTGCTAAACCAAATTAGCCTCCTCCCCGCCACAAGTGCAAGCAGGACCAGTGCATGAGATCGAGATCATACATCTAGATTTGCACAATCTTTCGTTAAGATGCTTAGATGTAATTCCATTCCTTTGGAGTGAATTTCCCCAATGTTATAGCATCCTCCTTCCCTTTTCCATTAACATCACTAAGTGATTTTAGTGTCATGCCTTGTGGGCCCTCTTTGGTTTATGGTTGTTACCTATGTGATGCTCATAAGAATTGTAGGTCTTACTACTACAATGCAATATCCCTATGTTGGGAGTCCATTCCACAATAATAACCTTCTCCTTCTTCCTATGATTACTTTCCACTACTACAAATGTGAAATATATGAAGTCACAATGTAGGTCTCCAATGAAGTTGGGATATAAAGTCACAACACATGCCTCCAAGGAAGTAAGGATCGATAGCTAATTTTATTGCAAACTATAGTTACTATACTACACTACACTAGCCACTATGATGGTAGGATTCCCAAATATGTGGATTTTGAATATGTTTCCATACATGTTCATTAATTCAATACCCAAGAAATATTCTCATTATATCTCAAATGCATAGTAGCATGAATAAATAAATTTAAAAACAAAAATAATAATATGGATGCAACAATGCAGAACTACAGAGAACTAAATTTGATACCTTGAAATTCTTTTTTGAAGGAAGGGACCACCTCAAAGGTCTTGAGTGGAGAAATATTTCCAAGAGTTTCTCCAAGGAATGGGAATCTCATTATACCAATCAGTAGCTTTGATTTCTCTCGCAAATTCCCTTCACAAGTTTTATCTTTCAACACACTACACATCATTACCTCTGAATTTCTTAAAAATGATATATTTTGACAACTTCCCCATTGTTCTAGCAGCAAGATCTTCAGTAGTCCTCATTTTAACCAAGCTCCACACATTGTCTATCTAGTAGCAGCACGTGAAATGAATATTGTAGGTCAAATGTTACCTTATTCTTTGTGGCCTAATTGCCATATTTTCAAGAAATAAAAATCCACTAACCCTGAATGGCTTGCACATAAATGAAAACATAAAAATACTTGGAAACAAATTTTCAGTCTGGAAATTACAAATGAAAATAGGCACAAACCATTCATTACTAAGAATAGGAATTGTGCTTTGCTCTATATCCAAGTTTTGGAGAGAACCTTTAGACGTGAAGCCCAAATACCCAAGAAGACCTTGTCTATAAGGAAAAAATCCCTGTCTATAAGGAAAAAAAGGCTTTTTTCTTCAACTCCTCATATTGTGCCCTATTGGCAATATAATGGAGCTTGTGAATTGAAATTGACATTTTCCTAATAGAATTGGTAAAAATTCCCCTAGATTGAGGATTCACAATACAATTCTTTGATCCTCTTGCCTCTTACTTGAAATTGATTTAACATTGCAATTTTTTAAATCCTTCTAGTGCTTTGTACCTAAATTTGAACTTTTCTTAGTGGGTTTCAATTGCTTATATTTCTCAACAATCCCATGCTTATTGGATTATTTCGAAGGGTAAATAGACAGACACCAAAGCCTATCCTTTCCCTGGGCCATCCCTCAATGGCACTCCGCAAACTATTCCTAACCGCTTGGTTCAACACTACACTTCTAGGCCCTATTTCAAAAACCCTAGCACATGTGATTTTACCAACTTTGACCCTTAATCTTCTTCGCTCTAGAAGGAGACATATTTTTTTCAATCTCGTGCTTGAGATTCACCTTAAATTCTTCCTAAATTCGACCTTTAAGTATGACTGTGATACTTCGGCTCTTTCTACAGCTTTGACAACATAGATTTTTCGCACGTGTGGAGGATTTCAGCCCTAAAACAAACCCAAACAACTTCAGTTTTCCTTACTTATTCTCATTGGCTATGAGGTTATCTTCCTTGACCATTTAACACTTTTTTTCCTGAGACCTTCACCGAAAATATATCTCAAATGAGGCTGATCTGCCCCATTTATAGTAGTTTTCTCATGTAAATAAGCTGACTTGATTTGGAGACTAGGCCGACATGTGTTTTGGAGATCATCTTGAGGCTGACTTCTTGGAGGAGCTTGAGCTTGGTCTTAGAGGGCATTTTTACTTTTTCATTGACTCATATACAAATGTAACATGCCCAAGAAGGGTCATTCATACATGACATTGACTCAATTTGACTTTTATGACTTCATGACAAAACCTATAGGCTCACAATGGGAACCTTAACTAAAATAAAATTTCTTGATCATGAAACCCATGATTCAGGCATTACAAAAATAATTATATTTTCTTCTTTACATCAATTACATAAAATCACAATTACACATGTCATTATGAAAACTGAACCTAGTTACACTTTTCAACAACCCTGAGACTCAAGCTCTCTATTTACAATATTTTGCTAGACATGTAGATTAAAAAAAATGAAAAAATCTACACAGAGAGAATAATGAACAAGGAATTCCTGATTACCCTACATATATAACATGGAAGTCTAAATAGCTATGAATTGTCAAAGTCAAAACTCTCTTACGCTAAAATCCAGTTGTGGTAGGAACATATTATGTTTGAGTAAAAAATAGTTTGACCACCAATTCTTCTTTCAAATATCAGTTTCGAAAACATTCAAACAGTGATTTAAAAGATGTATTTGCTAACTTCATCATTTAGGGTTTACCACTCACTTTGAATTTGACACAAAATAGGGAAGGTCTTCTTTATATCCTTCGTTTATGATATTGTTGCACACTTTTTTTTGAGAACATGCCTTGGTGTTAAGCATAAAATGTGTACCATGAACATAGATAAGAACAAGGAGCAGAAGTATGTACAAATATCAAAGAGAAAAAAAAAAAACTAAAACCTCTTCCTCAAAGCTTCTAAAACTGAAGGATTTTTATTCCACATTCATAACTAAACAGAAAAAATATATTGTCATTCATCAAACAGAGAGTGCCATACAAAATAAGATGTAAATAAATTCATTTAATTTGTTGATCACTTGTATGGGTTCAATTCAAAAGAGAGAAAAAAATCAACTTCAAACAATGATGTCCCAATTTTTTTTATATCATATGGTGGCCAACATTTGCAATGCCCACATTTTCCACCTTTTGTTTACATATATTGGACTGCATTGGTCAATCATCTACTTACCTACATAAGCAACTAGCATTCATAACAATGAATGGAGTCAGATTTTGAAGTCCTAGAATCATTATTTGAAGGTTGAAAACCTCAGGAGTTCTTCTCTTAGGTAATACAATGTTGTGCTAGACATGTAGATAAAAAAATATTAAAAAATGTACACAGAGAGAATAATGAGCAAGGAATTCCCGATTAGCCTACATATATAACACGGAGGTCTAAATAGTTATGAATTGCTAGAGTCAAAACTCTCTTACGCTAAAGGATAAGAATATATTATTTATGGAAGCTCTCTCGTGTGCCATTGCTCTCTACAACCGGCCCCTTTCAACCCCTCTTCTCAGCCATGGCTCCAGAGGGAGGCTCTGAGCCTCCTTCCTCCCTCCCCCATGAGCTACTGGCCTTCAAACAACTAGTGGGTGAGTGTAGCAAGCATCCAATATCAGCCTCTCAACAGAAATTTGTCAAGAATATGGAAACAATCCCGATAGTCGCTCTCCCTGCTAAAGAGCCATGTCATGCTGCCCTGAATATTGTAGAAAGAGGACTCATTGGCTAGTTCACTAGGCTATGGCCATCACCAAGAGCCATCGAATCATGAGTGCAATGCAACTGGAGACCGCTAGTATCTAAAGGAATAAAATGTCACTTTGTCGGTAAGGGTTACTTTGTTTTCATTTTTTATTGCATTGAAGACAAGAACCTCATTTTTAGAAATGAGCCATACTTCATGGGACCCTACTACCTTTACCTAAACAAATGGACCTTGGATTTTGATCCAGCACAAGATACGCCCTCAGTTGTTCCTGTCTAGGTGTGCCTCCCCCACTTACCCCTACATTGTTGGAGCTCGAAGACTTTAGAAATCATTGGAAACAACCTAGGAAAGTACATTGACAGAGCAGACAGGAAGAGAAAATACTCTTGTGCCAGAATTAATGTCAAGGTAGATCTGGAAGTTGGGCTTCTAGAAGCTATAAAACTAACAGTTGAAGACTGGTCCCATGTGTAAGAACTGGACTATGAACAACTTCCCTTCAAGTGCAGACACTACCATGGATATGATCACTTTACAAGAAACTATAAAAAGAAAACTGAAGAAGAAGCAGAGAAAACAAAAGGAGACCAATGGAAAACGGTGTAGAAAATAGCCTCCTCGAAGCAACACAATAAACAGAGAGGGAAAGGGGAAAAATTCAGGAACAATGAGCCATCCACAGAATTGCAGCGGGAAGGAACAACACTCCCACAAATAGACCTTCCCTCAAATTCCTTCATAGCTCTCAGCACACAGGAGGAAACCCTTGCCATGAAAAGTGATGCAGAATAGTAGGAAATCCCCTCATTAATTGAGGAAGGAAATGTAGGGGTCTCCCCAGTCCAAAATGACTCCCCAAAAGGAGAAGACCTGTCGTCCTGATACTCAGACATGATAAGAAAAAATCCTCTAGAACTAACAGGCTCATCGGAAGAGGAGACAAATGAAAGACCCTCGAAGAGGGTAGGGAGGAAGTCCCTCAAGGAAATAAGAGAAGAAGAAGCAAAGAGGAAAAAAATGCAAGGAAGCCAATCCACCCTATAAATGTCCATAAGTCAAAACACTAGAACATGACCACCAAAGGGAGGCCTCTCCTCCACCACCCCAAATAAATAATCCGTATAGTCTCTTGGAACTGTAGAGGCTTGGGGAACCATATGAAACCCATAGCTGTTAAAGATCTCATGAAAATAGAAACCCCAGAGATCCTCATGCTCCAAGAGGCAAAAATAGAAGGGAAGCCATTCTTGAGTTAAGCAAAACAACTTGGAAGACTAAAGCTATGATGGCAGTAAGCGCGAGGGCAACCTCAGGAGGACTTGCCATAATCTGGATGGAGGATCTGTTCCAGTTGGAGAACTCCTTTGAGACACAACATTGGATTTACACAGAACTCAGACATAAAGCAAGTAAGCTCACTCTCACCCTATTTAATATTTATGTTCCCATGCTTTATCATGAGAAAAAAGAGTGTTGGCAAACACTTACCATTTTGTACAATGCTATTCCCCCATGAAGATTGCAATAGCAGGAGATCTAAATATCAATCTTGATCCAAAACAAAAAAGAGGGGGTAACAATAGCAAACATCCAATGCTACCCCTTGTGGAGGACATAATACAACAATGGGATTTTCTTGATCTTAAACCAAAAAAGGGGAGATACACTTGGACCAACAACAAAATAGGGGCAGCTCACATCTCAGCAAGGCTAGATAGATTCCTAGTGTAGAGCACTCTTTTGATGGACAAGAGAATAGTCTCAACAAGGATACTACCAAAGCTCACCTCGGACCATAAACCCATCCTCTTACAACTAGATGAGGAAGAAAACCTAGGGCCCATACAATTTCCCTTTAGCCACTTATGGATTGAGCAGAAAGGTTTGATGGAAATCATTGACATGGCCTGGTCTACCATGGTCACCGAGTCACCCAGTTACATCTGGGAGTAGAAAATAAAAGCGACCAAAGCAGCTCTGAAAGAGTGGGTCAAAACACCTCCAAACACGCACACCATCAATAGAAAAGAAATTGTCCAATAGTTAGCAAATCTTTAGCTGGAGATGGAGGACAAAGACCTAACCACATAGGATTTGGAGAAAGAACAAGTAGCCCAACTGGCCTCTTTCAGCACTTTCAAAAAAGAATAAGAATTCTAGAGGCTAAAGTCGAAAAGCCTATGGGTGAGAGCAGGTGACCGAAATGCATCCTTCTTCTGCAGCAAATTTAGAGCAAGACTCTACCGGAATCACATTTCAAAAATCACTACAGTAGATGGGACAATTTCCAAATGCTTTGCCCAAGTTAAAGAAGCTGCTAAAGCTCACTTTCAATGGTTATACACAGAGGATGGAACATGAGATGGGGTGATTTCCAATGAATTTCTCTCCAAGATTCCTTCCTTGGTCAATGAGGAAAATAATTCAAATCTTATGAAGCCCTTCATTGAGGAAGAAATCAACAATGTAATATGGGATATGGAGCTTGACAAAGCCCCAGGCCCAGATGGGTTCTCGACACACTTTTACAGAGCTTGCTGGACAATCATCAAATCTGACCTACTAACAATGGCAAGGGCCTTCCAGAAAAAGGCTAAAGTGGGAGGTAGTATAAATTCCACCTTTGTTTCCCTAATACCCAAAGAGGTGAATCCAGCTAGCTTTGACAGATTTAGACCCATCTCTCTATGTAATGTCTCTTACAAAATTCTTGCTAAACTACTTGCAAATAGAATAAAACCTCTGCTATCTAAGATCATTTCTCCTAATCAAGGAGGATTTGTAGTAGGAAGACATATTTTAGATAATGTGATACTTGTTCAAGAATCCATGCATTCTAGTCACCAGAGGAAGGAGCAAGGGATGTTGATCAAGTTGGATATGACCAATGCCTTTGATTGGGTAAAATTCACATTCCTCTATAAAGTTCTTCTTTCATTCGTATTCAACCTAGCTTTTGTGAATTTTATCAAGGCCTGCACTGACAAACCATGGATTGCCCTATTGGTCAACGGTCAACCTACCTCATTTTTACAATCTTCAAGAGGGATAAGGCAAGGATGCCCACTATCTCCCTTCTTGTACATAATAATGGGAGACACTCTGAGTAGGAAGCTGAAAAAAGAAAGTAACAAAGGTACTCTCCCGGGCATCTAACCAATGAATGGACTAGAACCAATCAACCATGCATTGTTTGTAGATGATTCTGTTCTCTTGGGGGGATCCTCCACTAGAATAGCAAAGGAATTTAATGGGACCCTGCAGAGCTTCTGCACCATTTCAGGAGCACCTATTAATAAAAGAAAAAGTGAAGTGTATAGTTGGAACACAGAGGAGCAAACCACACTTCGAATCGCTAGAATTCTGGACTTTTCGGGCTATGCCTCATTGGACAATATTCAATACTTGGGACTACCTTTAACTCTGGGGGCAAACAGAGCCTCACTATGGAATTAAGCCGTCAAAAAGATTAAAAGCGATATAGTTGCATGGGGTGGGTAGTGGCTTAACTCCGCAGGTAAGTTAATCCTCATAAATTCCATCCTTTCCTCTCTCCCTATCTATGAGTCCTCTTTCCTCCTGGCACCACAGACAATCACGGATGAGATATCACAACTAATCAGAAACTTCCTATGGCAGGGAGGCAAAGGAAATGAAATGAAATTTCACTTAGTAATGTGGGACAAAGTGAAAAGGCCAAAGCTGGAAGGTGGTCTCCATATTAGAGATCGTGGAATGGCAAACATTGCTCTAGGTGGCAAAATACTTTTCCAGCTCTACTCTAATAAACATCACCCAGTTACTCAACTCCTCTAGAATAAATATATCAAAGGAGTCTCATTGTGAAATCTCCATGCAGATAGAGTTCCCAAAGGTACGCCACTTTGGAATCTCTGTAGAAGAGGGCTTGTCACCTTCAAAAACTAGCTTTATAGGGTGCCAGGAAATAGAGAAAATATCATGATATGGCAAGATAGAATCATGGGAAATTCCCCCCTTGAACACACAACAGAGTTAGTTGATCTCCGTGGCTGGCTCTCTCAATAAGGACTACATAGTTTTGTTAGCATTTCTTTCTGGGATAGCCATGGGAACTGGGAAGATTGGGTCTTCCATAATCTACCAGCCCATTTACTACAGCAAAAGCACATTCTCTTGGACAAGTTGAAGGGCTCGGCACCAACCAACCTCCGTGCACTAGATCTCTCGAAATGGGGGAAGATAGGGGTCTATGCCACTGTGCTTGGTTATGTAGCTTTACAACCCATGCAAAATCAAGTCCTCAACCCCTCCATCTAGAAATGCACATGGGATACTTATGGTATACCCAAAGTGAATTTCTTCACTTGGTTACTTATTCACTGAAAAGTGTTGAGAGGGGAAAATCTAGCTCACAAAGGTATTATAGGGCCACACTGGTGCAACCTCTACAGATCAACTTCCGAAAACATAGATCATCTCTTTGTAAACTGCGCCTTTACACAATTGGTATGGGCCCTCGCCCTTCAAGGTCTAAATGCACCTACCCCTACCTAGTGAACAATAGTGGAACTCTTCTCCACTTGCACTGAAAAGTACCCTAGGGCCCTTAGAGCAAATTATCTGTGGAATCAGATCTGGAATTCCATTCCTAACTTCATTTGTTGGAAGCTTTGGCTAGCCTAAAATAATTGGAATTTCAATAATGTATCATCCTCTCCCCTATTGGTAGTAGCTAAAGTGAAGGGGGCCCTAATGGAGGTTCTAGGTAACCACCCTAGTAAGCTTGATGACACTATCACAACCAAAGAGCGAATCTGGATGGGTGCCCTTCTGGCTTGGGTTAACAAAGAAGTTCCTACTCGGCCCACATACAATCCCACTTGGCACATCAGAACACAAGATGCTGAGTTCCAATCCTAGTGGAGGAAGCAGGGAAAGGTAACCATTTTCTTCAATGGTGCCTCTAAAGGCAACCCAGGGACCTCCGGTGCTGGGGGTGTGGTCTACTCCCAGGATGGCTCCCATATAGATAGATACAGTTGGGGTCTAGGAAAGAGTACCAACAACTAGGCTGAAATAGTAGGGCTTCTTAAAGGCTACCAGATTTCCTAGGAACAAATTGACACAACTCTCCAGGTCTTTGAAGATTCAAAGCTTTTGATAAAGACAATAAACTCAAATGAGCATCTAAGCAATCTGGCTCTCAAGAACACTCTTCTGAGGCTACGGGGCTTGCTATGTTTCTTCACCTCTTCCTCTTTCTTTTTCATTCTCCACACCTCAAATAAAGAGGCAGATATCAAAGCCAATGAGGGTTGCCATTTGACTTAGGGGTTTCTAAAAATAAGTGTAGATGAGCCCGAGTGGATTGCCATCCCATATCTTAACGACAATGCACCAAGCAAAATGCGACTCAAACATCTATTGGATCTAAGCAAACAAAGGTCTAGATCCAAAAACAACTGAACCAAATAGAACCTTTGATGTTGATCATTGGAACAAATCAAGAGTCATTTTTAGGGAAATAGTGCAGAGGCCATTGTAGTGGAGGGGTGGTTTTCTAGCAAAGAGTAGGTTTTCAGGCAATATTAGTAGTGGTAAGTTGTATTGCGAGCTTGGCTACGAATCCAACAATAGGAGGAGACGTAGCAGTGGAGGATAGTGGGAAAATAGCTTTGCCACGTGGCTAACCCATGGGTGCGATATTATCCCGAATCACATGGGAACTGTTCGATCTATCGAAAACATATCAACGGGTGATATCCAACATGAAGGTTGGTGGATCGGAGCTCTGAGATCGGTAGAGACAAGAGCTTCTTTGAAGGGCTGACGGGTGCGGACCTGATGTGATATTGATCCCGAACATACAAAGCCTAAAGTCCAAAGTCATTGCAAAAGATTGATCGATCGGGTTCGGGGCTAGGCAGAGCTAAGAGCTCTTCGAAGGACCGACAAGCGCGGACCCAAAATGGTTATGTGCAGGAGTCCAAAATTTTTGAATTTCACCATTTTGAGTTGCATATTGACAGTGGCAATGGAGTGTTGCAAAGAGAACCAAGGAATGTACTGAACCCTGATGATGATAAAGGTGGAATCTTAACAAAAGAGCTAAGATGGTAAGGAACACTTTGCAAGAAATCTCGGTTTCCAAAAGCTTTTTGAAGGGTCAATGGCATGGACCCGAACAGACTATGCACAAGAGCCTAAAAAATCTCAATTCTGTCATCGCTTATTGGCCATAGAGGTGGACGGTTGCATAGAGACCCGAGAGAGCCGACACCCAATGTCGATAAAGGTGATACATTGAGTTGCGAGCCAAGACCATTCCTTGGCAGAAAAAAGAAGTAAACACCAACGAAAGGTTTAAGGGAGATTAATATATTTTCAACTTTAAGAGGTTCGAGCATAAAGAGACCTTATCCTTTGGGGGGTCAAGGCATCACAAAAAAGACTAGGTCAGTGACCTGTTACTACAAATAGCATTCCTCCGATGCGATCATTTAGGGATCGCTAATATCCCTATTGTGTTAAATGGCACCCCTTTGTTTTCTTAAAGTGTCGATGCGATGCACCTTTAAGTCCCAAAATCTTAAAGGTTTTAGGAGTAAAAAGACATATAGAGTTGGAAAATCCTTGTAATTTTGGTTGATTAGGCCACGACCCAACCGTTGACCCATAATATATTAAAGGTTTTAGTTTAAAAAAAAAAACTCTCTTACGCTAAAAACCAGTTGTGGTAGGAACATATTATGTTTGAGTAAAAAAACAGTTCGACCACCAACAATTCTTCTTTCAAATATTGGTTTCGAAAACATTAAAGCAATGATTTAAAAGATGTATTTTCTAACTTCATTATTTAGGATTTACCACTCACTTTGAATCTGACACACAATAGGGAAGGTTTTCTCTATATCCTTCATTTATGATATTGTTGCACACTTTTTATTGAGAACATGCCTTGGTATTAAACATAAAATGTGTATAATGAACATACATAAGAACAAGGAGCAGAAGTATGTAAAAATATCAAAGAGCAAAAAAAAAATGAAATCCTCTTCCTCAAAGCTTCTAAAACTGAAGGATTTTTATTCCACATTCATAACTAATCAAAAAAAATATCTTGTCATTCATCAAATAGTGAGTGCCATACAAAATAAGATGTAAATAAATTCATGTAATTTGTTGGTCACGTATGGGAAAGAAAAAAAAAATCAACTTGAAACAATGATGTCCCAATTTTTTTTATATCATATGGTAGCGAAAATTTGCAATGCCCACATTTTCCACCTTCCATTTACATATATTGGTCTACATTGGTCAATCATCTACTTACCCACATAAGCAACTAGCATTCATAACAATGAATGGAGTCAGATTTTGAAGTTCTAGAATTAGAAAAAATATCTTGTCATTCATCAAATGGAGTGCCACACAAAATAAGATTTAAATAAATTCATGTAATTTGTTGGTCACATGTATGGGAGGAAAACAAAATTCAACTTCAAACAAAGATGTTCCAAATTTTTTTATAACATATGGTGGCCAACATTTGCAATGCCCACATTTGCCACCTTCTATTTACATATATTGGATGGTATTGGTCAATCATCTACTTACCTACATAAACAACTAGCATTCATAAGAATGAATGGAGTTAGATTTTGAAGTCCTAGAATCATTATTTGAAGGTTGAAAACCTCGGGACTTTTTCTCTTAAGTAATACAATCTTTCTCTCCGAACTTTCTTGTGTTTCACAACCTTAATTTCTTCAAGGTTTGGTGAGTATTTGAAACAAACCAGACAAAAAATAGATAGACCAGAAAAAAAATAGATAGCCATGACCTTTAGAATAATCCAGTTGAAAACAAACGCAATCAATTCCAGTACATCTAGGTCTCGAGTTGAAAATAACGACCACATTAAAGATTGGTAGGTACTATAGAGTATAAAGACACTTAACAAAAACTCAAGAATTAGAACTATTACTTGAATGAAAATAATAATTATAAACCATTCAATTAAAATAGTTGCATAATCAATTCAAATAGATAGCATCAAAGAAAGTATTTAGAAAACAAACATATATTAATTAAGATTCAAATCATACCAATGTGAAAACTTTAACTTTGTTAGGGAAAAAATAATCCTGTTTGATATTCTACATTTTCCCTCTTCTTCTATTTTATTGTTTACTTTTCTTTCTACATTTTGTAATTTATCTTCTTTCATTTTATTCTTCCACAAAATCAACAAAGGTAATGACATTAATGAGAATGGAATTCCTGATAACAAACATTTTGTTCTCTGTGATAAATTCAAACACTTTACTTTGTTGGACTATTTTGTGGAGCTAGATCCTACCCAAGACCATCATAAAGCCCTATGTAAAGGAAGTCTGGGAGCCTTACAATTGGCATAGTTCAGCCACCCATAACCTGACAAATGGTTATTCCTTGTTCTCTTTTAAACAGAAAACCCATTGTGCTCAAGGCCCTTGGTTATGTTGAAACAATGATGATGTTGTATCCCTAGGAGGAAGATTTCTCTGCAAAAAAAACCACTCAACTGTCCTTCCTTATTTAGGTTAATCTTTTTGGGCTTCCAAGTAATTTTTGGTGTTCCTGGTGCAAATTTCAGCTCCTATTAGGAGTTCCATCTTTGACAAACTAATTAGGCTTTTTAACCCTAGACCACAATGTCAAGTATGCATTAGGGCTAACCTAGGAAAGGACCTGAAGGAGATTGCCTACATCCAGGTTGGGGGCAAAGTTTGGAGTCAACATGTTCTCAAAATTTGAATGGATATTGTTGTACAGATGGAACTTGGCAGCCAGTGCGGCTCGTCCCAATCCACAAGAATCTTTCCACTACGGGAAAATCAACATTAATTGAACAATAATCCTCTCAAACTAAGCCCCCATCATCAATGGAAAACAACATTATGCAGTGAATGGTGTTTCCTACATGCGTTCCAAAACACCATTGCAGCTTGCAGATTACTACAACATAAGCAGAGTGTTTGTCATTGGTGCATTCCTGATAGTCCCATCATTAGATTATCTACTCACAAGACGACGACTATGGTAAATGTGGAATTTCACCCTTTCATTGAGAATTTGAGAGAAAATACAAAGGTTCGTGACCAAATTCCACTGGAAATTGCTACCATTAGAGGGTAATTCAGGGTATATTGTGTTGAGGTGTTGTGTACAAGACTACAAAGTGTAGTCAAGGTCTGAGAAGGAGAAGAAGTAGGAAAACTTGAGGATTTTCCTGCTATAAATAGGGCTAAGATTTTGCAAACCCTAGTCAAGGCCTTAATACCTAAATCCTGCAAATTTGGTATCAAAGTGGCAACATCCTTCAACAAAGTACATTTATTCACAAACCCTAGATTTGAAATACATTCCTGTGGTTTGTCAGGGTTCCCTAACTAGGTTTTTAAGGGATTTGGAGGCCAACTGGATATCTTGGTCCTGCAATTGATCCATACATTTAGAAATATTTAAGTATTTGACATGTTTGAAGAGTGAAAACGAGAGAAAGGAGTGCACAGGACTTGAGCTTTTGGTATTTTTGTCTGAGCACTTCGATCTAGACTTTGCATGCCATGGATGCTGAGAGTAAATGTTACAACCCCGCTAGCAGTGTCATGGTTAGGAGGGACAACAATTTTATGGCTCTTGTCAATCTCCACACCACTCTCCATTTTTCCCCTTTTGTTATGGGCTCCCTTGCAGAATCAATTGAGCGAGTTGAAAGAATAGGAAATTGAACCGGGTATGGGAAACTAAGAACAACCTGAAAAATCATTTTTATATTTGTTACTATTTTATTTAATATTAAGATAATAAGCACCGAACTATGACAAAAAATATTTTTTTATCGCATATAATATATAAAAGGTTAGATATATATAAAGGGTGTTAAAGTTAAAATTGGTTTTTTTTTTTTTTTTTTTAAGAATTCGAATTTTTCAGGTTGTATTTTTTATATCCATTATTATTATAGTAAAGGTTAATGTATAGTTAATATTAATATTTATATGTAAGGATTGAAATTTTTTTAGGAGGATGTGTTAAGTTTGGAGTGACATATGATCTGTAAGGAAAAATAAAACAAATATAGACAATATCACATAGTAGTGTGAGCATCATGTTGGGATGAAGATATTTTTGAAAAAATGTATTGTGTTTATTTGGGATCATCTTCATTAATATCTCCTCTTGGGGGTCTTATTAATATTTTTATCTATGGAATGGTATGTTTATATTTTTATCACAAGAAAAACTAGATAAAGTGATGAGTGACATTGATTTTCATCATCTATAATTAATTAATATATCACAAAAAAGGCCCTTTGCATGTCCACCCACTTCTCTAATGATTTTGCATAGAAAAACATAAAATATTGATGATTGGTTGTCATAATATATCTAAAGGATCTAATATACATGTAAATATGCAAGCAGTTTTTAAAGACCTAACTATATGGAAGATCCCATTTACCTTCAAGCCTAAGATATTTATTGAAGAAAACGTTGATATGGAGGGCTATGACTATGAAGTACTTCAATTTGGTACAATACATAATATCTACACTAGTGAAAATTTGGGTGTTAATTTAATTTAGTATATGTTGGGATACATGCTTCACCATATCATAGGAGAAACTCCTAAGAAAATTAGGGTATAAGGGAGTGATCTCACACAAATTCCAAGGTTTGTTAATTTCATGGCCTCTTGTTTGGATGCCATTTCCATTCCTCAATTGCATAATTATATTAATACATGGCAACCACTAAACTAATGTGATAATGTATTTGGAATTTCCTTGCAAAAAAAAGCCTTCGTGTTTGCCCCTTTTCCATAGTGAAAGTAGATTTCATTCTCGCGACTTAACCAAAAAACAAATATATAATTTCAATGAAAATATGATAATAACCAACCTCATTTTAATTTTTTTCTCTTTATATGGTGTCACTTGTGTAATTTGAATTGATATATTAAATTTATTGAAGTGCCTTTACTAATCCTAATGGGTAAAACTAGTGGACTACAATTCCAATATAAACAAATATCATTCCATTTTGGAGCTTTTTATATTTAGAAGTCATTAATAAATGTTAGTGTTTGATATGTTTCTCGAAGAAAGGAACCTATTTGACTAAATGGAAAAGAAAAATGCATTCAGGTATAAAACAATTTCCATGCACACCATATAAATAAGCTACTTCAATAATATTTGTCTTCATGCCATTGATAAAATTTTCCCTTATTAACTAATTGATATTGTGATTGTTAAGTTATTTGATAAATTGGAATATATCAACCACTAATTATACATGTTTTTTATTTCAATTTTTTTAATAATAAAGTGTCAAAGGTTTAGTTAAGAGCTAGTAGCAATAAGGATTAGTTCAATTGGTAAATGCTCTTGCAAAAGAGTTCATAGAGCTCTCGATACAAAATATTATTAATTCCCTTATGGTTACTAGTTGGTATTTTAGTTTCCAGTTACTATTGTGCTCCATTTGAAGACCAAGAAAGTGGGTGAATCTATGGGGATTGAAAATGTACCACCAGCCTCCCTTAGCACTTTTAATACATTGGTGAGTAAGGGAAAACATTTTGTAAGCAATCCACTTCTAGACAAACTGTAAGCAGACTCTCGCCATGGCCTCTAATCATGGCACCTGATGAGCCCCAGAAATGGGTAACTATATGGGCTTATTATGTATATTATTTTCATTTAATCCGCCATTTTGAATAGTTTTGTGCATGTTTTTGAATATTTTTATGTCAATAGATTGGGCATGGTCACTTTGCCATGTGGTCTAATGAGTGTTTATTGTATATTTTTTGGACAATTTTGGACAAGGACCAGGAAGTCATGAGAAAAATGATAGCCAAACTCAAGGAAATAGGGATGAGGACTTATAGGAGGGATGTCCCCTTCATTAAATGACCCCTTCCTCAAATTCTTCATCAACATCTCGGAGTGCAAAGGCCCACATTGATGATTCCAAGGGCAACTGAGCAAGTCAAATAGGGTTGTTATTATCTTCAATTCCAAGCAGGCAAGTTCCTTAAGTTTAGGACAACTATTGGGAGTCCCCACTTTTATAAATAAGAAGGCTTAAAGCCTCAGTAGGTTAGCCATTTCATAGTATATTTTCGCACTATTGTGCAGCTCTGTACTCAGCTCATTTTCGAGCTCTTTTTGAAGAAAGTTTTGTGATGTAACTGCTATTTTTTGATCAATAAAGATGAATCAAGTTTTGAGCCAGCACTGACCTTTTCTAGAGGGCTAAATCTCTTGGGTTAGAGCCCAACCCAAGTGCCCAACACCTCCTTTGTGTATTTATATACTTTTGCTTACATTCATAATTTTTATTATTTAGGTTAATCTTCTTTTGATAAATTAGGTTGCTTTTGATGGTTAGAATAGGTGTGTTTAATTAAAGTTGCTTAAGTAGTTTGCTACAGTACTAGGAAAAGATCCAAAAAATGCCACCAAAAGGTCTTGATCTCCTTTCTCCCTCCTTGTGACCATGATTTTAGGTCAAGGCATTGCTGATGCCACGAAAAACATAATTTTTTCCCTTCCAATGCAATTGTTGGTGTGATATTTCGAGTTGGAGAAGTTGATATTAGATTAGATTCACATGCTTAGGTCATTTCATCTTAATTTATCATGGTTTTCTCAAATACTATTCTATTCATAATGTTCTGTTCAGAATTTTTCTGGTTTTAGGTTAGAATTAGGTTAAGATAGAAAAAACTCTATTTTTCAGTTCTTGCTTTGGTCAGCTTTCGAGAAGTAAGTGTGCAGCTCTCTTGTAGAACATTACAACTTACCATTCCTCCAAAACACAGCTTGTACCAGTTCATATCTTAAATATCTCCCCACTCCTTTGCCATATTTTTCCAATCTACCCTAATTTTTGCATTTTTCCATAAAGTTGCTTTCTTGCCTTTTGAACAAATCCAACCATCTCCTTTGGCCCTGATCCTCATTGATAAAGTTATAGACCCCTAAAAACCTTCATCAAACCTTCATCTCCCCTTTCCCATCATATTTTCCACCTTCAAACCTCCAAAAACCACTTTCATCCTCCTCCTGTAGATCCTCCTATAGGTCCCCTGCAGCCTCTTGTAGAATTTCCTACGAGTTATTTTTTAAAGTTTGATCACAATGGAAGTCTCCAGAAGGGTACTGGGGACTTCTTAGGACCCCTCCACACCTTCCTCACCTTCTGAAAAATCCAACCCCATCTTCCTTAGCCACTAAACCTATACACAGTCACAACTAGTCAAACCATAAGCATAATAATCTCACACAAAAATACTCAAAAGTACAAAAAGATGATTTCTTCCCATTTCTCTTCAGAAGTACCTTAAGTAAATGAAATTTACCTTTTCAGTAGTCAATGGAACCCATTTCATTAGTTTCCCTCTCCTTTCTTGCATAACTAGGGTTTTCTATTGTTTGCGAGGGTTTGGGTTTCATTTTTGTTTTCCTTTTCTTTCTGCGAGTAGAATAGCCCCTGTAGAGTTAGTTTCCTTTCATCACAGTTAAAGCTTCTTCTGAGAACTCATAGAAGTTGACTTAAGCTCCTAGTGAACTTGCACCAGCTGATCAAGTGACAGCCTGTAGTAAGAGCTAGTAATTGTACATACAACGCCATCACCTCCAAGTTTGTTATGAACAACTGGGTTGATAAAAGTAAAGAAGGAAGTCCCAGGAGTTGAAAAATTATTTCTGCAATACTGGAGCTCACCACTCTTTTTGGCACCATTTCTGGGGAAAGCGTCAAAATATTTTGTGATTACTGCTTTTCTTCTCTTTTCTACTACAACATTCTGCTAAGTAGTTTATTTCAGCAAAAGTAGAGTAGTTGTTTCATTTCAATTCTACAATTTCAATTCTGCAAAAGTAGATTAGACATTTCATGCTTTCATTTCAATTCCATAATTTCATAGCAAGCGTATATTAGACATTTCCTGCTTTCATTTCAATTCTGTAATTTCCATTCTAGCAAGTGTAGCTTAGACATTTCCTGCTTTCATTTCAATTCCAAAATTTCCATTCCAACAAAGTAGATTAGTCATCTCACTTCCATGGATTGAATACCAAATATCTTGATATCTTCTTGTTTTAATTTGTTGTTCTCTGTCGAACCTATGACTATGCAGAAGACGAGCAGAAATTGAAACTGTTTTTTTCTACATTCAAGGATGCAGCCCTGTGCTGGTTCATGGGGTTACCAAGAAACAATATCACAACTTGGGCTCAGATGCAACAAGCCTTTAACAACAAATAATGGGACTATTGTAAGTCAAAGGATACCAAGGAATAGATCTTCCGAATGACCATGGAAAGTGATGAATCTTTAGAAGACTATGAAGAAAGGTTTCAACTCAATTATAAAAGGGCCAGGTGCACACTTGACCCTGAATCTCTGAAGTTGGTTCTGCTCAGAGGAGTCCCTGAAGACCTTCTCGATACCCTCCACTTGCTGGTTGGGGGAGATGTCTATCAACTACCTTATGATGACATAAAGATTGTGTTTAGAAACCATTCTAGGTCAGCTAGAAAGAGAGGTAGTGGAAGTCAACATTTAGTTAGTACATCCTCATCTAGTTCATCCCTTAGAAATGAACTTGAGAATCGGCTGGAATATTTCAAGAGCGAGGTGAGGCAGAATATTTCCATGCAAATGGATACCCTGCATATGAAAAGGAAACAAGAGGAAGCCGAGAGGGCTTTGGCCATCTTCTGTCCCAGGTGCACTAGAAAGCATCCTAGGAATGAGTTTCCATTGCACTCTCTAGAGGTGTGTGTAATGAAGAAGACCATCCTACGAACCAGTGCCCTTCCTTGCCCGGAATCAAAGCTGCATATCAGGGGACTGAAGGATCCACTGAACCACTCTGTTTTATGAACCAAAGGAGGCCACATGGACCCAGACCTTACCAAAATGGAATGTGAGGGACATCCTAGAACTATTACAACCCCAATCAAGCCACTTCCATGCCTTCTCGGGGTCCCCCTACTAATCCTTCCTGGTCCACACCCCCTCCTTGGTCATATCCTCCTTAATAACAGGCTCCTCTAGTTGGTCAATCGTTTCACTCTTATGCTCAGCCACAACCTCAGTGGAATGCACCTCATCAGGGGTGGAGACCCCAGTATAACTCTTCTCCCACTTTTTTGCCTCCAGCACCTGCTCAACCACAACCATTACTTCCTCTCGACTAGGAAACCCCAAATACATGCTCAATCGAACCTGAACCCTAACAACAGACAGGCCAAATAGGTATATAGTGGAGAAACATCATACCCGACCTATGCTATAGAGATTTAGGAGATTAACCTATGATCTGGGAAGGTTATCCCAGATATCCAACCTCCTCCTAAGGAGAATAAGGAAGAAAATTAGGAAAGTGAACCAAAAGTCACTCCACCCTTTCCTGAGAGACTAACTAGAACCACACAACTGACCCCAGAAAAAAACTGAACTTCTGGGAGAATTGAAATAGTTATGTGTAAAGATACCACTTCTCTAAGCCATAAAGGATGTTACTACATACAACAATATGATCAAGGAGAAGTGCTTCAGGCACCCAAGCAGGCGCAAGAGAGATTCTCCAACTATCAATGTCATAGGACAATTGTCCGACCTGATGTTGGGGCAGGTTATCTGCCTGAAATATCTAGACCCTGGGAGTCTTGTAGTCAATGTCCACATCAATGGCATTGTAATCCCCCATACCTTGATTGATCTAGGGGCTGCCATTAATGTGATGACCAGGGACACTATGCTCAAACTCAACCTTCAGGGTTCCCTGAGAAAGACATCAATAGTACTGCAATTAGCAGACAGCTCCACCATGACCCTTGATGGGATTGTGGAAGATGTAATGGTCTCTATTGATTCCTGGGAGTGCCCTGTTGATTTCCTGGTTCTCTAGCCAAAGGCAAATCTCACCGGTATCCTCTCATTCTCAGAAGACCTAGGTTGTTTGTTGCAAATGCCTACTTCAGTTATCGAGCTGGGAACATGACAATCAAGAACAGGCATATGTCCAAATAGCTAGTCCTATATCCTCCTCCCCAACCTCTATTAGAACATGATCTACCTCTTTGGTTGGAGGAGGAAGATGAGGATGAAGTCTATTCTGCACCATTATGTATAGTATAGGCTACCATGGGGGGCCCACAAACTGAGGATGACCTTATTGAAAACTTGATTTAGAATCCACCCTCCAATGTGTTGCCATTAGAAGAGTTGGTGAAAGAAACCTAGGCTAATCTTGTAATTGATCTCTGTGTAGCTGATCTGACCTCTCTCGAAGTTAAGAATGTGGAATTCAATCTTGAAAAAACCTAGAAGATCAACTCATCCCTATCCACCTCTCAGGAGAAAGAACTGTGTAGCTTATTGAACGATCACTTGGATGATTTTGCTTGGAGTTATAAGGAGATGAAGGGAGTCCACCCTTCAATCTCTACTCATCACATTTACATTAAAGAAGATTTTAAACCAGTCAGACAACCTCAAAGGAGGATGAATCCAGCCCTTAAGGACATTGTCAAAGAATAATTGCAAAAGTTGCTGGATGCAGGATTCATCTATCCCATCTCTAATAGTGAATGGGTTTCTACTTTTGTGTTAGTGAAAAAGAAAAATGGGAAGTGGAGAATCTATGTAGATTATCGGAAACTAAACAAGGCCACCAAGAAGGACCATTTCCCTTTGCCTTTCATAGATCAAGTGTTAGATCGCATGGCAGGGAAGAATTTCTTCTTCTTCCTGGATGTGTTTAGCGGGTACAACCAGATCCAAATCAGCCCAGAAGACCAAGATAAGACCACTTTCACCTGCCCTTGGGGTACTTTTGCCTACTGGGTCCTTCCTTTTGGGTTGTGCAATGCTCCCACAACTTTCGAGAGATAAGTACTCAGCATATTTGTTGAACTGGTGCATGATTCAGTGGAAATCTATATGGATGACTTTACCCCCTATGGTTCTAACTTCCAAGAAGGTCTGACTAAATTGGGAAAATTTTTAGCCAAATCTATTGAAATGAACCTATCCCTTAGTCCTGAAAAAATCGAATTCCTGATGACTAGAGGGACCATGCTAGGTCATATAATTTCTCAACAAGGATTACAGGTGGATCCCAACAAGATTGCTATCATCCAAAGGGTCCCACCTCCTCAAAAGGTAAGAGATGTTCGGAGTTTTGTAGGCCTAACAGGGTATTATAGAAGATTCATTAAGGATTTTAGTAAGCTAGCCTCTCCATTGTTTGGTCTTTTAGGAAAAGATGTTGAGTTCATATGGATTGACAACTGTCAAGGGGCTCTGGATGACTTGACAGGTAAGCTGGTAACTGCCCCAATTTTGAGAGGTCCAAACTAGGCCCTACCTTTCCACATTCAAATAGATGCCTCGAACAAAGCAATAGGAGCAACCTTAGGTCAGGTTGAGGAGAAGTTGCCTTATGCCATGTATTTGTTAGTAAAATCCTGTCCAAGGCTGAACTAAACTACACTATAACCGAAAAGGAGATCCTAGCTATAGTCCATTCCCTAAATAAGTCAAGACACTACATCACCAGCTATCAAACATTCATACAAATTGATCATGCTACAATTAGGTATTTGATGAATAAACTAGATGTAAATGCACGTATCATTAGATGGTTACTTTTACTGCAGCAATTTGATTTGACCATTGTTGATAAGCCGGGTAAGGAAAATGTTGTTGCTGATTTTTTGTCTAGACTAGATCTGTGTATAGGTGAAGAAGGAACGGTGGATGATCAAATTCCAAATGAACACCTATCTACTATTTCAGTACTCTCTCAAAGGTTTGCTGATATAGCAAATTATTTGGTTTCAACACAGTTCCCGCCACACCTGTCCTTCAAAGAGAAGGGAAAGATCGTGAGGAAAAATGCCCCATTCACCTAGATTGGGGGCAATCTCTTTAAACTTGGCCCAGATTAGATTTTGAGGTGATGTGTCATGGAGGAGGAATTTTTTGACATCCTCATAACCTGTCACGATGAGCCCTGTGGGGGCCACTTTGCAGCAAAAAGGATTGCCTTCAAAATTCTGCAAGCTGGTTACTATTAGCTAACTCTTCATCAAGATGTCAGGAGATATATTAGCCAATGTGACTAATTTCAAAGGATGGGGAAACCTACTTTAAGGGATAAGATGCCCCTGCAACCTCAAGTGACTTTCGAGCCATTTAAGACGTGGGGCATGGACTTTGTGGGTTCGATCAACCCTCCTTCAAAATAGAAATCTTACATCATTGTATATACTGATTATCTGACAAAATGGGCAGAAACCAAGGCGATTAAGGTAGCAACAGAAGAAAATGTAGCTGAGTTTTTGAGGGAAAATATCTTCTACAAGTTAGGCTATCCAAGAGAGTTAGTCATAGATCAAGGGAGTTAGTTTACCTCTAATCTGGTTGAAGACCTGCTCACACATCACAAGATTAAGCACATAACTTCCACCCCTTATCAACCACAAGCAAATGGACATGTGGAAGTCACTAATAGAGCTTTGGAAGAAATTTGGACTAAGGTAGTGAGCAGTAGCAGAAAAGATTGGGCAGATCGATTGGTGGAGGCCACCTGGGCCTATAACACCACTTGGAAAACTACCACAGGGTTGACACCCTATGAGCTGGTCTATGGGAAGAAGTCTCTGTTGTCAATAGAATTTGAATATAACACATTAAGAAAGGTAGCTCAGCTGCGGCTAGATCTCAGCAATGCACAAAAGGAAATATTTCTTCAGCTACAGTGATTGGATGAAAAGATATTGCAGGCCCTACTCCACTCAGAGGTAGTCCAACTTCAAAGAAAAATACGGCATGACAGACACCTCAAAGAAAGACAATTCCAACAAGTAGATTAGGCACTGCTGTTTGATTCGAGATATGAAGATTTCAAGGGAAAATTGAGGACAAGATGGCTGGGATCATACATAGTAGAAAAATGCAATGAAAATGGTTCAGTCCTGATCTGGACCACTGATGAAGAAGCCATCCCCATGCTCTTCAATGGGAATAGGTTGAAAATCTACAGGAAGCCCCTTTACAAGCAGAAATTCATTAAGGATCTGAGTAAAACAGTGTTGGTAGTGGAGCAGGTCCCTGTTTCCACTCCAACCACACCCTGAAAAAAGAAGAACCAAAAAAAAATATCTCTTGTTGAAAACCTCTTAGAGCGGCCCAGGGAAGGCAATGAGGTTGAAGACCTCTCGAAGGTGCCCCAGCTGTTTCACAAAAAAAAAAGAGAAAAAAGAAAAAACAGGAAAAACCTAACTTTTTTAATGTATTGCAGGTTGTAGGAGGGTTACACAAGAGAAAACACATGGCCAAGCTGCATGCAACCTTGATAACTCTTTCCTCCATGGCCATTGTCTTTTCCCAGGCCTTGATTCTCGTTTGTTCTGCAAATTTCGCATCCTACAAGAAACTTTGTGCATCCTACAGGAGGATCCTGTAGAAACTACAGAAATCCCAAAATCAAGTTCAGAGAAGAATCCGAGGGCTGGAAATTTGCCTAAAAGGCCTGTGGACCTCCTTTCCACCATCCATCCACCTAATGCTTCATTCCATCCTTGCATACCCACACTTGCATTTGCTTTTCTTTCCCTGCACAGACAAATACACAAATCCAGTTTCTCTCATTCTATCAACAAAAGAAAAAATATATAAATAACGATAAATAAGCAGCAGCGTTCTTCACTTGGTCTTACCTGATGCCTTCCAGATGTTATTCCTTTCATTCAAAACCTTCTTCAGCTATCCTTTTAGCCCCTGCGTAATCATCAGCCTGAAATTTCAGAGAGAGAAGCAGCTACAGGAAATCCTGCAGGATTCCTGTTGTAGTTAATCCCTTTAAAAACCAAACTCCCGAGATAGGGTTAGGGCAACCAGGACATATGCAACATGCTAGGAGCAAAGCTTGATCAAAACATCTCTAGCATAAGCCAAAGTATGAGCATGCAGAGCACTAGTAGTAGCAACGATGAGAAAAGGAAGTGCCAAAGTCCAACATGCAGAGCACAGTAGCGACTAGCAGGTAAGTGGATAAACCTATTCCTTGATTTCATGAATATTATTTAGAAACTGCATGAAATATTGGAATGGTCATGATTAAATGAAATCGGTGGCCAGCTAACTCGCCACCCTCGTTTAGTTCAACACACCCTCGTGGAGTTCAAATGAACCTCGTCCAATTCAAATCGTAGTTCAGATACGTAGCCAGCACGTGTGGCTCGTCAACTCGGGAAGAAAAAAATCAGAACCGATAGTGGTGGCAGTGTATAATAGGAATAAGGGAGGTGATGGCGGTCAGGTGACATGAAAAACCATAATGACATTGGCATAGGACGAATGGTCCTGATGGAGATAACGTACCTATCCGACCACCTCACCTCGTCACCGTAGATTACACCATCAGCTTAAGTACAATGTGGTATAAGCCTTCACCACCTTTTGTTTTTCAGTTGCCTCGAAGAGTTCTCAAATACAGCATTCACCTACCACCTTCAAAATAGCGAACCAGTCATTTTCTGCTAGTTTTTCAAAACCCGCCCACCCATCAGGTTGTACATGAACACTATTGCATTCTGTAGGAGTAGGAACACCATCTACAAGAGCCTTTCTACAAGAAGGCCAAAGAGCAGCTCTGCAAAGGAAAAATTCGGAATTTTTGTCAAATTCGAGCTTGAAAAGAGGTAGGCTCAAAAACTCACTCTGCATGTGATATATCTATACAAGGTGGTGGATTAGAAGTAAAGTATTGGATTGAAAAGGAAAGGGAAGAGAGCTTAAAAGTTTGCCTGTGTTGTCCTGAAATTCCGTACAGTCTCTCCATTTTCTTCTCTGCGCTCAAAAATTTGTTTTTCCTTTCCTTTCCCATATTCTCCTTAAAAAAGGGATGCAACCATAGAAACCAAGTCAATGAAAAATGAGTTTGCAAGTTTGTCTACTCTGTGAAGAAACACTATGTTATATATTCTTTGTTCTGCCAACATATTGATTTTTTCCAAAAACTGAGAAGCAAATTCAAGTTGAAAATAGTTTGAAGGGAGGGAAAAATTTCAAATTGATGTTGTGAAAAAAGAGGAACACGAAAAATCCCCTCTCTGGTTTCAGAAAAATAAACAAAACTCAGCTATCCCTCTGTTTCCAGTTTTGAAAGTTGTTGCCTTCCTCCTCACTTGAGCATTTTCAAAAACCACTAAACAACATGCCAGGAGGTTCTATGAGAAAGGAGCCCTTGAACTCCAACAAATTGCATGAGCACCCTGAAGTGGTTTCCCTCTTCACCAGGGCAAACTGGATGTCCTTCTTTGAGAGAATTCATGGTTATGATGAAGAGGTGACTGAGGAATTTTTACTGTCTTTAAGACCCCATTCCCAAACACATGCTACAGTCAGATTCAGGGGTCTGACCCTAGAGCTTACACCATATTTTATCAGCAGAATCACAAGTCTTCCACTTGGGCTCCCGTAGAGCAAAAAATAAAAACCATTAAGGTAGGTTGCTAAAAAGACATTTTTTCAGCCTTATGAGCATCTTATGGAGGATAAGAATGGGGTCAGAAGGATAGGCTTACCTCCTCCATGGAGTGAGGTCAGCTACCAAATCATGAAATATATCTCTTGTGAAGGGAGATTCAGTATAGTTTATGGTTATCACTTCAGGTTATTACATGAATTGAGATATGGGATGGACCTACCTGTGGCTAGGAAACTCATTCTCCCATGTTTCCTCCTCCAATCTTTGATAGAATGTAGCACCAAGTTGAATGTAGGGGTTCCAGACCAACTGGTCCACCATGGGCTCATCAAATTGTTGGTAGAAGATGCCCTACACACATACACCATCCCCATAGCTTGGGAAATTTTCCGGGACATGTCTAGAGGAGATGAAATCAAAACTCTTACTGATGAACTTAGTCCATTTAGCAGAGAAGAGGAAGAGAAAAGAAGCTGAGAAAAAGAAGCCCAACAAGGCTAAGAAAAAGATTGCCACAGGAGAGGCAAAGACTCAGCAAGAAAAGGAAAAGACACCACTGGAAATAGCATAACCATTGGCTCTCATCTATGCCCATGAACACCTTGCAGTTAACCCCAAGTTCTACCTGATTATTTTGACAGGAAAGCACAAGCCATTGCTCATTTTGAAGATATGGAGAGATTGTTTGGTGATGACTGCCTTCATGCATGCATGAGGTGGAATACATTACCACACAACTTAAGGATTAAGGAGTATCACTCCCCAAGCAGAATGAGAGAGGCCATGAGGAGAGTACCCCTTTACAAACACTCAATGAAAAACCTAAAAGCCAACTGGATTGCTCTTAAGTTCAGTCCTCCACTACTGTTAGGACTGTTGGAAGGAGTTAAGGAGGAGGAAGAACAGGAACAATGGGAGGAAGTGGACAAGAAAGTAGGTTTCCATGATAGAGAGGAAGACATCACATCAGAGGCTTGGGATATCAGGGATGTTGTTAAAGCTATTAAAGATGAAGAACTAGATTAGTTGCTAAGAGGATGAGCAACCCATTCAGCAGGGGGTGATGATGAGCCCCAGAAATGGGTAACTATATGCGCTCATTATGCTTATTATTTTCATTTAATCCACCATTCTCAATAGTTTTTTGCATGTTTTTGAATATATTTATGTCAATAGAGTGAATGGGGATGGTCACTTTGCCATGTGGTCTAATGAGTGTTTATTGTAGATTTTTTGGACAATTTTGGACAAGGACCAGGAATTTATGAGAAAAATGACAGCCAAACTCGAGGAAATAGGGATGAGGACTTATAGGAGGGATGTCCCCTTCATTAAATGACCCCTTCCTTGAATTCTTCATCAACAGCTCGGAGTGCAAAGGCCCACATTGATGATTCCAAGGGGTAGCCAAGCAAGTCAAGTAGGGTTGTTGTTATGATCAGTTCCAAGCAGCCAAGTTCCTTAAGTTTAGGAGGGCTGTTGGGAGTCCCCACTTGTATAAATAAGAAGGCTTCAAGCCTCAGTAGGTTAGCCATTTCATAGTACATTTTCACACTATTGTGCAACTCTGTACTCAACTCATTTTCGAGCTCTTTTTGAAGACAGTTTTGTGATGTAACTGTTATTTTTTTATCAATGAAGATGAATCAAGTTTTGAACCAGCACTAATCTTTTTTAGAGGGTTGAATCTCTTGGGATAGGGCCCAACCAAAGTGCGCAACACCTCCTTTGTGTATTTATATGCTTTTGTTTGCATTCATCAGATAACTTCTATTCTTTAGGTTAATCTTGCTTTGTTAAATTAGGTTGCTTTTGATGGTTAGAATAGGTGTGTTTGCTTCAAGTTGATTAAGTAGTTTGCTACAGTAATAGGAAAAGATCCAAGAAAGCCCACCAGTAGGTCTTGATCTCCTTTCTCCCTCCTTGGGACCATGATTTGAGGTCAAGGCACTGTTGATGCCACCAAAAACACAATTTTTTCCCTTCCAATACAATTGGTGGTGTGATATTTCGAGTTGGAGAAGTTGATATTAGATTAGATTCAAATGATTAGATAATTTCATGTTCATTTATCATGGTTTTCTCGCATAATATTCTGTTCATAAATTTTTGTTTAGCATTTTTTTGGTTTTAGGTTAGAATTAGGTTAAGATAGACAAAACTCTATTTTTCGGTTCTTGCTTTGTTTAGCTTTTGAGAAGTAAGTGTGCTGCTCTCTTGTACAACATTCTAGCTTATCATTCCTCCATAACATAGCCTATACCAGTTCATCTCTCAAATATTTCCCCACTCCTTCGCCATATTTCACCAATCTGACCTAATTTCTGCATTTTTCCATAAAGTTGCTTTCTTTCCTTTTGAACAAATCCAACCATCTCCTTCGGCCCTAATCCTCATTGAAAAAGTTCTAGACCCCTCAACACCTTCATCAAATCTTCATCTCCCCTTTCCCATCTTCTTTTCCACCTTCAAACCTCCAAAAACCACTTTTAGTCTCCTCTTGTAGATCCTCCTGTAGAATCTTGTTTAGGTCCCCTACATCCTCCTATAGAGTTTCCTGCGAGTAATTTTTTGAAGTCTGATCGCAATGGAGGTCTCCATAAGGGTACTATGGACTTCTTATGACCCCTCCACACCTTCCTCACCTTCTGCAAAAGCCAAACTCATCTTCCTTGGCCACTAAACCTCTGCACAGTCACAACCAGTCAAACCATAAGCATAATAATCCCACACAAAAATACTCAAAAGCACAAAAAAATGATTTCTTCCCGTTTCTCTTTAGAAGTAACTTAAATAAATGCAATTTACCTTTTTAGTAGTCAATGGCACCCATTTCAATAGTTTCCCTCTCTTTTCTTGCACAACTAGGGTTTGCTAGGGTTTGTGTTTCATTTCAGTTTTATTTTTCTTTCTACAAGTAGAATAGCCCCTGTAGAGTTAGTTTCCTTTCATCACAGTTAAAGCTTCTTATGAGAACTCATATAAGTTCGCTTAAGCTCCTAGCAAACTTGCGCTAGCTGATCAAGTGACAGCCTGCAGTAAGAGCTAGTACTTGTGCATACAACACCATCGCTTCCAAGTTTGTTACAAACTACTAGGTTGATAAAAGTAAATAAGGAAGCCCCAGGAGTTGCAACATTATTACTGTAATACTGGAGCTCACCAGCACCTTTCACATATTTGAAAAAACATCCTCTTAGTACTTATCTGGGATTTCAATAAACCAAGTACCCTAGTTAAAAAAATGTCAAATTATGATAAAAATGTGTCAAAGGTGTCAAGTTGAGAGGAAAAGGTATCAAGCTAAGAGGAGAAGAGTAGAAGAGTGGGCATAAAAATGTGTGTCAGATGTCAAATGGAGAGGAGAAGAGGGCATAAAAATTTGTACCAGATGTCAAATGAGAGGAAAAGTGAAGATGAAAATGAGAAGTGAATTGATTCAAAAAAAAGGCCTATCAATTCCACTACAACACACTTGAGATGTTGTCTTGGTGATTTTCAAAAACATGGGAATTATCGTGCTACAATTCAAAAGTTTAATGCACATATCTGTTGATCCTTTGCATGATGCCAACAAATATGTCTGATGAGGACACTAGGCCAACTCTCTCACCACAACCTTGTGATTCTCCATCTAGAATAGGTACTTATTTGAATTAGCATGTGTCGTGTCCCAAATGCACGGTGCATGATCATGCCCACCACCTGCTAGAAGCTTTTTTCATTCTGACCACTTCAACGGTTTAAACGAGACTCGAAGAACCCTATATAGGATGAATCACATATTGAATTTTGATGTGAGGGAATGACGAAAATGGAGCAAGGAGATTGGTTGCGCTTAACAGTGTTTTCCCATTCAACTCCATAGAGAAAAAAAAAATTCAACATAAAAATACCAAATTTTTAAACACAAAGATATAAGAGATTTGAGAAAATATGGGGTCAAATAATTGATACCACGTGTACCTTTATTCTTCAATGTTTGTATGAATATGTACCTCAAAAGGATTTAATAAAAGTAGTGTGGTCTGATTTGGTTTGTTTAAAATCTTTATTTAATAAAATGAATCGACATCATGATATTATATGGATTAAAATTCAATGTTCAAATTTAGGATTCGAAGAAAACTTTCCTAATTTAAGTTAAAATCAACTGAAATAAATGTTCAAAATATTTTATTCGTCCCATGGTCACTAACTTGATTCATTGCACCCACCTAATTGCATACCCATGGATGATTAGGTTAATTTTTACTCTTCAAGTTCGTTATATTAGTGTGAGTTGGTGGCCACAATTTATCCTAACTCAATGTGGAACTTATTGTACTACACACCATATTAGCATCTTGAACATCCAATAATGAGAAACAAGGATAGTATGAAAGTATTGCAAGTCCACAACTCCATGGATTATTCAAAGTCCATAACATAATATTAGTAGTAATTGTACAAGGACGTGCAAAGGAATGTCGATAGGAAGAATCGAGAATGTGGGAGGCAATAATGAAGCTAAATATATGGACAATTAAATGCCATCGAAATTTGAGTTTCTATATATCTTCTAAAGAATGTAGTAGGAGGTTAAATTTAAGAAGAATTTTACACTAACATAAATCTCACAGAAAAATAAATGTTTTTATTGGAATATTTATCCTGGGTTTATTCTCTCATTATGAATTCATGAAATGACCTTTTCATATTCAAAAATTGTTTACTTTTATGTAATGAACTAGCTACCTATAAAAACATCAGTGGTACTCATAATGTTCCCATTAAGTCAGATGCTTTATTTTTGTTGAATTTACAATAAGTTTATGTTTATTATCACTAATTAGCTTGAGGATTTGTGTATTGGACTTAAGCATGCTACTGCGATTTTTTTTCTTTTATGTCCTTTGTTTGATAGATGTTGTGGTTGATGCAAACTAGGCAATAAAATTGGATCCTTCTATGGCAAAGGCATACTTTCATAAGGGGTAAACATTTTGTTCTAAGTTCATATTGTGACATGTTTCTCTTTTGGGGTTTGGTGGTGTGAAAATGTAGTCATTGATCCACTAGCCACACATGTTTATAGATGAAATAAGGGTTGATACAAATTTGTCAACAAATTTCATTATAATTTAATTTATCCTTTTACCTTATATTATTGTGTTCTTTTCTCTTGAGGAATATCAAACAACTATGGTTGCATTTAAGGTAGGATATGTTCTTGATGCCAATAACCCAAACTATAAGACTTGGATGATAAATGTGATGCATGTCTAGTTGGTAAATTGGCTCTACGATAACGAACTGGTATTTAGAAGAGAGAGTCGTTCTTAGTTGTAGAAGAGTAATAATCTTTGGTTACTCTTTTTTCTTTAACATTTAATCTCCAAAGAATTGTAACCATTGATTCTGGTAAAACAAACTTTAAAGTCTCTTTTTCTAGAAGGATATTCTGGTCATTACTGTTCAAAGGAAATTTCAAAAATGAAAAAAAATCATCTTCAATGAATAAATTACCTTGAGTTTTGTGTCATTGTGAACCTTCTTTGCACCCTTTATGGTTTGAGAAAATTGTTCTGCTTGTGTTATTTTTTAAAAAACAGTCTTGGAAAAAGCTATCTAAAATCCTACATTTTTTTTGTCTAGGGCACCTGAAGAAAAGCATCCAGGTCAACCACACATCTAGAAATGCGAATATTTTTCCTATTGCATAATTCTAGCTCTCGTAGGTAATTTTCTTTTTGTTCTTCTTGTCTAGGAATTGTGAGTGTTTCTATAGGTGAATACTTTTCCTAGTGCATAATTCTTGCTCTCAGAGGAAATATTGTTTGCGTTCTTCTTGTCAGATTATTGTGAGTGTTTCTTTGTTGAGTTTTTATGCCTTTCTAGTTTGTCTTTTTTTCTGAAGTTATTCACTTATAATCTTAAAAAATATAGTCTTCATCTCCAGTTTTCATGAATATATTCATGGGTCACTATTTAATAATGAACTTGTATAGATTCATTTTAACTTTAGATCTCTTAAGATGAAAAGTTAAAATCTCTTAAGACTTGATCTCGGTTAAAATAGAGCTATGCTAGTTATATTAAAAAAGTATCTTTAACTTTTTTTTTACAAAAAAAAAATGTTTATGGGATGGCCACATGCCAAGTTTATATGGGGCCAAGTGGCGATTTTGCTGAAAATAAAGGTTGATAGGATTTGGTCTTCCATCTTGGATTTCCTAGTGTACTGGAAATTGTAACAGTGGTCATTCCGTGCTTTGCCCTTATATGTTTTTTGGTGTTTCTCGCATAACAGAAATTCCTCTATATTTTAGAATGTTTTCTATGATTGTGAATCTACCAATGTTAAAATTGTCGGCCATTTCTTAGAAATAGGTTTGTGGTTCTCCTGATCTCCACAATGCTTTGTTCTATTTAGGGATTTGGGTGGTCATTTTCCTTTCGACTTCTTTGATGGTGCCTCCATTGATGGTTCATGTGAATGTGGCACTATTATCCGTCTTTGCCCTAGTATGGAATATCATTTCTTCTAGAATGGTGGCAAAGGAACTAGCAATAGGGTTGAGATAGCGGCATTGTGGGGAATTCTTGAGAATGTTGTGGATTTCCATTGATTCATTTCGAGTTGCTGGAGACTCTAAGGTGGTCATAGATTGGCTACAAGGCAAAACTCCCTGGAGGTTCCTTCGCTTCACCATTGGATGGTCAACAGTAAGGCTCTTCACGCCTCCTTCTCTGATATATCCTTCATGCATGCGTACAGAGAGAAACACTTGGTCATTGATGTCCTATCTAAGAGAGGGATCACTCTCTATCCTAGTTTTATGTTTTTTGAGCTTCAAATTGATGGCATTATACAGGATGTTGGCTCCTTCTGTTTCTGATCCACTGTTTTGTTTCTTTTGGGGATGCCTTTGCTTCTTACTTTGGTCTATCTTTTTCTCCTTTGTCTTGGCCTTGTCTGTCTTTTTCTCGTGCTGCCAATGTTGGTTCTTAGTGATCTCCTCTCTACTTCTTTGGTCTGGTGTTAGTTTGATCCAATGATTTGCCTACTTCTCTTTGGTTTTTTCTATCTATAAATCCATATGTACTTCTCATTTGATTAATGAAGAATGAAAAAAAAAATCGTCTAAAAAAAGATAAAGTTATATTAAAAAAGTATGTAGAAAAATGACATACATGAGATTCAACAAATCCTCTCTCTTTCTTAGGAATCAAAGTCTCAAAGACGAATTGATGTAAATTTTTTATTCTAGGAACAAATGGAATCCCTTACTATAGTAGCCAATGGAATTGTTTCCCTTGTATTGATTTATTAGATAATGGTCTCCCAAATGTAGGATATGAGCAATCAAATTCCACATATAATAATAATAATAATAATAATAATAATGGTGAACCTTTGCAACCAGCTAAACTTAAATTCAGGTGAAAAATTCTAATCTGTATATAATGCTTTAAGTTTTAATATTATATGACGAATATTGAAATATTTGATGTCGTTTTGTTGGCAATTATTTAATCATAGAATCATTATGAGTTTGTACTTGTTAAACTCTTCCAATTTGTCAAATAGTTTTTATTTGAATTGGATGAGGCTTAAGAATGGTGCATTTCAACCTATGCACATAAAACATAGCTTTTGTCTTTGCATGAATCCCCTAAATCTATTGTTATTCTTATGGTTTGAACATGATCATTGTTTCGAATGCAGAAATGAACATTACCAAAAACCAAAAGAAGTAATTGTTACTATGTTTTAAAATGGATTTTCTAAATACATTGCTAATGTTATGTTTGAGGAACAGATTGTATGTTTTCTATGCTAGAGGATGATTGGTTCCTTTTGTTTCTTATGTTGTCTATTTAGTGGAGTTAAGGATTCTACTTCAAAAGAACTTCTTCAGTACCATGGGACAACTTCCTGATGCTGTCAAAATGAGCGCCATTGAAATTTATCAAATAAAAAGAGCACAATTCGGTGCTTAGTTGTCCTAGGATATTGGTTCACAATCACCTTCATCGACGACATTAGAAGAAGAGCAATTCAGTTGATGTGATTCTTTTCTCTTTATGATAATCATGCATGTGCTTGTTATTCCATAAAACTACTGGCAATGGCAATCAAGTGGGTTTCTTCATCTTCTATTGCTTCACATTCTTCTTTTAAAACATCAGTCCAAATGTTACTACATTCATTATGTCAGCAGAAATCTTCTCAACAAGGATTCGTTGAACATGCATCCATATATCAGTAGCGACAGGAAGAGTGGAGTCATAATCATAACTTTAGTTGAACCCAAGGTTATTGCCTTGGGGAATACTCTGTTATGCTTAGGAGTAAAAAATGTTGTTGATTTTCTTTGTACATTCCCGATCCCTGAGAAAATCCTCAGACGAGCTATCCCTGAGTACGAGGATGAGGAAATGTGAAGGCATTGAATTGGAATGCACCCACATGTAGAATGGCACCCAACTGCACCAATTCAATTACGGGAAAATAGAGGGTGAATGTCCACATGTGATTTTTGGATCATAGCGATGACGGCGAAAATGAAGTCCTCTTATTGGTTGGGGTGAACAATGTCTGCTCACCCCAAGCCCACAAATAAAATGCCTTTTGGCGTAATTATGGACCACATTGTTATGATTCAAATAATTTTGGAGGAGTTTTCTAATAATAAAACTAGTCCCTTATGTTTTTTCATTGACTTCAAGAAAACCTTTGAGCTTAACTAAAATTATGTCATTGAGGAATGTATAAAAGGAGGGTGTACTTGTGATCCATAAACTGTTGTGGATATTCCACTAGACAGTTCCTTCCCCTGCTTTATGATGAAAGAGCTAAGAGACTACTGGCAGCAGGTAGCCAAATATGACATGCAGTGAGGGTACATACAAGATACAAAGTAAGGATTAATGCAAAGGAGTGTACTGACTGTATACATATCATCAATCATCTTTTATCCCATTTATTATTCCTTGCATCATGCCTGGTTAGTCATAAGATCATGTTGGTCACAACCTCGTAGCCTAAATAAACAAGTGGTATTGCTCTTCATTTTTAAAGCTATGTAATAAACAAGTGGAAGGGAACAAGACACATAGAGGAAACACATGGAATGACTTTGAGTTCTTGCAACCATGAATGTCATTGAAGACAAAATCATACGACAATGACAAGCAAACTTTTAAGCTACACTAAGAGGTGTATTTTGAAACATGTGCTTTGTTTTCCATACCTAGCCTCCAAAGCGTTATGCATCAGATGGAGTCTTCATATGCTCCAGATATTCTATCATACCTTGGGTTCCTTGGCCTGCTTACTTTTCTCCTCAACTCCTTGAGAGTTATCTATCATGTCGTCTTTCTTCGTGGCCCCTAAGAGACACAATTGTCTAGTTTCACTGGGCAGTGACTATTGCGGGATGAGGCCCTGGGAGGACACATTTGCATACTTTTAGCTGGATGAAAGGTAGTACTATGGGATGAGGCCCTCAGAGGACACATTTACACAATTTTAGGATGCAAGGCAGACTGGGTAGTCAAGGGACAAAACTGCACAGTTTCTGGAGACATTGGGTTTCGGTTAAGGGAAGGAAATTAGAGGAAACCATTGTGCAATTTTGAATGCTAAGGGAGGTTGGGATTTATACACATTGCACAGTTCCAATAGGCAAGGGAGAAGCTTGAGGGTTACACATGTGAAGTGCGTAATTCAGGAAAGTTGGATGAGGCTAGGTTGATAAGGAAACTCCGACATTTGGCTAAGTGTGGGATCAATGAAATTGATGTGAACAATGATAAAACTTGACTATGATCACACACATGAAAACTTAGCGATACAACATATACCATCTAGAACATATAAAACATACTTCGCTTAATGCAACAACCTTTGTGGCAACTTACGACAAGTGCGGCTCCGATGATAGCCTTTGGGAGGATAAAGGAAACACTTGTGTAAGAGTGTGTGGAATGAGTGTGAAACATGTCTATGTCGTGAGGACAACCCATTCACATAAAGATTTCCCCTTGAAGTAAAACAAACCTCCCTTTGCATGAAAAGCAATAACCTCCATGCCCAAAGATGACACATTGTATGTAAAGATAAAAGCATGAATGACTCTTAAGATCAAAAAGGAGAGCTTGAGATCATCAACTTACCAATAAGTGACTAAGGAACGATCGATCACAATATCCATAGTAGGTTCTGAAATTTAAGTGCAAGCCAAAATTTTGGAGGGTGTTGCAGCTACTATAGCAGAGCCTGCACCTTCTTGCTAGTTTCTTTTTCAACCAGTGCCTTGAATTCTACGAATTTGAAGAATGTCTTATCTTTCTTCCACATGAAGAATATCCAACACTTCTGTGAGAAGTCATCAATAAAAATGACAAAATATTTGTGTCTTACACAATAGGTTGTCGAAAAAGGTCCATAAACATCATAGTGGATCCTTTCTAGGATTGCATGTGCTTTGTTGTCCCAATCATGGAATGTGGATTTTATGTACTTCTGCAACGCAGATACTTTGCATACATCCTACTCCTCAAGTGATCCTTTCGGGAGTCTAATGGTTATTTGTTGTATAACATTCAAGGTACCATGATGCAAATGACCAAGTATTTTGTGCCAAAGCTCATCGACATTGCAACTTGCACTTTCTCCGCCTTAGTGCTTAATGCAACACAGTCTTTCACATCTAGCTTATACATGTTCTTCACATGAACCCTGATCTGATTCAGCTATCCCATGGCTACGTGTCTCAAGAATGCTTTTCCTTTATTGAATATCACTTCACAACCATGGTAAACCAACCACTTGGTGAATGCTAGTAGACGGACCCCTAATCTTTTACCTTTACCTTTTTTTACTAGCGTCTTGTATTGAAAATTTGAAGACAAAATATTTATTTTCTCTTAAAAATTTGTCTTAAAATCGCCCTCTGTCTAGTAGTGCCAAATGCAACAATAGACAAGTTGTCTCTAATTGTATCAACAGATATGAAAGGGATAGAAGAGGAATTGATTCCGAGAAATCTTGTCAGTAAAAGTTGTCACTTTCTTCTTAGTTGACTACCCCCACAAAACAAAGAGCCCAAAAAATCATTGTCTTTATATAAGATAACGTGAATGTTAAGTAAAATAACAAGCTCGGTATAGGTGCAAGACAGTGGTTCCCTGCAAGTTGGTGGACTTAGGGTGCACTGTCAAAGTCAATTTTGCAGCTGTTAGATAATATTGTCTTAAATTGATATGTTTGTGTCTTAATTGTCAATTTATTAAATAAGTTTGAGCTAAAGTGGCGATTAGCTTAAATATAAAGTTTTGTCTTAAAATATTTTTGTCTAAAATTGTTTTTGTCTTAAATATAAAGTTTTGTCTTAAATTTTTTTTGTCTTAAAATAATTTTGTCTTCAATTATTTTTGTCTTAAATATAAAGTTTTGTCTTTAAATGTTTGTCTCAAATTGTTTTTGTCTTAAATATAAAGTTTTGTTAATCTTAAATTGCTTTTGTCTTAAATATATAATTTTGTTTTAAAACAATTTTGTCTCAAAGTACGTTTATCTTAAAATATTTTTGTCTTAAATATAAAGTTTTGTTTTAAAATATTTTTGTTTCAAACTGTTTTTGTCTTAATATTTATATTTAAAACAATTTAATTGATATTAAATTTTAATGTAAAATAATTAAAATAAAAATTGATTTTTTAAGAAAAAAAATTTATTATTAGTAGTGACCCAGTATTTCTTCAAATCCAGACCCTACTAATCCTAATTCCGTTTCTGAACTAGGAACTTCAGGCAATCAACAAACTCCAAATCATAGTTCCCATAGTTCCCAGAATATTGAACAAAGCCTGATTGGTAATCCATGTGAAGGGAACATGGAGGGAGATGAAATGTTAAATTACCTTCAACTCCGATTAAGCACTGTAATGTTTATGTCTGGAAAAAGCGCTGTGATACTGGATATATTGGGGCAACATCTTGATTGGCAACAAATTCTCCGACATGTTGAGTCCGATACAGTGGAATTAGAATTAAGATGGCGGTTTTACAGAATTGATGGGATTACCGTAGAGGACGACGACTATGTGTTGGGCTCGAATGCAGATGAATTTGGGGACATGATTAGTTTTGATGGACATGACGATACTGAGTATGAGTTTTCGTTGAATGCTGGCGATGGACATGACGATATTGTGTCTGAGTTTCCTTTGAATGCAGCAGATGAATATGAAATCATTGTCCTTGATCATGATAATTTTAACAGTGGCCCTCCTGCCTACACACGTAATCTCTCTGTTGACAGTGCAGATGCAGATGCATGTTGCTGCATCTGCACAGACCCGATAGCTGTTGGTGATGAAGCCAAAACACTGCCATGCAATCACTTTTATGACAGTGAATGCATCATTAAGTGGCTTGGCATTAGCAACGTTTGTCCACTATGCGGATTTCAGCTGCCCTCAGATGTAGATGAAGAACAACGCCAAAACTGAAAGACTGATCAGTGAATCTACTTTTAAATAAGGAACTACTTGGCTTCCGAGCTTGTTTATTGAATGAAATTTGTGTTTAACTTCTCGGAGATAAGATATTCTTGTTTTAAATAAAAAAATATGATAATGTTTAACGTTGATATAATTTATTTATTTTAAAAAATATAATTTAATATTTATAATTAACTATTATTTGAATAATATTATATTTAGAATTTTCCCTTTCGACTGCAAGCAATCACAAAGTAATAGAAAGTCATGAAGGGATTAGAGAGCTGTGACGGGCAAGGTCAAGAAATTCACTCGCCTGGCTACCAAAAGGGTATTTAGTAAAGGATGATATGACTTTTTGTTGGGGCCTAAATTTGAATGAGGTTTATTGTGAGACATGGACGACTTTCAAAAATGCATATTGGATTGACTAATAGGGCAAATGAACTTGTTTGGAGCATACACCCCTTTGGTGCTTATACACCTAAGCTTGATTATAAATAGCTTATGGCAATTAGAGATGATGCTGTCACCAAATGGTGGTTGAAGGTAGTTTGGAATGCCAAATGACCTGTAAGCTCTAAGCTCTTCATGCGGTGCTTGATCGAAAACAAAGCCCCAACTTGGGATGCCCTTTAGAAAATATATCTTGTAGGGAAACCATGCACATTTTCATGACATGTCCTTTCTTCAGTAGGTTTGGCATATATGCAAACACTATGTAGGTCATGTTATCACTCAAACTAGCAGGGGACTTAAAGGGCAAATGTTATGCCAAGGGTATTAAATGGAGACTTTTCCCTCTGTCACCTCAACTAAGGCTCCCTTCTATTTGCAGAATTTCACCGATGAAAGGACACCTCGTATGTTGTGGAGTCACCAATGAAGGATAAATCAATGAATGGATATGAGTGACCCGAATAATCCTCTTTCGAGAAGAAGTTTGAAGGATAAAACTTGCATGCTTTCTAAGCAAGGTACAATGTCTTCTAGGGAGAGGAAGGGAGGATTTGAGGGTTGTGTTTATAGGATAGGACTTGCGAAGGAGTTTCCCAATCCCTAAAATCCTTATTGAAATTGGTATCTCAGATGGTTCTTGAAGAATTGCCCTTTCGAAGGAACAAGACCACACAGGACCGAGTGGACCCATTCTAGGCTATGACGGATGAGTATGGAAAAACAGTTATGTTCTTTCCCTAGACAAGGTGGGTGAAAGGATCAAAGGAATAATTTTCACTCGAGGGTGTTGAATTGATCCTATGAGGTACTAACCTTGGGGGTGCTAGGAAAAAATTTGATCTTAGAGCTAGGGCTCGGCTTTTATCCAAACTCCACCATTGGAATGGCTTCAAAATTAGAGGAGGCCTTGAGGAGACAACAATGCAAGAGACCCTAGGAGATCAAACTTTTTGGAGAGGTAGTTTTTTGGGAAAATTATGCCCTAAGTGAACCAACTTGGCTAGACCTTGGAAAGGTGAAAACTATGTGATTTTAAGTGACGACCTCTTGGCATATCAGTGCCTTACTCTTGGGATAATGGAGTCTATGATAAATATGAGTGAGGACCTTTGGTTCTTGGTCAAGGATACCTCAAGAGTACTTCACTAACCTTCTAGGTCAAATAGAAACATTCTTGTAGTTTATATAATTTGATATACAAAGGAGATGGTTTATCAAGGTCAAATTGTTGTTAAAATTACCCCTAAAAGATTTTATTAACATTACATGGCCCATACATTTAGGGATTCTATAATAGAGACAAAATTCCACAATTTAAAGAAGTAAATGCATGCAACAATTAGCCATAACAATAGCAAAAATCCTAGTCGAATGCATATGAGAGAGTAAAAGAAGAATAACATTAAAAGCATATACTAACATGTAACATAATATATCCAACCATACACAATTAACAAAAGAGAAGCTCCAAGATAAGATAGACCAATATCCACAAATTAAAATTCATTCATAAATCTCCAATTCATTCTCAAGAAAAAGTGTGAAATTCTCAAGAGAGAGAAAAGATCCAATCCAAAGTGATGATGAGAAAATGAACTCATCTCACTTGTATTTATACACTAATCAGGAGCTCGAATTAGCCTCGTTGGCCTACATAAGCACCAGAAATAAAATAATGTTCTAATAATCTAACTTTTGGTGACAAGCCCACCAAACTAGCTCATAAATGAAAGAATAAGCATGTCAAGAGGTTAAATAATAATCTATGCATGTCGTAGGGCCTTATAAAAGGCCTAATGAGGTCCATGGGAGTCATAATGAAGAGCAGGACCTTGTTGATGGTGTTGGACCCACCAACATGTTAGGGGATCTCCTCGATAAGAAGTCCCAACTAGACGTCAGACCGTTTGGTGTAGGAGTCTCAGCAGTGGGCCATATAGTATCACCTTGTCCACTATGGTGTGCATAAGCAAGTAAGATGTCCATGTTGGTAGCAAGGGTGTGACATATATAGTAAGTCAAGGAAGGTGCATAAGTGGTTCTAACACACAGGGGGTGAGGTGAGTGCGCCCCTTGGAAAGCTATGGAAGCACGAACTTAAGAAGGGAACAAACGAGAAAATATGCAGCTAGCAATCCAAAGTGATGGTTAAACCAACAACAAACTTCAGCAAGATTCATACATACTTATATAGGAAATCCATACATGCATGCGTAAGAAATCAGATACATATATTATTAGAGTAGATAAGTTAGTTGAAATACAATAACAACATATGCATGAAACATGTTGGATCTATTATATTAAGAAGTGAACGTTGCAGTCACACAATACAACCATGACCAACCGCTAGTTTCGATAGTGCAATGTTACTGTCACCAGCACCTGCTCATCTAAAGAGATATACTAGCTTTGTACAGTGGAGAAGCCAACGCTCATTACAATACTCTCCAAGATTTCTCTAAGATACTCCTATTGGAAGCTTGGCTGACAAAAAGCCTCTGCAATGAGTTATGAGGGACTATTTATAGCAAAGGGTGGGGTGACCCTTGACATTCCCCTTTGTGACCATTCATCTACCCTCTTCAACTACTCTATGACTATTACATTCAACTATCGACACTTGAAATTCCACTTGAAAAGACGTTACATACAATCTACACATGTACCCATGTGAGACGAAATGGCTTGAGCAAGCCATGTGTGATATCACTAACACTTGAACCATTGTGGTAAGACCAACTCTTCAACATCTTCGTTATGGTTGACGGTGACGAACTGATGCAAGCTTGGGCGTCTGTGATGGTGTATGTACGCTAAATGGTGACATTCTATTGAAGGTAAACTCTTGGCTTTGCTGCATCTAGGTACACTGATATGGATCCTCTATCCAACTCGTCTAATAGCATGCAGATGGTTGTCCTAGGTGCAACTGGACCAACAACATACTGATGCATAGTGTCTGTGCTGATATCCAAGCATGTGCTGGTGGTTGAGCGCATCAACTTGTCGGAATACATGCTTAGCTCTAGTCAAACTTGCTTCTTGTCTTCGCCTCCGTGAATGTGACAAAAGGGTGGGATCGCATGCATGCACACAATGACATGCATGCTGCTGAATTCCCTTGCATGCGATCAACAACACTTTTCACCTTGTCTACTCTGTGCGAGCTGTTAGGATGGAACTATAACTTGTATGGGCGGAGTTTCATCCGTTTTTGCATGTTGCACCACCTATTGTACATGTTCCTACTGTAACTCATTTTCTCATCTGTGTAGCTCCTGTTCTTCCTTTAGTTGTTTCTTTAGCACATGAAACTCCTTCTCTTTTTATCTCTCTACCTTCGCGCAATCTTCGTGTCGCGCCGTCACCTCATAGCTTCAATCTCCAAAATTGCTTTCATCATGAGTGGATCTACTTTGGACTTGTAGCTTTGCTCCGCCTCTATGCTGTCAACAACCTTCCTCTTACATTCATCATTTTTAGGTGCGATGCCTTTTGCTGTTGCTGATGGTTATACACGTTTTGATGTCGTTGTCATTCATGTTGATATCCTTGTCCTTGAACAACTTGATGTCTTTGTGGATAGGCAAGTTCATAGACACTTGATCGACTGCATCCCCAGTTGCACTCTTAACGGTGTCTTTGACTCTGCTCTCCTTGAAACCATTGTGCCTATGCTGCTAGGAGATGAACAACACCTGTGATACGTGGAGGCATAAAAACACTCATGGAAAACAATCTTAGTTGGAAACCAAAACAAACTAGAGGACTAACATGCAACATACCTATGTGACTATCCGAGAAGATTGCAAGATTTTCACTGGGAGGCTGAGAGATTGACTGCCAAGACTACATATGACACAGTTTGAGCTACCGAGAGGCTATATAACTGTTGGAATTGCACAACAAACAGTACGGCCTAGCATGTTGAGGACTGAAACTGCATCATGCGCAATTTCAGTTAGTAGTGACATGAAAGCAAGAAACTACATTGCACAGTTTTTGGGGCTAGCAGGACACTGCCTCCAAGAATTTCGAAATGCAAGCATTGAGGTTAGTGTCTTTACTTCCAAAAGTGGACAGTGCTAGCTAGGAAAGGCACAGTCTGGGCCAAGGTAGCCTAGATCGGGCAATGGGTTACTAAAAACATGAGAAGTGTGAATGCGTGATGAGATGAGTGCAAACAAGAGTGAATGATTATGCATGCAAATAGTAAGTGCATGATTCAGAAAATGGGACGTATGCATGTGCATGAAGCAGGTCAGTGCGATGGTGACCATTGATGCAAAAACATTTTCATGCATGCAACAATAGTGAGATGCAAATGAAAACTGAAATGACAATTGTACAAGTTAACATGCATGCAAACGACAATAAGAATTCATATAAATCAAGAAGACAACATTCACACAAACCAAAACACAAAAAGTGATAGAAACTTAGTGCAAGACATGTGAAGCAGGTTTACCCTGAAATAGTTGAGCTAAATGTGTTGATGACTCCTGGATGTGATGTGGGATGTCAGAGCTACATGATCGATGTGAGGAATGAGCTCTGCAATGTCTGGTTCATAAGTTTTGATAAAATCGAGGTTATGACGCACATGGCACAAATCTAGGAAAAGAAACAATTGGCAGGAGGTTTCTGAAATGATCCTTGCATGTAACCTTCATGCTAAAAATAGATCCCTAAATCTAGGGATTCCTTTGCATTCTGCCTTGGGAAAAGTAGTCCATTCATGCAAATCAATTTTGCTCAGTCCCGGAGGGAATCGCTCAACCTGAAGGCACATGCATCGGTTTGCGAGCCTAGGAGAGGAATCTGTGTAGTTTATGGGGCTAAGCAGAGATGGTTTGTCCTAAGGGGATCGCATAATTTCTGGGAAGAACAGGTGACTGTCTCCTAGGATTGCACAATTTCTGGGCTGAGAAGCTGTCCTGGGTTAGAATGCATGATTTTATCAAGGAAGCCTATCTCACTGCATTACACAATTTCTGAGCCCAGAAGGTTGCGTAGCTAATTTAGGCAATTTCTACTCGTTGTTGGGTTGGATATCCCAAAGATATTGAGCAATTTCTAGGAGTAGCAGGTGACTGTTGCTTAGAATTGCACAATTTTTTGGGTTGAGCAGCTATCTTGGGATGAATTTCACAATGTTTTAGAGGAAGACTACTAGGAAGAATTGGCCAATTTTGGAGCCCAGCTGGGTTTGCACAATTTCTGGAGGGAAGGTTGATTACCCTCCAGAATTGCGCAATTCGCAGAGGGAGATTCTCAACCAGCAACTGACACTAAGCCTGTAAAGTATCTTGTGAAGGAGTTGGAACAAACTTGTTTACATACTGACAAGACTCTATGAAATAGATGAAGCCTATGTGCTTGATGATGCAAGACATGTTGAGGATGGTTGGCAGGGAGGCTCCAAAACGAAGCTAAGGAAAAAATTTGGAGAGTGCTTGTAGTCGCTACAACACTTAGCGACACACTGGGAGAGCTGCAGCTCTCTGAATTGACCTTGTTCATGAAAATAAAGTCTAACACCTCCAGAAGTATTGTTGAGTTCTCTGTTCATCTTGGTTTCCACACTTGCTTGATTGTAAGATGTAGCATCTGCTAAGCTCTTGGTTGGTCGAGACACATTCCAAGCCAAGCCAACACAGGTGTTTCGATTGAGGATGAGGGGTATATTGGTGCACAAGCCTATTGGTCATCAGAGTTAAAGTTTCATCTCTAGTGTTGCTCCACTACTAGTAGGCCTAAACAGTACGTCGATGGAGTCACGTGGGAACACAAGCATCGCTTCACTGCCAATGAGATTGGTCAGTACCCCGACGAAGTTACTTGTATCACCTCTCTCCATAGGAAGCCTATTTATTCTTTCACCTTATTCATTTTTCAATTTTTTTTGAACTTTTTTTCACATTTTCATTTTTTTTATTTCTATAACTGTGCATAGCACTTATTCATTTCAGAGGCAGAAGAGGGATCCTGACTTATTGACAGAAGAAGGGGTTTTTCCTTTAGACAAGTGGTTTATATACACCCTTGAAGTGCTTGTTAAGGTTTTTACCCTCACCTTACTCTACTTGACTGAGCTGACAAGGATTAACCCAAAAACAACCAACTAGAGTAGGTGATACTAGTTCACACGTAAGTGTTTTGTTTTGACAAAGGTTCACTTCGAACAACACAAATTTTTCATTGATGTATCATGGATTGAAAGTAACAAGTTCTTCATGAGAGAGTCCACAACAGATAACCAAATGTTAATAGCTGTACAAGTCCTCTTGTACTTTACCCAGGCTTGTTTCAAGAGTCACACATGGTCCATGCGAAACTAATGTATGAATGAAAAAAAGAAGCAAAAAAAAAAAAAATGCAAAGCAAGAAGCAGAAGAAAATTCATATGCAAAGTGAGTAAGCAAACAAACAAGCAAACAAGCAAACCCACAAAGAAAGAAAGAAACATGCATGCAAGCAAGCAACTCAAAAGGAAACACTACTCTTGCTCCTAAGCTAACAGTTCATGGGTCATATCACGTGAAGTGATACTTCCAATGTAGCCATTAGCACATTGGTAGACGCATGTTGGTGAAGGCATGGTCTACGAACAACACAATTCTGCAAAGCAGCAAATATGAAAGATATAATGATGAATACAAACATACTTCGAGCTTACGAGTGTCGATAGAAAGATGAGTTAAAGCGCATGACATGCACTCTGTTGAATTTCCATGGTGTTGTGTTACACTGCTTGCAGATGTTGAGTGTATGCATTCTCTTGACTGCGACATGCAAGCAAATGTGAGAAAGGTAGACCACTTACGTTATGCAAGTGTGCTTGTTGTGTAAGATTCCTACAATTACGAGTGGAGGAAGTGAAATTTCGGTGTTTAGTTGATCTTTAATGCACAGCGGAAAGTGATGAGGAGCCTTGTGTGTTTCAACAATTTCCTGATTGAAAGCGAAACCAACCGCAAGAAGGTGAGAACCTGACATAACTATTAGCTCCAGCTGAAGTGCCTCGATAGTCTGGGGGGTTTCGACTTCGTTGATGGATAGATCATCATAGACCAATGTCGTATACAGATTAACAATGGTTGAATCAACATCGTGATGGGATGAAGAAGTAGAGAGATCATGACAACCAAGATAAAAAAATCTAGGATGTTTGTCGGCATCCTCATGATTTGATGAATCGTGTAGAGGGGTAGATGAGAAGCAAAGATGTTCACCCTCTGTGTTTTCAGAAATGACAGATCATAGATTGGATGGATTTTCAGAGGAAGATGTGTCCTCTCTGTAATGTAATGATAGACTGACATCCGATGTGTCCTGAGAATGATCAGAAGTAGAAACATCTGGAAAAGAGTTTTCACAGGGGGGAATCAATAGTGGCAGAATCAAAAGGGATGTCAAGATAAAACAAATGAGGTGCAATTGGAAGGGAGTCATCCTTAACCACAGGTTCTTCTTTTAGATTCCCACACACGCTCGTCATGAATGATGGCACGAGTTGGCTGCACAACACCAACTCTTTCAACAACTTGATCCTTGTTAGCAACAAGTGCGGAGTCCAGAATAGAAGAGCACAAGATAGTACAATCTAGAGAATCAATAAAACATAGGGATGGAGGTTGAGGGAACGAATCCACATGACAATCAGCAGGCTTGCAAGCCAAATCTGCGTAGATATTAGGAGCATGTGGGGTAGGAGGATGTGATAGTTAACTAGATGTGTGTGCATGTTCTCCCACATCAATCAGTGCTGGTGGAGCTATTTGATGAGGTTAAGGCGAGAAGTCACTTGTGACAACAACTGTGTCTGCCTGTGATTGCGTAGCTCCATCACCAAGCTATGACGAGTAGGATTCAAATGATTTCAAGAATTGTGGATTTTCTGATATGTAAAGAAGATACTCAAATCTTCCATCGAGAAATTCCCAATCAATTTCATCTTTGGGAAATTGGTATGCAATATTACAAAAGCATGTGTGAAAATGTTCAACGCATTCATCAGGTGCTTTTCATAATTCCATAATTTCTTTTTCGAGCGCTTTATAGTTAAAGTGATTGAAAGCATGGTCTATCTCTATGGCCAAATGAAAAAGAGAATGAATATATTTTTTAGGCAGCGTGGCACACGAGTGAATTGGGTGCCCTCAAAACATGTAGACAAACAACGCGAATGTCATGTATTGTTCAAAGATTCCATGTATTTCACATGAACCTACAATGTCGCTCTCACGCCTAACCAAGGCTATGATAAACGACTCAAAGATTCACCGGTCCGTCCTTCTAGCACCAAAATGTTGATGATGTTGTACCCACCAATGTATCACGGGATCTCCTCAATAAGAAGTCCCAACTAGACCTCAGATCGTTTGGTGTAGGAGTCCCACCAGCAGGTCATACGGTATCACCTTGACCGCGAGGGTGCATATTGGCAAGTAAGATGTCCCTGTTGATAGCAAGGGTGTGACATATGCAGTAAGTCAAGGAAGGTGCATGAGCAGTTCTAACACATGGGGGGTGAGGTGAGTGCACCCCTTGGAAAAATATGGAAGCACAAAGTTAAGAAGCGAACACACGAGTAAATATGCATCACAAACTGGAAAGAAATTGAGCTAGCAATCGAAAGTGATGGTTAAACCAACAACAAATTTCAGTAAGATTCATACATACTTATATAGGAAAGCCATACATGCATGCGTAAGCAAACAGATACATATATTATTAGAGTATACAAGTTCGCTGAAATAAAATAACAAAATATGCATGAAACATGTTGGCTCTGTTATATTAAGAAGTGAAAGTTCCAGTCATACAATACAACCATGACCAACCACTAGTTTCGACAGCAAAATGTTACAGTCATTGTGGCGTGCTCCCCCAAAGAGATACTAGCTCTGCAAAGTGGAGAAGCTAAGGCTCGTTACAATACTATCCAAGCTTTCTCTAAGATACTCCTAATGGAAGCTTTGCGGACCAAGAGCCTCTACAATGAGTTATGAGGGTCTATTTATAGCAAAGTGTGGGGTGACCCTTGACATTCCCCTTTGTGACCATTCAACTATCCTCATGACTCTTTTACTACTTTATGACTGTTACATTCAACTATCGTCACTTGAACTTCCACTTGACAAGACGTTACATACAATCTACACATGTACCCATGTGAGATGAAATGGCTTGAGAAAGACATCACTAACACTCAGACTATTGTGGTAAAACCAACTCTTTGACATCCTTGTGATGGTTGACGATGACGAACTGATGCCAAACTTGGTTGTCTATGATGGTTTCTGTGCACTCAATGGTGACATCCTATTGAAAGCAAACTCTTGCCTCCGTTGCATCTGGGTACATTGATATGGCTCCTCTTTCCAGCTCATCTGATAGCATGCACATGGTCGTCGTGGGTGCGGCCAGAATGGTAACATACTGATGCATAGTGTCTACACTCATATCCAAGCATGTTTTGGTGGCCTTGCGCATCAAATTTTTGGAATACATGCTCAGCTCCAGTCAGACTTGCTTCTTTATCTTCGCCCTGGTGAGTGTGCCAAAAGGGTGGGATTGCAAATTCTATACAATAGTTAAATTATTAGTTGAGATTATTCAAACTTATAAGAACAAGAAGATTGTGAAAAGTACAAATTGAAAACCCTATTAATTTTACTACTAGTACCTATAGAAAAAATGAGGAAATGAAGAATACCTATTTGAGAAAGACATGATAGTTTGAAGTTAACATACTAACACGGGAATATGCCTCTATTTTGAGCAGTTTGCCTCTATCCATTTTTTTGCGAGATAAGTGAAAATTCAATCTTGAAAATGGTACCACTAGAAGGTTTGTTTTAGTGATTCAATATGAGAGATTCAATATCGCATATTGAAAGTTGAATTTCCATCAAGCTTATTTTAGAGATTCAATATCACATATTGGAAATTGAATTTGCAACAAGAAATAATCAAGGTGACTATTCAAATATCAAAGGTTATTATTACATGGAAAAATAAGTATTCATTTTTTTATGAAATTTTTGTTACTTATTGATATTGGGTTGTATGGTATAACCCTTACTTAAATTTTTATGTTGAAAAAAGTATTCAAATAAAACTAATAATATATATTTCTTGGAATTAGTTAGAATATACTAAGTGAATACAAATACTCAATTTACGTGCTAATTGTTTGACAAAATGCATTTCAAAAAACTAAAGCATTTTTATTTGTTTGTTTTATTTATTTTCCTATTTTGTTTTTCAATTATTCTTTTTAGTTTTAATCCTTTCCTTTTTTCTTTTTATCATTATTTTTGTTTTATCTTTTGATTTGTTTTTTGATTTTATTAATTATTATTTTTTCTTTTTGCACCTTGGTTTTGTTACTTTTGTCATATTATTACTATCTACATTTTATTTTAGTATTTATTTTATTTATTTTTATTTTTTTATTTTATTATTTAATTTAATTTTTTTATTTAAATTTTTTTGTTATTTTATTATTTTTTAGCTTTTTAGTTTTATTTTTGTTTTTGTTTATTTTCATTTTATTTTTAATATTAAAACCAATTCCCTCTTTTATTAACCTCAATTTTATTTTTATTTTTTCCTTTTGCTCTCATTTTCTTCTCTTCTTGTCTTGACATACCTATCTTGACACATTGACTTTAAAAAGTTGATTTTAAACATTCAATTCCCAAATATCATTCTTTAACAAATGGCTAAAATATAAGCTCCATTGTTTTTAATCAAACTTGATGTTGTCTATAAGTAAAAAAAAAATTAAAATATTAATGAAATATATAAAAAACTTTCTATAATATATTTTTAATCAAACCTGAAACCATATTATGTGAAGATATTAAGGATCCTTTAATTTTTGTTTTTCAAATATTTCTATAATCCTTTCAACATTTTCACTATGAATTTTGAGAATTCAATGTTTTGGTTATGCTCGATAGACAAAGTCAAAGTGACAGAAAAAAAAAATCTAATTTTGATATTATTGATAGGTAAAAAAATGTATTAATCTTCTAAAACAAAGTAAAAAAATGTATTAATATTTAAAAATGTAATTTTGATCAGTTTCATTTTTATTGTTCAATTTATTGTGAGAAAAAGGTTACGACACATAAATATTTGAAGTAAGCAAATATGGCTATCATTTAGCTATAGTTGTTTATGACTTTCGAATTGTATAATTATGGTTTCTATAGAGTTAATACACATTATTAATAAATACAAATACTCAATTTACATGCTAATTGTTTGACAAAATGCATTTCAAAAAACTAAACATTTTTATTTGTTTGTTTTATTTATTTTCCTATTTTGTTTTTCAATTATTCTTTTGAGTTTTAATCTTTTCCTTTTTTCTTTTTATCATTATTTTGTTTTATCTTTTGATTTGTTTTTTGATAGAGCTAATTATTATTATTTTTTTTGCAATTATTCTTTTGAGTTTTAATCTTTTCCTTTTTTCTTTTTATCATTATTTTGTTTTATCTTTTGATTTGTTTTTTGATAGAGTTAATTATTATTATTTTTTTTGCAGCTTGGTTTTGTTACTTTTGTCATATTATTACTATCTACATTTTATTTTAGTATTTATTTTTTTTATTTTTATTTTTTTATTTTTTTATTTAATTTTATTTTATTATTTAAATTTTTTTTGTTATTTTATTATTTTTTAGCTTTTTGGGTTTATTTTTGTTTTTGTTTATTTTCATTTTATTTTTAATTTTGAAACCAATTCCCTATTTTATTAACCCCAATTTTTTTTTCCTTCTGCTCTCATTTTCTTCTTTTCTACTCTTGACATACCTACCTTGACACATTGACTTTAAAAAGTTGATTTTAAACATTCAATTCTCAAATATCATTCTTTAACAAATTGCTAAAATATAAGCTCCATTGTTTTTAATCAAACTTGATGTTGTATAAGTAAAAAATAATTAAAATATTAATGAAATATATAAAAAAAACTTTCTATAATATATTTTTAATCAAATCTGGAACCATATTATGTGAAGATATTAAGGAGCCTTTAATTTTTGTTTTTCAGATATTTCTATAATACTTTCAACATTTTCACTATGAATTTTGAGAATTCAATGTTTTGGTTATGCTCGATAGACAAAGTGAAAGTGACAGAAAAAAAAATCTAATTTTGATATTATTGATAGGTAAAAAAATGTATTTGTCATATACCCCGGTAACCTCGCATGTAAAAGGTAGGGATTTAGAATTTTTCATACAAATTACCACAAGTAATTAACCAATTCACAACTCCACAATTCATCATTAACCATTAAATATAATATTCATTAGTGCATCAAGTAAATTTCCATCAAAGACAGTAAGTTTCATAACCGTTGCATAACCTTTAACCATCACTGTAATAACATAAACTGTCTCATGAATCCATGCATCCATTTCTTGATATCCTTAACCATATTAGATAATCATGTAATCAAATAAAGAACCATCAACATCAAGGATTCAACATCATCCATCAGACACAAAAGGAAATCACATCAATCACGCCATTGAACACGGATATACCCTGGAAACCCCGTAGGGTGAAAACCAGCAAACGTTTAATCTTATTATTAAACGCTCGTGAGGGTTTTCACCCCTCACTCAATGGCTTATAAGGGATTCCATCCCTTAACCATTGTCATAAAATCATTACAATAATTATCATCAAGCTGTCATATAACTAGCTAAAGGCTATTACAGTTCTCATGTAATCTTTCACTTACATACCGCCACATACAGTACTCCTTGTGGCATGATTGTTCTAGCCATGTATGTTCCTGCAACTCGAACTCATCTGCATGGACCCTTGATCATCTTCCTGCACAAACTTAAACATCACTTCTCATAGGCACCAACCGCCATCATTTCCTGTCAATACTCTTGACAACAAGCTTGGGCAACAAAATTAGATACCATATTAAAGAATCAATAAACAATGTTTGAAAGAGATTCTTTAGCATCCACTCATATGCTTAAGCAAGCATGACTTACTATTTAACTAGCATATATACCCAAATAATATTGTTTGACCTCTACCATGTTTATTAATGCATAACTCTCTTTAAGAGTTCTAACTCATTAGCTCATGTAAAACCGAGAAAAGAATCAAAACCAGATTCCCATTTTCCAAGATAAAAATCTTAGCAAATAGCAGCAAAAGAGTGAATAAACATGGTCGTTCTTGTATACTAAACTGCATACTAAAACCAAGTCGGAATTTCCGTACACTAGTATTCCCATGGTCTTGCAAACAGAACTATAACAACATAATTACATGAATAGCTTCAAGCATGTAAGACATATTCAAAACATCGATGGTTAACTAGATTCTTAAAGCATTTAACACAAGATTCACATGTAATTTTCTAGAAGAAAAGCTACATATACTTAGCTTTTATGTCCACATGTTTATTCCACGTTCTTCAGGAACTGGTCGCCATAGTGCGTGCTGAGGTCCTGCGAAGACTCATAATCAAGAATCTAGTTAGTAAAGGCACATTGCCACATGCAAGGGCTGGTTGAATGCCATGACAATTGCAAGATCCTTATCATCCAGGCTTTAGCCGCGAATAACACTTTCTCCCTTACTCTCAGCAAACTTAATGTCACAATAGAAATTGGAAGGCGGAACTCCAAAACCAGACTATGTTTTCAATAAGCAACCTCTAAAACCACGCATAGAGCCTCACGACTTTGGGGCATCCACAAAGTCTCTGCAGCGCCTCAATCTCTATTCGAGAGCTACGATGGTCATGCTACTATTAAACCGTCCTCCTTTCTCCGCCCTCGGTACACATTCGAATAGTTTCGTTGCCGACTCTCTTCATAACCTTGTTTCTTGACAGAGAATCCGCTTCTGTATTCTGCTATTTGTAAATATGCTTGAAAAGTGGTCGTTCGTCAAACGAATTTGCCATATCTTTTAGCTTTGTACCAATAGACTCCAGCCTAATCCTATCAACCTTAATATTACCAAGGTTGCAAGACCCATTCATATAGTTGGTAACCGAGAGGCAGTCACCGAATGTCTGAATTTGATTAGCATTTCTTATCTGAGCATGAGCTAAAAGTATCTTTAAAGCCATGAACTCAGCATAGTGGCTGGACCCTTCTCCTAGCCCTGCTTTAAATTTGACACTGTGACCTTCTGATAGGTACAAAACTCCACCAGCGCGGCTGGCCTTGAATGGATCCATCGAAAAAGCCCCATGGGCGGGTAACTCTTCAAACTCTCTTTGTTTCTTCTGTTTTGCTGGCTGCGTGGTACTTGAGGTAATATACCTAAACTTCAACGATAGTGACCTGCAGAGCATTGTACATATTTTGGGTAGATTTTGAGATTTTTGTTGCATGGCCTGCCATGACTTTGCTATTTAATCCTCTGCCTAACATAATCACCGAAACAGACGACTTGCGTCGAGTTGTCTGTTGGTGTTGCAAATTTGGTAGGTAGGTAGATACCTCTCCACGCAGACCACCCTAAGTACACACTTATCTTCCGTTTAAAAAGAAGGTGTAACTTTTATCCGACGTCATGGCTAGCAATCGTGACGTGACGAACATGGAACCATTCTATCTCATCCTGTTTCCCAATATCAAGAATCAGTTATCACCGGTGTAGAGGACGAATGGTTTCCATGCACAATTCGCCAACATGTTCCCCATAATTAGTTTTATGAATAACGAGAATTAGTTTTTAAACTAATTCGTAATCTTTTAAAAGAATTACTACTTACTCAACAGTATAGTTTTCACCGAGTTATTTACGGATATTACATACTCCCCCCCTTAACAGGAACACCATCCTCGGTGTTCATCTTTCATTGAGAACTTGAGATTTTACTCATTGTATAATCATCTAAACCACACAAAATGTGATCCTTCCTCTTTAAAATCAAAGTTGTCATTCCAAGAAATGACAACAAATAAAATAGTAATGATATGGTCATAAGAAATATCATTAGTTATAAGCATCAATAGTCATAAGCGTTCGTAATTGCAAAAATATGCAACTTCTAATCGCCACCACTTGGCCCCTTTTCATTCATAATAAAAAATTCTCTATGTCAACTTACCATTACTTACCAGCTATTCTTGGAAATCATGAATACTTTCATGTAAGCCTTTTAATAGTGGTTGGACAATTTCTTCAACCCTCCATGGTAAGTAATTCCTGTAATATATGACTAACAAATTCAACCGCATTAGCCACTATATTTTGAGTCAAATGAAATACTTTTGACAATCAATCAACTGTGCAATGCTATATGCTTTTTAAATCACAACACTTTTACAAGTACTTAAAGAGCACTAACACTAATCATCAAATGATAAATCACTGCTCACGTGCACACTGAACGAATTCTCACTAAAGACATCCGCAAAGTGCTTCTAGATGTACCAAAAGAGCACCTAGCTCTCTAATCATCAAAACAGTCAATCACTGCATTATTTGAAAATGGTCTTAGCCCCTACTAAGACTTTCACAAGATTAGTAATACAACAAAGGAATTAAAATTTCCAATAACTCCTTATACAGAATTCATCTTCAACATATCATATAGCTGATTCGTTCATTTCTTTAGCTATGAGCACCATAATAGGCTAAAGAATTCCCAACCCATGGGAACTGGTTTCCACAACCAAATCGAGTCATTTTCACATCCAGACAGTTTCTTTGATAGAGACCTTACCAGGTCTAACATGGAATTCCACTGGCCAACCAGCTCAAGAATTCCAGGGAGAGGAAATCTGGGCAGACAAGTACCATCAACCCCTCCGGGCAGGTAGCTGCCATCAACCCAACTCCGGGGAGACAAGTACCATCAACCCCTCCGGGCAGGTAATTGCCATCAACCCAAGGCATTCCAGCCTTTCACAATCTGGGTAGACAAGTACCATCAGCCCCTCCGGGCAGGTAACTGCCATCAACCCAAGGCATTCTAGCCTTTCACATCTATCTGCAACTGTCTGGCATGTTAAATTTCTCTGTTATCAATCTTTCCCAAAGTAATTTACATAATGAACCATATAATCATTATCATTAACAAAACAAACATGCATGTATACCATGCATCTACACTTAACCCTCAACATAGGTCCACAACATCTAGATTGTTAGGTAACACAACTGACATACATGTTGTATGCATGCAAATTCTCCAAATAACATAATTCATGCATATAATATAACATCATTCTTTCTCATTTATGATTGCAATTCACATTGCAGCAATTTACGTGATGAGTTTTCTTGTTGCCATTAAGCTACCACTACTTAATCCCATCAGCAACGTTAGTTATAAATATGCATCAGTTAACATGTATTCAATTTCCAAGAATTTTCATGCATACAATATTTTCATGTATAAAAGCATATGCAAATATTCATTAATGTATAAATGTCAACAACAGTTGAGTTAATACTCTCAGCATTCCCAATTTTGCCATAGTCTGTTGTTCTAATTCAAATCATCATTAATGGAGTATTATCTTAAGTTTACTATGGCTATCTTGGATCATGCATTGTTAATGTAATTAAACATAATATCTCTAACATACAAAGATCATAACTCTATACCACAATGACTAATCTTTGTGCATACCATTGCTTATTATATAAGCCTTTCAGTAGAATACTACCATCATTTCATCCAACAAACTACATACCTCTTTCTTAAAGGAAGTCATTTTAACCTCATTCTTCTATCTTCCTATATGAGGGTTTCTCAAGATTCCCTTTCAAGGAATTATTAAAGATATGCATCTTTATGCATAAAAATCAAGATGCAGAACAAGATTTACTCATCCATCCAAAATCAAGAAATCAACATAACTTATCTAGCAAGACAATCTCTTCAAAAGATTATTGTCTTCAAGAAAGTTAACATGATCACTTTCTCTATGTACACACAGAGTCATAATTCCAAAGTCACAATAGCTACCATTATGCAACATGTGTTCTCCTAACACAATTACTTTACTTCAATATACATAGTTTTTTTCATGAAACAAGTAAGGATTTTGTTTCTTGTATGAACACTATTCTAATGTGTCTTTAAAGGAAAGAACCTCTATTTTATTTTCAAGAAAACTCTCATAAAATCCTTCATATTCATACATGAAGTATGCATACTCTTAGGATGAAACTATATTTATGTATATATGTAATATACTCTTTCTTCAAAAAGTCAGAAATGAATATCTATGTGCCTAGAAGCACATCTTTAGCTATCTTTATCATGCATGTAAGGCATAATCATTTCACTAGAACTTAGAGACTAACTAGAATCACAATGCAATTAGCATATATATATTTTCCAAGAAACTTTTATCAAATAAAAATACATCTTTTAATTCAAGAAAACTTGACCACCTTCCATTCTATGTCCTTAGGACATTTATATGCCTCATCCTCTTTTCTCAAGAAGATACTCTGGCTATATTTAGCAAGGATTTTATAGACAAGAGACAAGCATTTCACACACAAGACTCACGTGGAGTCTTTCTAATAGGAACTACCTATTTTCTTTACCAAGAAAACATACCAAATAATCAATCTTTAACTGCATGCCTTAACACATTTCCTTTACCAAGAAAATCTATAAAAGAACCATTCTTTTATTGCATGCATTCAAATACTTTCTCTACTAAGAAATCATATAAAACATTCATACATGTTCTTCAAGAAAGTGAGCAAGATACTTATCTTATCCTTGGATCAACATGCATAACTAACAAATTAAACCACCCTTACCGGAAGCAATTTCTCTACTTATGCAATTAGAAGCATGATCTCCTAAGTGTCACACATGCACCAGAGTTACCACTTGATACTAGATGCAACAAGTACCATGTGTCCATTTCAGAATAATGACTTCAAGGAGACATTACGAAAATCATTAACATCAACACACTATAGTTATCATTTTCCAACTCCTTAAGCATGGTCAGGGGAATCCTCACATGCACATCAAGCGCTATCTAGTCATCCCCTAGACTTAAAGTCTTTTGCAAGATTCTGACACCCAAGCTTGCGCTTTCTGGTCATCACCAGACTTAGCGATTTCTTTTCCCATCTCCGTCTGTCCTTACAGCACGGTCTTCTTCCCTCTCCTTGCTTCCTTTTTCCTTTGGAAGCAGCTATAGTTGGGGAAGGTAGTTAATGTTTACTGACAACTGTATTAACACAGGTAGTCTATTTATGAATAATTATCACATGTAATTATACCAGGAATGGGTCTTAGAAATGTTACCCACTGAACATGCCTCTCCAATTAATTTCACACTGGAATGCAGCATGCATAAGAAATCCATCATTCCCATAGTAGAGATAAATTCAACCATCATTAAATCGAGGCTCCAATGGTTTTTATCTCTCAAAAAGTAATGATAAACACATACCATGCTAATGTATTTCACTTAATTAGAGGGTAATCATCATTAAATCTATTAATACATAAGCATATACTATTCATCATGCATTCTCATGGTGAATAAAATTAAGAACTCTTCTCATGAACAACTGGACTATAGCACAGGGAGAGTAAGAATCTTCATACCCACATTCCATGCATGTGACATCAATCAACCTTCACTTATTTTCGAATTGTAATAATCTTAAGTCCAATTGAATTAATGCATATAAGTTCTATAGGTTAGTCATACAACACTAACCAATCTCAACTACCAATCGTCTTCATGCATTCATGACAAGACTGAATCAAAAGTTAGTTATGACAACCAAGTCTCGCTGCTTGACTCAATGCATGTTTTCATTATCTAAGGGGTTCTTCTAATGTCCTTTTTAAAACAATTTTTTCATCCTATTCAAGGATGTTCCCCTAATTTATATTCATGCATTGGCTCATTAAGTTTCGTTCATTGTAATTTCAATCTAGTTCAATAAATGCATTATTGTTATTGCCATATGTGCAAAGTAAAAGTTGGTAGTTGATTGTCACTTTCCTCAATGAGTGTTCAATATTGTTCTAGGTATGACAAAAGTTTCATTGTCTTTTATCCTCATCAGGAATATAACGTTATGAACGTAGTTATGCAACAACTTATTACTTACTACTTAAGTAGTTATAAACATGAATCACACCTATCATGCCAAAAGTAGTGTACTACATAAATGAATATGTGAATGATTAAACTCGTACCTGAGTTAATGCCTACTGATGGCGTACCTCAATATCCTTTCCACTTACCAATTCCCAAAGGCGCCAGTACTGCAACCTTTAGCTCTGATACCACTTGTCATATACCCGGGTAACCTCGCATGTAAAAGGTAGGGAATTAGAATTTTTCATACAAATTACCACAAGTAATTAACCAATTCACAACTCCATAATTCATCATTAACCATTAAATATAATATTCATTAGTGCATCAAGTAAATTGCCATCAAAGACAGTAAGTTTCATAACCATTGCATAACCTTTAACCATCATTGTAATAACATAAACTGTCTCATGAATCCATGCATCCATTTCTTGATATCCTTAACCATATTAGATAATCATGTAATCAAATAAAGAACCATCAACATCAAGGATTCAACATCATCCATCAGACACAAAAGGCAATCACATCAATCACACCATTGAACACGGATATACACTGGAAACCCCGTAGGGTGAAAACCAGCAAACGTTTAATCTTATTATTAAACGCTCGTGAGGGTTTTCACCCCTCACTCAATGACTTATAAGGGATTCCATCCCTTAACCATTGTCATAAAATCATTACAATAATTATCATCAAGCTGTCATATAACTAGCTAAAGGCTATTACAGTTCTCATGTAATCTTTCACTTACATACTGCCACATACAGTATTCCTTGTGGCATGATTGTTCTAGCCATGTATGTTCCTGCAACTCGAACTCATCTGCATGGACCCTTGATCATCTTCCTGCACAAACTTAAACATCACTTCTCGTAGGCACCAACCGCCATCATTTCTTGTCAATACTCTTGACAACAAGCTTGGGCAACAAAATTAGATACCATATTAAAGAATCAATAAACAATGTTTGAAAGAGATTCTTTAGCATCCACTCATATGCTTAAGCAAGCATGACTTACTATTTAACTAGCATATATACCCAAATAATACTGTTTGACCTCTACCATGTTTATTAATGCATAACTCTCTTTAAGAGTTCTAACTCATTAGCTCATGTAAAACCGAGAAAAGAATCAAAACCAGATTCCCATTTTCCAAGATAAAAATCTTAGTAAATAGCAGCAAAAGAGTGAATAAACATGGTCGTTCTTGTATACTAAACTGCATACTAAAACCAAGTCGGAATTTCCGTACACTAGTATTCCCATGGTCTTGCAAACAGAACTATAACAACATAATTACATGAATAGCTTCAAGCATGTAAGACATATTCAAAACATCGATGGTTAACTAGATTCTTAAAGCATTTAACACAAGATTCACATGTAATTTTCTAGAAGAAAAGCTACATATACTTAGCTTTTATGTCCACACGTTTATTCCACGTTCTTCAGGAACTGGTCGCCATAGTGCGTGCTGAGGTCCTGTGAAGACTCATAATCAAGAATCTAGTTAGTAAAGGCACATTGCCACATGCAAGGACTGGTTGACTACCATGCCAATTGCAAGATCCTTATCATCCTTATCATCCAGGCTTTATCAGCAAACTTAATGACACAATAGAAATTGGAAAGCGGAACTCCAAAACCAGACTATGTTTTCAATAAGCAACCTCTAAAACCATGCATAGAGCCTCACGACTTTGGGGCATCCACAAAGTCTCTGCAGCGCCTCAATCTCTATTCGAGAGCTACGATGGTCATGCTACTATTAAACCGTCCTCCTTTCTCCACCCTCGGTACACATTCGAATAGTTTCGTTGCCGACTCTCTTCAGAACCTTGTTTCTTGACAGAGAATTCGCTTCTGTATTCTGCTATTTGTAAATATGCTTGAAAAGTGGTCGTTCGTCAAACGAATTTGCCATATCTTTTAGCTCTGTACCAATAAACTCCAGCCTAATCCTATCAACCTTAATATTACCAAGGTTGCAAGACCCATTCATATAGTTGGTAACTGAGAGGCAGTCACCGAATGTCTGAATTTGATTAGCATTTCTTATCCGAGCATGAGCTAAAAGTATCTTTAAAGCCATGAACTCAGCATAGTGGCTGGACCCTTCTCCTAGCCCTGCTTTAAATTTGACACTGTGACCTTCTGATAGGTACAAAACTCCACCAGCGTGGCTGGCCTTGCATGGATCCATCGAAAAATCCCCATGGGCGGGTAACTCTTCAAACTCTCTTTGTTTCTTCTGTTTTGCTAGCTGCGTGGTACTTGAGGTAATATACCTAAACTTCAACGATAGTGACCTGCAGAGCATTGTACATATTTTGGGCAGATTTTGAGATTTTTGTTGCATGGCCTGCCATGACTTTGCTATTTAATCCTCTGCCTAACATAATCACCGAAACAGACGACCTGCGTCGAGTTGTCTGTTGGTGTTGCAAATTTGGTAGGTAGGTAGATACCTCTCCACCCAGACCACCCTAAGTACACACTTATCTTCCGTTTAAAAAGAAGGTGTAACTGTTATCCGACATCATGGCTAGCAATCGTGACGTGACGAACCTGGAACCATTCGATCTCATCCCGTTTCCCAATATCAAGAATCAGTTATCACCGGTGTAGAGGACGAATGGGTTCCACGCACAATTCGCCAACATGTTCCCCATAATTAGTTTTATGAATAACAAGAATTAGTTTTTAAACTAATTCGTAATCTTTTAAAAGAATTACTACTTACTCAACAGTATAGTTTTCACCGAGTTATTTACGGATATTACAGTATTAATCTTCTAAAACAAAGTAAAAAAATGTATTAATATTTAAAAATGTAATTTTGATCAGTTTCATTCTTATTGTTCAATTTAGTGTGAGAAAAAGGTTACGACACACATAAATATTTGAAGTAAGCAAATATGGCTATCATTTAGCTATAGTTGTTTATGACTTTCGAATTGTATAATTATGGTTTCTATAGAGTTAATACACATTATTAATAAATATTCCAATATAATCATTAAATTAAAAAACAAAATAAATATCAACCATCAACTCCACACGAAATACATATTTTTATTTTAGAAGGCTTTTAAAACCAGTCATTAAATGACATCACATTTATAAAATAAATTGGTAAACCATTTATCTACGTCGATGCTGAGTTGCCCATCTTGATCCTTAACGAACACCATGTCGGCCTTTGTGAGATAGAAATCGTCACGATATATTAACACATGTTCCCCATTGGAAAGTAAAAATTCGTTGTGATTATTTGAATGATTATTTGAATAGACCACAAGCCTCGTTGTTTTAATAAGCGAAAATGGAGCAACCCCGCGTACAGATTCAAACTGAAATCAGATCAGAGAGGATAAACAGAATCTTAGCATGCGGTAAATGTTTGAAGTACATAACGACTTCAGGCGAGTGTGAGTGCCATGAATTGCTTATTCCAGGCAGAGAAGACAAAAACACGATGGAGTTTTATCGCAAATACTTCCTTTGCCTTGTTAAACATTTCATAAGAATCGGGGTTCCAAACCTTTCTCCTTTGGACGAAAATATTGGTTTCAGAAACGAAACTAATGGTGGAAGGGAGACTTTCTTTTATGCAGCAAATGGGTTGAAAGTGGAATTCGGCCCATGGGATTCAGAGGAGGGTGATTCGCAGGAAACTCAAGATCAAAAACGTAGTGTTTCCTCGAACCCGGACCCTGCTGATCCTAATTCCGTTTCTGAACTAGGAACTTCAGGCAATCAACAAAATCCAAATCATAGTTCCCTGAATATTGAACAAAGCCTGATTAGTAATCCCAGTGAAGGGAACATGGAGGGAGATGAAATGTTAAATTATCTTCAACTTCGATTAACGACTGTAATGCTTATGTCTGGAAAAAGCGCTGTGATACTGGATATTTTGGGGCAACATCTTGATTGGCAACAAATTCTCCAACATGTGGAGTCCGATACAGTAGAATTAAGATGGCGGTTTTACAGATTTGATGAGATTTTTGATGAATATGACCACACTGATTATAGTGAAATTTCCGAAGAGAACAATTATGGAAGTTTTCATCGATTTGAGAACGACGACTTTGTGTTGGGCTCGAATGCAGATGAATTTGGGGACATGATTAGCTTTGATGGATATGAGTATGAGTTTGCGTTGAATGCAGATGAATTTGGCGATGGACATGACGATATTGTGTCTGAGTTTCCCTTCAATGCAGCAGATGAATATGAAATCATTGTTCCTGATGATGATAATTTCAACGCTGGACCTCCTCCCGCATCGAAATCTGCAATTGAAAGTTTGCCCACGCATGTGATCTCTGTTGACAGTGCAGATGCAGATTCATGTTGCTGCATCTGCACAGACCCGATAGCTGTTGGTGATGAAGCCAAAACACTGCCATGCAATCACTTTTATCATAGTGAATGCATCATTAAGTGGCTTGGCATTAGCAATGTTTGTCCACTATGTCGATATGAGCTGCCCTCATATGTAGATGAAGAACAACGCCAAAACTGAAATACTGATGAGGGAATCCAGCTGTATCTCGGGTCTGCCCAAGCAGTGTTGTCAAGTATTTAGGGAATAAACCATAAAAAAAAAATATAGATATTATAAGAGTCTATTTACTTAAGGAGATCAACTCATTTTCAAAAATAGGATTTAATTCTTAAATACATAAATTATTAAAATTATTTAACTAATTCATTCTCCAATGATTTGAGAATTTTGTGATCCATATTGTTATCAAAATGTATTTCCAAATAATCACATCTTAATTTTTGAGTTAATTCATGCTCAATAGAAAGGATGAAAAACAATCTCTATCATTAAGTATAAATAGCAGAAATATCTAAGGTTCCAAAAATAAACTTTAGAAATTAAATAAAATAATTTCAGTTAATAAATTAAATAATTTCACTTTATAAATTAACGGTAGGGCCGAGGAAAAACCTATAACATTTAAGAGAAGGTAAAAAAAAGGAAAAAATAAATAAAAAAAACATAAAAGAAATAAGGTATAAAAATAATAACTAATTTATATATGAAGTTGTTTTTAGAGGGAGTTTTTGAAGCTTTTACAGTAAGTTTTCTGGTCAAATTTCTTGGTGGGTTTTTCCTGTCAAAATTCTCTAAAAGCTGGCAAGAATTTATTGAAATCACAAGTTTGATGGGTAATCCTGTGCAATCGAAGTGCCCCGGGGTTTTCCACAGTGCGGAATCCATATATATAGTAAAAAAAACTAATTTAAATAACACAAATCAAGATTTCACCTCAATTTTTTCCACTGGATTCCTGAAATTCTAAAAAGTCATAGACAACTCCTTTATATTTTACTGGGTGCATGTCTTAATAATTAAAAGCAAATAATAAAATATTAATAAAATTAAATTAAAATATTAAAAAGAGAATCATAATGATTAAAAAGGAAAAAATAAAATGAAAAATATGAAAAACAAAAAAAAAGGAATTAATAAAATTTATTATTAAAATAAACCTAGAAGTCAAGATGAAAGGGTAAGAACCAAATCCTACTTAATTTCCAACTATTGAGATTCCTCGAATGCTTTTCAATTTCAATGACAATGGCCACCCGCAACTTCCTATGATGAAAGTGATCACCCTAGTTGTCAGGCCCATGAGTCGAGCATGTTGGGCGGGCACGTTTAACCAATGCTTTGGCAGGAGTTGGCACGAGTGCACGATGGCGTGCAACGAGCTGGGTGGTTGAATGACAAGTTGAGGGTGCGTGCGAACGGTGCGATGAGCCAACCGAACGAAGGAAACATGTGAAGCGAAATTCATCTTGTGAAAATGACTAAGTGTTGGGCGGTGAAATGTTTATATGTGGGGGCGGTCCCGTCCATGGGCGCCCACACCATGGGCTAACGCGAAGTTGCAGCGAGTTGGATGAAATGGTGGGTTAGCTTGGTGAGTCGATGCCCCAAACGATGCGCCAACCACCATATAAGTAAAGCATTAGAATGGTGGAAAAAGGAATCAAGTGAAGTTTCCAACTGTTCATACCAGTGAACTTAGAGAGGACTGGAATTTGGCAAAGTGGAGGTGGACTTTTGGGTCGAAGCACTGAGTCAGGGAAAACGCACAAAACGGAGTTGCAGGTCGTGCGAAGGCGTAAAGCCAAATGACCGAATGGGCGAGGGCATCCGAGGGCGCTCGTCTGAATACCATTCGGGCAAAGGCATTCAGGCAAGGGTGTGCGAGGGCGCTGGTTGAATGACCGAATGGGTGAAGTCGTTCAAAGACATTTGGTCGAAGTCGTGTGAAGTCGTTCAGGCGAGGTCACCGGTTCGAACAATCAAATGGGTGAGGGCGCTGGGCTGAATCACTAAACGAGTGAGGTTGGTCTGAATGTCTGAACGGGCGAGGGCGTGCGAGGGCGTCCACCTGAACAAGTTGAGGGTGTTCGGCTGAATGAGCTGAGATTAAATGACGTGCTGAACAGTGTGACAGTGAATAAGGTGCGATGGGCAGAAGTACCCTTGGCCACTCCAAACGGTGATTTCGGTGGACCGAATGGTGCAGGCTGACTTGCACGAGTTGATAGATATTGTACCAAGGAAACTTGGGGCTTCCTACAAAGACTGTAAAATTGTATATTTATGTAAAATTTTTATTATCATCAGGCAAACTCATATTTCAGGGAGTTTCCCCTCCCATTAAAGATTTCCACTGTGCATATCGATAAATGGTAATAATGATGTTGATGTTAATCTGAATGTTTACACTGTGCTAATGAAAATGTACTTTGGAAAGTTGAAAAATAAACTAAGTATAGAAAGTAGGTGTAGTCCACGATTGCAAGTATTGTTAAAAAGAAAGTGCTCGGTGGTGTCGCACCTCCTATAGTGTGGTTGGAAGAGTATCGCCAGTGTAGGGGCGTGACACTTGGTATCAGAGCCAAGTTCAGTCGAACTAGGCTTACTGAAGGAAGTGTAATACTTCGTGACAGGTTTAGCAGAGGTGAAGCTTCATGCTTGGGCCAAGCTGAACAACAAGACATGGTAGGTTTGGAAGAATGCGAAGGGAGGCTCTTGTTGACCTTATACAGGTTGAAGCTGATGAAAGAGGAGAACCCACAGATTTGTGGTGAACTTGAAGTGTTGGAAATGAATGTTGAAGATGAACTTCTTTGACTTGGTTGGGCAATGGAGCAGGTTGCAGCTGCAGATTGCGATGACAAAGAAGAGGAAGTCATGATGTTTGAGGATGTTACAGATATGACAATGATAGAGGATGAACTTGAAATTGTTCAAGTTGGACCAGGATCGTGCAATTTGCAAACATTGGTGGATGAGGATGCTCACATGGAGGAGCCTCTTGATGAAGAAAGTACTATTGATACTTGTGTTTCATTTGAGCTTTTGGTAGATGGGCCATATGTAGGGGAGGGAAAAATTAGTTTGCTAATGCGATGGAGGATCTTACCATGGATGTCTACAATGAAGCCTTGTATGGAGAGGCAATGACCATTTACTGTTGTAGAGCTTGTTAGGCTTGTTTGTAACCTTATCACAGAAGGTGCAGATTCCTGTGACAAGGGAGGAACGTGATGATCATTCTGGAGGAATGGGCCATGCTTTAGCCATATGGAGAAATTGGCTAAGTGCCCAACATGACTCATGGATAGATTGGAGAAGGGCACACACTTGAGTTTGATGACACTTGGGTGGGCTTCTCATGGCCGAGACCAAGAGGATGTCTTGGTGGAACCTTCAATGGGGGAGCTATGATGGAAGAGACTCATGACTTGATGATGATATGGTTTGGGTGACCGAGTTCACTAGACCGGATTGCAAACTTGGATGAGGATGACCGATTGTTGTGATTGGTCTACTTAGTTGGACAACATGGGCAACTTGAGTCATGGAGCATGGCAGTCTTATGCAGGAGCACTTGTAAAGGTGTCACTTCTGGGCATCCAATGAGGAGTGCCAAGGCAGGGATGTTATGCAGATGGATTTGCTGATGTGACATGGATATGTTTTACTTATGAGCAGATAGGGATGTTGTGTACTTGGGTACAACAAGGCCATGGACTTGGTTGGACTTGTGAGCAGACTTTGGAGCATTCCTACTACATGGAGAGGTGAGGCATCTTATAGAGACCTTTGGTCTGAGACATGTATGCTTTCTAGGATGTTGGTTGGAGATGATTCATGGAGCTCATGATGACATGAGGTTGTGACTTTTGAGGACTTCATATTATGGTGGACTTGGAGGATCTGAGGCATTGAGAAGCTGAGGTCAAGGACTTTAATGTAGTATGGGGTGCATACTTTTGAGTACATGTATGGGTGTGCTTGAGAGAGTGACTTGATGTGGAGAATCGATATGAGACACTTTGGAGTGACAGAGTTGCATCAATGATGATGCCTAGGTGGCAACACTTGGGCATGGGTTGAGCCGAGACTTAACCACTTTTTACACATGGGAGCTGATTGGTTTCTAACCATGGGAAACACATGGATGATGAGAGAGGTGTATACTTGTTTCTATGACAGACTTGAGGGATGGCACATTACAGATATGATGTAGGTTGCTTCATGGACCTGGATGTGGCACATTAAGAGTTTGCCTGATGAGAGGATCTCTTCATTTTGAGGAGATGGATTTTACACATATGGATAATGATGTTGGGATAGATGCGGCTGATTTCATGCAGTACGTTGATACCAAACATCATGTGTGAAATGTTGCAGACGAGATGGAGTTTATTTCATGGACCTGGGCATGGCTTACATTTTGATGGAGATGGAGATGGATTCTTGATCGAGCTGATGTTGTGACAGGAGGCTAGGAGAAATGACTGATGATGGCATGAGGATGCACACTCTCATGGTTTGAGCGTGATAGTTGGACTAGCTACTTGACTAGTTCAAATCACGGGGTCTAGAAGTGTACAAAAATGTGTTAGCATTGTGTTGGAGTATCATGGCAACAGTTCACAAGATGGTGATACATGATGAGGTTGACACGATATGTTGCGATAAGCATGTAGCTTGAGTTGGAGGGACCAACCTTCCATAGTGAGACAACATGTGGAGATTGCGACGGATGTGGTTGATGATCATGGGTTTATGAGACTTTCCAATTCATGGAGGACATAGAGTGATGGCTTATGTGACATTGAAGTGAAGGCAAGTAGTATGAGCATCTTGGATCTTGGAGCTCGTAGCACTTTGCGACAGTAGCTGATTAGCAATCTTGGTGATGGGTGATTGCCGAGGTGGAGAATTGTCAAGGAAGACAACCATTTAGAGTGGGGGAGTATGTTAGGCCCACCAGTTGGGCGTGCCAGGCAGGCGCGTTTAACCGACGGTTGGCGAGAGTTGGCACGGGTGCATGTTTAGATGGGTAGTTGAACGGAGAGTTGAGGGCATGTGCGAATGGTCTAACGAGTCGACTGAACAAAGGAAACATGCAACGTGAAAGTCATCTTGTGAAAATGACTAAGTGTTGGGCAGAGGAAAGTTTATATGTGGGGGCAGTCCTGCACATGGGTGCCCACACCATGGGCCGACGGCAAGTTGGGACCAGTTAGACAAAACAGTGGGTCAGCTTGGTGAGTTGATGCCCCAAATGATGGGCCAACCACCATATCAGTAAAGTGTTGGAATGGTGGCAAAATGCATCAAATGAAGTTTCCAAGTGTTCATGCAAGCTAACTTGGAGAGGACTGAAATTTGGCAAAGTGCAGGTGGACTCTTGGGCCGAAGCACTGAGCTGGGGAAAACACAAAAAACTGAGCCACGGGTTGTGCAAAGGCATTTGGGAGAGGGCTTGTGAGGGCATGAGGCCAAATGACTGAATGGGCGAGGGTGTTCGAGAGTGTTTGTCTTAAAGACCATTCAGGCGAAGTCGTGCAAAGGCGTTCAGGTGAGGGCATGCGAGGGCACAAGGCTGAACGAATGAACGAGCGAAGTCATTCAAAGAAGTTTGGGCGAAGTCATGCAAAGAAATTCGGGCTGAACGACTGAACATGCGAGGGCATGCGAGGGCGCCGGGCTGAACAACTGAATGGGCGAGCTTGGTCTGAACATCTGAAAGGCCAAGGGCATCAACATGAACAAGTTGAGGGTGTTCGGCTAAATGAGTCGAGGCTAAATGATGTGCTGAATAGTGCGATGGTGAACAAGGTGCAACGGGCCGAAGTATCCTTGGGCAATCTGAACGGTGGTTTAGGGGCACCGAATGGTGTAGGTCGACTTGCACGAGTTGCCAGATATTTACCAAGGAAACTTGGGGTTTCTTACAAGGACTGTAAAATTGTATATTTATGTAAAATGTTATTATCATCGGGTAGCCTCATATTTCAAGGAGTTTCCCCTCCTGTTAAAGATTTCCACTCTGTATATAGATAAATGTTAGTAATGATGATGATGTTAATGTGAATGTTTTTGCTATGCTAATGAAAGTTTACTTAGGAAAGTTGAAAAATAA